>OX103974.1:26366792-26818023 GCA_944470395.2 Schistosoma turkestanicum
TATTGGATGAATATCCTAACAATTTCAACCTCATAACATGTCCATAAAAACTAATTGTTTTTCTTCATCTATTAGTTTTAAATCAGACAACTGATCGCAAAACTTCTCAAATTAATATTTCGCATCGATTTAATTAGTGTATTTTTTTGGAATATGAAATCTAAGTCAAGTGATGGCGAATCCGTTTCCAGTTGACAAATTAAACACACTTTTTTTGGATCTTTAGGAATATTTTCATACAAAATTGTCCTTTGACCAGTACTTTCGTTGATTTATTTCTCATTCATTCATCTTGATGGAGGGAAAAATTTCTGATATTGTCTGATTAAATATGTACTCTGATTTATGATGATTATTATGATTATGTTTAGGTTGTATGCAGTGTATGAAAAACCATGACATGAATGACATTCATGTTGTTCCTACTCCATTTGTTATTCTTGTTCTATTCAAATTCATCAATAGGGAGAAATTGTATGAAACAAACATTTAAGAGCTAGTTAAATGAGAATGTTAGGATATTCATCCAATATCCTGAGAGAATTATTGGTCAGTTCCTACTGGTTAATTCCTACTAGTCAATTTTAAGGTCGTCCTAGATATCAATGTCACGTGCTCCAATGTTGTTTCTGATTGGTCGTCCTGACTCTCAGTGTCACCTCAAATGTTGCTTTCTATTGGTCGTCTTAACTGTCAATGTCACACACTTCAATATTGTTTCCTATTCGACCAAAATGTACAAAAACGCATTATCTGTAAGGTTTTATGACCAGGACCAGGACCCGAGCCCGGATCCCTCGTCCGAGATCCTGATTCTCTTCTGGACTCGGACCTCGCGTTTTCTGAATGCTTGTAGAATACAGGTTCTACTTCATATCAAGTCTTCTTATTTTTACTCAGTATGGGGGTTGGTATAATCGGATTTGAGTAGCATGTCGTGTCCCCGGTTCCTCGATCCTTGCTGTCGTTTGCCGACTAGGTAAACTCGTAATAGTTCAAGTATGTCAAGTTGACGTGTTTACGTTCAGGCATAACAGAGAGCAATCAAATTAAAAGGTTACATTAAAAGAGTGAACAATATATGATGGTAAGTTCTAAATCAGCATAGTAAACTTATATCCATTTAATATAGGAATGAACATTATATCGAATTAAACTTATTATTTCTTCAACTGAATATAAGAATGAAAAACCGAGGTAAAATCTTTTTCATTAAAAGTTATAACACTTAGATATCGAAGCAAATTAGTTGCACAGTAGAAGCATTTAAATAGTGTTGTACTCAGTGTGTTGGATAAATTAATAGTGAGACTTTTATTGTTCGTTTAATAATCATCGTAGGCAGATTAATAAGAAAGAAGTGTTTACAGATGAGAAAGGCAAGATTTCAACTAAGTAATCTATTTAATGACGACTGTTTTGGAAGAAATGACAAGTGGAAAATTTTTGAATTAGTCATATTCCTTTTATTTCTCAATAAATCTTGTGAACTATGGTAAAACTATATTGCAATGACAATTTTCATAAGGCTAATTATATTTAAGACGTAACCTATTGAGTTTAACGCTACTGTCAAAACACAGTTCAGGATACTTTACGCCTTGATTGAAACCACTTAATCAGCGTCTTTGAGAATGAAATTCCCAGTTAATTTAACGAATATCAATTAATTTGGTGATATTTACCAATAATATGCTGAAATGAATATCTTGTCTTCTTGTAATGTTTTATTCAACAGAGTTTTTTAATACAATTAATCTTAATTTCAATTCCTAAGCGAAATGAAGCGTTTAATAATATATATTTAGTTTTTAGATTATGATAATGTGAGTATATTACTGACCTGTGATCTGTATTCACTAGTTTATATTGGTTTGCTGGTAATTCTGTAATTCATCGATACAAACTAGGTGTATAAAATCTTATGCAATTAAATCCTCTGAAAATAGTTATTAAAAACTCACAAGCTTTTGGTTATAAAGTACATTCACTTTCTTCAGGTGATGAGCTTGCGATAGGTTATTCTTTTACACTAAGAAATATACATTATCCAATCAGAAGTGACGAGAAACTATCAACTCTTTTTTCTTAGGAACAATATAAAAATTCATGTAAATCTGCTGGTTTCTTTAATTTTTTCTTTAAGCATGTCAAACGTTTATTTGAACATGATATATCCCATTATTGTTTCATATCTATCCGTTGTAGTATGTTCAGGTTAGTGATAATTGAATCGTTTTGGTCTGTTGTATAAACTGCATACATAATAAATCATCATGTCATACATTGTGAGAAAATAAGTAGCTGACAGTATTATCTCAAAACACTTATATTCACTATCCTGCTTATGCATGACTTGAACAGATTTATCAGTCAAATATAAACAACATTAGACTAGTTTAATTTAGCAAGTTATAGTACACTCAATACCCTTTCGTTCATCCTGACAAATAATCTGAGAATTAGGTGATGTATTTGTGCCTTATACCACCAACAAACACTCGAGCGATTTCATTTTAACAAGTATACGTCTATTTGTAACATGATCAACAGTCATCACATCATTTTTATGAATGTTATTATTAATTTATAAGCACTATTTAATGATTACTAGTTACATTAAGGTAATTTTATTTTTTTCGCATTTTCAAGTTTCAAAATTTATGACAATATTGTTGCCATACTGAGTGATATCTAACAGTTAACTTATTAAAATCTGTTAAAATATCTTAAAACAGCCACTTGTCTATTATTATAGTGTTTTGCTTTTAGTTATACAGTAGTTATACGGTTCAACATTATATCCACAGGCTTTTCTGTTAGCTTTCAAAATAAATAACCTCGATCAAGGTCAATTTCATAAACTTATACTAAGTAAACAAGTGACACCTTTATCATTATTCGTTATTAATGCAATGATAGATTGTCTCCATGCATCCTATATATATATATATATATATATATATATATATATATATATATATATATATATATATATATATATATAGTAAAGTTATTGTATAGAAGAAAACTATAAACTTAAAAATATTACATTTTATCGTAGACTTCAGTCATAAAACTTGATTTCTCTTATTTTTGGTTAATAATTAAACTATTCTAACAAGGTAAATTTCTATTGGAAATTTCAAAGTGAATAAATATACGCTTAATTATATTTTCCAGTGTTATTATTTAATGTTGAATATTTTAGAAAATATTAATGTTATTTTCCATGGAAACATGAAAAATGGCAACTGTTTTGAATCATTTTATCAAGAAAATATTTTTACAAAAATGGAGGAATGGAAGTCACCGCTTTGTGCAAAAGTAAATTAGATAAATCAGATATCAAACATTACTATCATAAAATTTTCATTGAAATTCTTTTAATGGTGTAAGGTATGAAGGTGATAAATTATTGAATAATGATTCGATTCTCATAATTTATCAGACATATCGAGAAATCTGGGGATCTTAGATTAAATCATTGGTAAGATCATTGGTGCGTATTGCTGAGGGTTATTAAACTAGTTAAAAATAACAGTCAGTTGGATTCTAAGTTTGTAAATGATCTCCAGATGGTGTTACTTCTCAGTGGGGACTAAATTCATGTTGATTGTCATTCAACAAGTTTATATTATTGCATCGTTTCAAGCGAATATTGGCGGCTTATTTAAGTTATATTATTTTAAATGATTGAAATTAGGCTACTTTTTCACGACATTGAAATTATTTCTAATTTCAGGAAACAAAATATATATATCATTCTATTTATAAACAGAACATGGTTATCATACAAAGACAGTTTCCGTAAATTATAAAATAAATGTTATATACTCAACTGTCATTTTGAAATGATAGTCTGAAAAATTTGAAAACTGTCATTTCAGTTAAAGATCTTACAAAGACTGCGTATAAATAAACAAAGTGTTCACCACTTCATCTTCCTCTATTGGTTGTGTTAACCTTACTTACTCCAGTTAACAACACAAAGAAAAGTATCAAATTGGAGATCTTTTCATACACAATACTGTTAATCACAGGCGATGAATCTTTAGAATGGTCAGATCGAATAAAATCGGAATGAATAAGTTGTACGAGATATGTAAAAAATTGTTAAGAGCTTTTTAACAGAAATATGTATAATATTTCATTCAAGTTTTTGATTCTTGCGTTATAGAGAATTTTCTAAAATACATTATGCATCGTTGTCATTTTCCTACTAGGCTTTCGTAGTTAACATAATTTTTCCAATCTTAACATTTACTCATCTTTATTTGTTGTCGATTTCAGATGACTGAATTGCTAAGGAAATCTCTTGATTTATCTTTAACGATATCAAATGTTTGTGACATAAATTTTAAGGAGAATATTTACCATAGTCGTCTCGTATCGTTTACTGCTAATATCAAAGTGGTTGTTCCACAAAGTGTTCAAGTAAACACCAATAGTTTATTAGAACAGTTGAAAACAAATCTGAAACGAACTATTTTCACAGCGATGCTTCATGAAAAACTACTGCATAAATATGAAAGTGAGCATTATTAAGGCGCATTTTATTTATAAATATATAGTCAACTATAAGAGAGTAAAATTTAATCTAGAAATACTTCGTCCAGCTGCGTCCTAACTGTCCAGTTGATACTGTACTTCCCTGCAGATGTCAACGTCTTCATAATCTAGTCGATCACCAGGAGAAAGAGAAAGGGTGAGAGTAAGCAACCTTACCTGACACCGGTCTTCACCTCGAAAGAGTCTGTTAGATGTCCTCCGTGTACGATTTTGCAGTTGAATCCATTATAAGAATTCCGTATGATGTTAAGTATTTTCTCAGGCGCACCATTATGTCGAAGAAGCCTCCACAGTGTTTTCTTATCCACGCTATCGAATGCTCTCTCGTAGTCGACGAAGTTGATGTAGATTGCTGAGTTCCATTCAACTGATTGCTGCACAATGATCCGTAATGTAGCGATTTGGTCAGTACACGATCGATCCTTACGAAATCCGGCCTGTTGATCTCGAAGTTGGGCGTCTACGAAGTCCTTCATTCTGTTTAACAATACCGTGTTGAAGACTTTGCCTGATATTGAAAGAAGAGTGATGCCTCTGTAGTTCTCACACTTGCTGAGATCGCCTTCCTTTGGTATTTTGATCAGGTATCCTTCTTTCCAATCTGATGGTACTTGTTCCTCATCCCAAATCTTCTTGAAGAGGATGGGAAATATTTTCGCAGTTGCTTCTACATCTGCTTTCATTGCCTCTGCTGGAATGTTGTCTGGTCCTGCTGCTTTGCCGCTCTTGATTTTTTCTGATAGCCATGCTGACCTCCTCAATCGTAAGTGAGCCAACATCGATTGGGAGGTCCGTAGATGCTGGTTCGATTTTGGGTGTGTTCAGTGGAGCTGGTCGATTCAATAGTTCCTTAAAGTGCTCTAACCACCTATTTCTCTGTTGTTCAGTGTTGCTGATTACTTTGCCTTCCTTACTTTTCACTGGTCGTCCTGGTTTACGATAGTTTCCGGCGAGCTTCTTTGTTGTTTCATACAATTGTCTCAAGTTTACTTCTCTTGCAGCCTTTTCCGCCGCCATTGCTAAATCTTCCACATATTTTCTTTTGTCAGCTCTGATGCTCTTCTTCACTTCCCTGTTTGCTTCTGTGTGTGCAGCTTTTGCCCTAACTTTCTCTGCTCTTGTTCGGCTGACATTCACTGCTACCTTATTGTTCCTCCTTTCTTCAATTTTTGCAAGATTATCAACAGAGATCCATTCCTTGTGATGGTACTTCTTGTGACCCAGAACTTCGTGACATGTTGAAGTGATTGCCTCTTTGATCCCTTTGAAATTGTTCTCCAATGTTGCGTCCTCTCCATTGAGTAGTTCCTGAAATGCCTGGAACTTATTGGTGAGGGCTATCCTGAATTCGTTGAGTTTTAATGTATCCCGAAGAAAGGCCGTATTAAACTTCTGTGATGTTGTCGGTCCCGTTGTCCAGTGCTTCTTTAGCCTCAGTTTCATTTTGGCGACCAGCAAGTGTTGATCTGATTCTATATCAGCTCCTCTCTTGGTTCTCACATCCTCCATGGTCCTTCTGAACTTTTTGTTGATACAGATATGGTTAATTTGGTCTTGAGTAGTGTGGTCCGGTGAAATCCATGTGGCTTTGTGAATGCGTTTGTGCGGGAATATTGTGCCACCGATGACCAGTTTGTTGAAGGCACATAGGTTTGCAAATCTCTCACCATTTCCGTTTCTTTCTCCCAGTCCATGTCGTCCCATGATGTCTTCATATCCGGTGTTGTCCATTCCAACCTTGGCATTCAGATCTCCCATAAGAATCCTCAAATCCTTTGGTAAACATTTCTCGTCGACTGACTTCAGCCTTTCGTAGAATTGATCTTTAACGTCGTCATTGTAGTCATTGGTAGGTGCATAACATTGGATGACGTTCATTGTAATGTCCTGTTTCTTTGTTTTGAAGGATGCTTTAATGATCCTAGGTTCATGAGATTCCCATCCTATCAGTGACTTTTGTGAATGTTTGGAAAGCATCAGTGCAACTCCTTGTGTATGTGAAGCATTTTCCTCTTCATGACCAGAGTATAACAGCAGTTCTAGTGAAGTTAGTCTCAGTTGTCCTACCTGTGTCCAATGCGTTTCACTGATGCCGAGCCCCTCAAGGTTGTATCTTTTCATTTCTGCCGCAACTTGAAATAGTTTTCCAGTCTTCCACAATGTCCGAACGTTCCATGTACCTAAAAGAATGGTTGCTCTGGTTGTCAGAAGAGGCATCGGCCCCGTGACTTCCGAGGGAACTCGGCTTTCATCACGAGACGTCATAATTCTTCTTCCAACTCCCAGGGCAGAGTTAAAATGGTTTGAATTATTTTTTCTGGTTAGCGTTTTTTTGGCAAGTTAGATTTCAACGGAATGGGGTCGCCAACCCCATGTCCAACCCTCCTCCTTTATCTGGGCTTGGGACCGGTAGTACCTGCTAAGGTTCTGCTGGCGGAGTTTATATACCAGATAGCAAGGTTAAAAGGAAATAAGAAGCTGAAGCCGAAGGCGAAGGCGAAATAGACACAGCGTTAGTTTCTTTATAGTATTTACATGAGAAGCTTCTGGATTGTAATTCACAAGATCGACTGGATTAGATTTAGCCAACCAGCGCGCAGCTAACTAACAGCACGAGAATTTTTTACCCTGTTCTCCAAGAATCGATTAGGCGCTGATTGGATAGGACATTAGCCAATCAGCGCGCAGCAATGTAGTCATGCTTTAATTCCATCTATGTCCCACTAACAAATATTATGAAAATTTTAATTGAATATTTACAGTTGTTAATGTGGATTTTGGTAAGCTCCAAATTTTGTTTTTACTTCTTACAACAATAAGGAACATTACCATTGAATGCAATATAAAGTGTACAAGTTGCGTAGAATTCAGATGAACAAATGTTAGAAAAATTTAAAGAAAAATCCGTTTTTTTGTTCTTGTTTAGAATGCGAAAATAGTAAGTTTACATAAAACATCGAAATTTGAAGGATATAGTAGGATTGTAAATTGATATCAGTAATATTTGATAACACTTCACCGATTTGAGATTTGAAGTTAGAAACACTAATGTATTTTATTTGATAAGAGCCGAACGATTTTGCTAAAGTTCACAGGTGTCAGGATGCCCAGTACATACGTGGTCAACATTGTAACCTCTCTTCTAGATCTACAACTTGTCAGAGCGTTGAAATAATTTACAGCTTCATTTACGTTATTTATTAATGTAAGACCAAATTAACCTATTTTTTACGAAAGAATTGGAGAGTCAATTAATTTCTATTATATAAGGAATATAAATTAGTAATAGTACATTAGACTACGGTGTTGTATTTAACTTAACGGTTACTAAACCCCAATTAATTCATTAACTTATAAACATTACCATTTCTGAATGCCTAAACTGACTGTTGAATAAAATAATAAATGAATTAACCAATTTTTTGAAACCAGCTTCGTGAGGAATCTTCTCCGAGTTCTAGAGGGAAGACGTGACCAGTGAAGTTCAACTTGTTCGGGTGTAGGCACTGTCTACCGAAGACAGTGTATGAGGTTGCGCAACTCCGTGAATTTGATCAAGTTAGACGTTGACACCTTTAGATACCGGCTCAGTGGTCTGACGGTGAGGGCGTTCGCGCACAATACCGAAGGTCCTGGGTTCGAATCCTGCGGGGTGCAGGAGTCGTTGATGTGCACTGCTGAGCAGTCCTATACTAGGACGAAACGGCCGTCCAGTGCTTCAAGGTTTCTAATGGTGGTCTAACATTGATCGATTCATGATTTCAAAAAATGTGTAACTTAACAATCTTCACAACCCCGTAATGCAAATTAACCAGTTGTAATTTCATGCAGTTTGTTCGCTTTATGAATTTAAATTGCTATATAAAATAAGTAAACATTTCTAAGCTGGAAATGAAATATCTCACATACTGAAGACAGCTATTTAATGTTCCATCAATCTCAAAGATTGTCTAATATCAATGTGTTTTGATTTAAACTATGGTAGGTAAATCAACAATCTCAACATACTCAAAGAAATAAAAATATAAACATCTTTCATACAGTTTTAAATGATTTTCAATAATAATAATAATAAGTTAGTGTTTTAAACAATGCTTTAATTACTTCGTTAAGGTGAATCAATTATTCTTAAGTTCATTTTTGATTAGCATCAGCATATCGGAGAATTACACAATATTATAAGTCAGAACTAACTACAGGACACTCGAGTTTAATCTCTGGTTTAGTCAATTCAGTAATTCTAATAAATCACCAGCAAAAAAAAGGGTTGCATACACAGTTCAGTTAATCAGCTAGTTTTATTAAACATCATGAACAAGATTCGTAATAGAACATACTTAACACACTTAATACGATGTTAATTTAAGAAATGTGTACTTCTTTGTATTTGTACTGTGGTGTGAGCTACTTATAAGTAGTATATGACGTGAGTGTCAACGTAATGTCTGGCAGAAGAAGATGGGGGAAGATCAAGAAAGGAAGAGTTACAACACAATGGAATTTGTATGAAACACATGAATAGTGACAAAGGATTGATGTTTTGCAACAGGAACAGTCCAGTTCGATATGATGAACTGATATTTTGCAAATTAACGATTTCCGATATGGTTTTCCAATTTTACTGAGTAACTCTGTAATTTTCGTTCGAGCCGATTCGGTTGCCCCACCTGTGTTCTCGTTCACTACAATACCACAGTATCTTATATAGTGTAGTTTAACTTTTATAATATAAGGTGTTGGTTATTTTAACCACAATATAAAAATAATTTTTCATTTCGTTACTACAAGCGAAAGCTGTTTATATTTTAAAAAAAATGTGTGATAAATATCGTCGAGATAGACGTTTTTTCGCCAATCTATCCTAATTCATATAGTGAATTTAATCATGAAAATGTACATAAAAAATAAGCACTCTAGTTGTATTGTAGAATTCATCAATAAGCATGTTCACTGATTAAGACTCATAGTTTTAATGTAATCAGAAAGTTGACTGAACAGCAGTGACTTTGAGTAAGATAATTTTTCAAAAAAAACTTCTTAGGTATCATCACAACTGAGAATTACGTTGGTTAACTAAACATATCAAGTAAAATATTTATTTATCTGAAACCAGGAATACAGTGAAAATCGGTTTTGCCAATCTAAATAAAAATGAATTGTGATTTTTGTAATTACTTAAAATGAACACTAAACGAGTGTAGTAAATATTTATTGTTACGTTTTAGTGTTACCAAACATTTTCCTTGAATGTATTACCTCTTAGCTGTTTGTTTCCATTATCGCCCTTAATTATGTAATTTTCACACTAATTACAACATTTTTATGATGATTTGAATTTGTTTTACAGGATTTGGAACAATTCTTAGTAAGTTAGTGGGCTGTTCAAAAATATTTTCACACAAATAGTTGTTTGAAATACCTTAAAACATCAAAATACCATAAAAATAACGGAAACCATTTATTTGTTATGTGTTTCCAAATCACGGAAAGACTTCTCTTGGGTCACTGGAAACCAAAGGGAGCACTGGACAGTTTTCGTTTATGACTATTAGAAATCCGTAACCACTGTATCTAAAGTGATAAGGCCCATGATCTTCAGGTCTCATGCTACGAGTACACTTATTGAATTTAGCATGAGACCCACAATGGAGCGAAAGCCGCCGTCCAGCATTACCCAACCTAAACAGTACTATGCGATCCTTAACAGTATTGCCCAATTGCTGTTCATTCTTTTCATGTCTATCTCCATTTCAAAGTGCAGTGTGTTCTTTGATATTCCGCTTCTCCTTTAACATTGAAGATTCCATGTATCGACATGTCTTGTGATGGAGTTAAGTACTCTCCACAATGTTTGTCCTATCCATCTAAACCACTTTTTCCAGTTTCTTCCACCACTGGAATCTGGTTTGTTCACTGCCACAGTAGGTTGTTACCAACACTGTCCGGCAAACAGATTTGAATTATTTTGTGTAGACATCTGTTAATAAACGCTCGCATCTTCCGGATAATGGATTTCGTGGTTCTTCAAGTTTCCGTCTCATACAGGAGAACTATCCTGATGCTCGTATTGAAAATTCTGACAGTGGTGTGGTGCATGTCGATAGTCGTTTTAAGTTCGTCACCTTCTTCAAATGAAGACACACTGTTCTCGCTCTGCAAATCCATGCATTCACATCTGTTTCAGATCCACCTTCCTCACCAATGATGCTGCTCAGATATGTGAATTTTCTTACATCCTCCGAAGCTTCTCGGTTGAGTGTGATTTGGTTTGTGCATGTTGTGTTGTATAGGATGATGTTGTTTGTTTCGTTGTGTATGTTGAGACCTACTATTGAATAGGCTGATAATACAGTAGATTTCTTCATCTGCATTTGTTGTTGTGTATGAGATAGAACAGTTAGGTCGTCCACAAAGTCCAAATCGTTCAGTTGCATCCTAGTCATTCATTGTATTTCCTGCTGCTTGTCAGACCTTGACGACGCAATGCATATAATCTTCACACATCAATTCGGAATACGATGATCATCGTAGTCAACTACAGTCATTTATTTGTAGTGCTTAAGGGCAACCACTTGATAATCTGAAAGGTTAAAAGAAGGAGTATCAGTACCATATGAGATTATTTTTGTTTTTACTGACTCTTATTAGTGCTACTTAGTAACCTAGTCATCTCTACACCTATCAAATCACTTTTTGACATGTTCAACACTTTGCTTACTGAGATTCATATTTAAACACCCTTTTCATGGTCTGTGAAAAATAAAATTTTATTCCACCCAAGTTATGATATTGAGGATGATGAACAATCAAAATTCACGATTTTTGGGTTTTTCTAGAGATTGTTTAGTTTTACTGAAGTCATGAATCATTCAAAGTTAGACTACCAACACCAGTGGAACTCACTGATCTCCACAACCCTATAACGAAAATTATCATGTTCCTACTGATGGCCAGTGTTGTGAGGGAATTCTAGAATTTCTAGTGAGAAGCGTAGTGTAGTTTTCCTGATCATGGGGAATTACTTTCCTGATGCAATATATGAGGTCATGCAATATCACAGATTGATTGAAGTTAAACATGAATACCGCTGGATGTCAGTCTGGTGGTCGAGAGTTTAAGCTATCGCATGCCAGACTAAGGGTTCTTGGTTCGACTCCTGCTCGCAAAGTATTAAGTGCACATTATATAACATTATATAACTAAATGTAAACTCAAAGTCTCATCGTCCCACTTATAATATTTTTGTGGTAGTAGGACTTGTTTCTCACTAATGTTGTGTGATTGATGCAGATTTCGTTTTATCCAATCAACCAGTGATATGAAGTGATTTGCATTCTGGTCTCTTTTCAATATTAAGTCATTGAAATTTTGCAGACTCTTTAACTATCAGTTTATTTTAGAAGAGCTTTGCTATTAATTTGTTAAGGTTTATTAAAACACTATGAAACTTTCTACATGTCTTAAATTCCTAAATAACGAATACTTCGAAAGAGATTTCACCCTTGATAACATGTTATGAAATGTTTACGAGGTAATTTCTTAACAAAACATTGTCCCATGAATATCATCACATATATATGAACCCGATTATTAACTCTGTATACGACATGAGTGTTAGAGACAGGTTTTATTACTCCTACAAATGAAATTTATGCTCGCATTTTTAGTGACTACTCACCCGTCAACCTTCAAGGCTGTTATAGATAAACTCAGAGAGATTGTGTACTTCATCTTTCTGGTGATTTCATATTCACCAGTTAATTTTCGAAATTTATGGGGCTTAAGCACTGCATTAGTAGTCTACTGATAAATAACAAGTGGTGAAAATCAAATTCAAAATAAATTAATCATTTCAGTTGAAACTTCAAGTCAATATTAAACGAATCGGAATTGCCTCCTGATTAGCTGTTTTGAATTAATAGCTACTCAAAATACTTGTATTTTGCACAGTTATTATTTGTGATTTTTCTAAACACTTTGTTGATTATTACGTCATCTAGTAAGAAATGAACAAGAAAGTAAGTGAAATATACTTCAAGTTAATAAATACGAATGTTAACAAAAATCCTGATGTTATAAGCAGTCATTGTGAAAAACACTGAGGCATTAGACCTGTTAGCTGAATAAATTCAACTAAGGAAGGAGCTTCAGATCTGGATTTAGTGCACGTTTGCACTGATCAACAAAGTTTCTTTGAAATAACGAGATCAATACTGCTCCCAGTGCGACTAGTTAGACAGTATCAGTAAGTTAGTCGTTGAAAAAATATGTACATAGACTGACAGATTATGAAATGCCTAGCACAACTGATAAGCCGAACTCGTAAATTCGTGACTTTTCAAATTAATTACTTACGCAATTGTCCATTTATAATATCGTTGATGATTTGAGAGATTTGATGATTTTAGATGTTAAATGTGCACTGTTATGATAGAAACACTTCTAATCAAATGAAGTTTAGTCTCTCATTGTTGAAAGAAGTACCCCCTCCCTCATTCGATTTATTTTTGCCGAATGTTATATAACTTCAAAGTTGAGGAGTACTGAATTGTGACCTAAAATACTCTGTCTATATTTCTTTGTTAAACCTCACAAAATGTTCACATAGTATGATGTTGTGATGAAAATACTCATGTCATTCCTTGTCTACCTACTCCATATTAAAGTCTGTAAATGTGAAAGCGTGTAAATAACATTGATCTTTACATCAGACATTTTGTCGATTTCATTCTTTTATTTTTTTATTAGTTGGAAATCCCAAAATGTGCTGATTAAATTCGACAAATCGTTTGCCGAACTAAATGAAAACGAAATATTGAGCATTCATTCAATTTAAACTTTTATTCATTTGATCCGATATTTACATGCATATAGTTGTGAATTAAAAATATTTTAAACAAATGTTACTTTCGAATTAGTAAGCCATTTGTTAAAACTGAATAATTTGACGAGAAACATTGATTCTATGTGTGAATAATAATTTATTCCTGTTTTATGCATATTTTATTGATCAGAAAATAATAGTGTTTTGCAGTTGATTGGACAATTTGTTATGTGCTTAAACTACTGAACGTGAATCCATGTGTTTTATAGTGTACAGGAAAGTCTGTCATGTTCAGGTGCGAATGTCAACAAACACAAAGGAGGAACTGATGAACTCATACTGCAATTTAACGACAATTAAAATCATTGTTTAGAATTGAGATACAAATTTCGACTGATAATCTACCAACAAGTTTTGTTGGAAATGGAGACACTTGTTGACGAAAGCGTTTAACGAGTGTTGCTTTATTTCACTAGTCAACCAAAGTGAAAAGTATGAAACAGGCTATTCCTACTTAGTCGTTTATTTGTGTGTTTACTTCAAGATCTCAAGGTCCTTGTTGTTTATTACTAAAAATTTACAAATCAGAACGAGTTAGTTGTTGTTGAGTTTATTTAACGTTGTGATTGGATTTAATTTGAAATATTCACTCAATGATACATTTGTTTGTTACGTTACACCGTCTAATGATATTTCGAGCAGTTCACCTCATTCAGCTTTGAACATGAGATAAGATATCTACGAATTCAGTGACACGACTATTACTTTTTACACCTTCCTCAGCATCGTCTGGAGATTAATAAAAGAATAAATGGGAGTAGTAAAAGCTTTACTGAGTGCCTCAACAGAGACTAATATGATGACTAAACTTTAAACATTTACGGCCACCTGGCGATTTCTTCGGTTCATGATTAGCAAATGCTGTATAACCAGATTGCTCATAGACATGAATCTGGATGTGTCGACCAAATACTTACCGTCCAATTTGTAGGGGAACAAAAGAATACTTGGTAATATTCGACAATAGTGGTGTTTTCACTATTCGAATATAGCGCTCGACTCGGTACAGTGGGAGATTTTGTAGTGTGAATTATTAATACAAGGTGTATCCGAAGAAGTACATGGACCTTGAAAATTCTCTCTACTTCAGAATTTTATGCAATGGGCTGTCATTAAGTCATCACGACTACCTGCCGTCTATATTTAGAACATTAGTTTCGGTATTTTTACTTTAAACTGATGTTGCCGTCATTTTTCCACATTGATTCTTTGAACAGCGAACGTAGTCAACTCATAATCCTCTTCCTATTGACAGTCACACTTCAGGGATGAATTTTAGTCGGCTCTTTTCTGAGATGCCTAAGAGACCTAAAGTCAGCAGTACCTTTTAAAGTTAAGTGGCATATTAAAATCGTAAAAATATGACCATTCAGCAGGGAAAACATTTTACACAGTAACAAATTTGAGGAACTCTTCATTCAAAGAAAGCTGGCAGGTAAAAGCTAAAATTCGCATTTACAGAAAGGGAACATTCAGTAATACAGACGTTCTGGTTGAAATTATTCGACCGTAAAGATAACTGAGTGGCACTGTGTTACCAAATAACCTGAAACTCGAATAAATTCAGATTCAAGGAAAGTTGAAGCAGACTATGTTAGCCGTTGCAATTATGAAAGATTCAAGTGAAATCAGTCTATCGAAATATTATCAACAGAATTCTCATACAAAAATATACTAATATTTAATATCAGCCCTAATGAATCTTACTTTTCAAGAATGCTTCATTACTATTATCATAACTATGATACAAATTTCATGAATGGTTCTGTTGTGAAAATGATTACAATCTGTTCTCCGTCTTTCTACCAAAACAACAGATTTGAGAGTATCTAATCGAGAATGATGTAAAATAGAAGATTTTATTGTCCTCATACGTTTCAAGTAAATCATTTAGTAAATAGCTTCCATACATTTAATATAAAAGTGTTCTTTATCTCTAAGATAATATTGACCATTGGAATCATTGAGGACATACAATAAAATAAATTTATTCAAAGTTTATTAAGTTGTGTGAGAAGAATTATTAAAATATAATTCTTTGTGAAATATATTACGACGTGATCAATACGTTTGGTTTTCAATATGGACACTAATGTGCGTTCAAAAATTCTGTTCATTTTAATTATGTGGTACAAAGTGATAGATTTAATTACTTATTTACACATTTACGCGTGTTACCCACAATGTAGCAGCGTTACCCACCATTCTCTGTCATGAACGATCCTTTAAAGTATTGCCCAATTGCTGTTCATTCTTTTCATGTCTATCTCCATTTCAAAGTGCAGTGTGTTCTTTGATATTCCGCTTCTCCTTTAACATTGAAGATTCCATGTATCGACATGTCTTGTGATGGAGTTAAGTACTCTCCACAATGTTTGTCCTATCCATCTAAACCACTTTTTCCAGTTTCTTCCACCACTGGAATCTGGTTTGTTCACTGCCACAGTAGGTTGTTACCAACACTGTCCGGCAAACAGATTTGAATTATTTTGTGTAGACATCTGTTAATGAACGCCTGCATCCTCCGAATGATGGATTTCGTGGTTCTTCAAGTTTCCGTCTCATACAGGAGAACTATCCTGATGCTCGTATTGAAAATTCTGACAGTGGTGTGGTGCATGTCGATAGTCGTTTTAAGTTCGTCACCTTCTTCAAATGAAGACACACTGTTCTCGCTCTGCAAATCCATGCATTCACATCTGTTTCAGATCCACCTTCCTCACCAATGATGCTGCTCAGATATGTGAATTTTCTTACATCCTCCGAAGCTTCTCGGTTGAGTGTGATTTGGTTTGTGCATGTTGTGTTGTATAGGATGATGTTGTTTGTTTCGTTGTGTATGTTGAGACCTACTAGTGAATAGGCTGATAATACAGTAGATTTCTTCATCTGCATTTGTTGTTGTGTATGAGATAGAACAGTTAGGTCGTCCACAAAGTCCAAATCGTTCATTTGTATCCTAGCCGTTCATTATATTCTGTACTTTTCTTCAGAGCTTGACGTCTCCATAATACAAAATCTCATCAGGCGAAATTGAAAGTGTTGGGGTGAGCAACCTTCTCTGTTATCGGTTTCCTAATAGAATGTGTCTGTGAGTTTTCCTTCATGCGCGATCATCCATTTTAATCCATCATAATATTTCCGTATGATGTTGACTGTCATCTCAGATCTGCTACAGTGTTGTAGAAGCCTCTATAATTTCACCATGTCCACACTGTCAAATGCATTCTCTTAATGAATAAAGTTGTTGTTAAGAGGTGAATTCCATTCAATTGATTGTTACAACATCATCCGTAGTGTCGTGATTTGGTCGGTACGCGATCGATCCTTACTGAATCCGGCTTGTTGATCTCGAAGTAAAGGACCTGGTGAATATTTCATTCGTTCAACAGCACTGTTGAAAACTCTACTTAGTTTTGGTGTTGTTGAGACATGTCTTAAGTTTCCACACTTGATGAGATTCCCTTACTTTGGTATCTCTATGAGTTGTGCTTCTTTGAACAGCGTCAGTTCAACTTCTTGTGTATGCCGTGTTTGCTTTCTGCATGGCTGGAACACAACAGCACCTGCCTTGGAGCTAAAATTTTCTCTTCAGTCTGCATCCACTGGGTTATACTTATTCCTTGAACCACCAGGTTGTATACTTTCTCACATTTCTGCGTTGTTTTTCCGGTCCTCCACATTGTGTGAACATTCCATACACGTATACAGATTGTTTCTTTGGTTGTGAGGTTGTTCATCAGCACCGTGACTTCCGAATATACTCAATTTTCATCACGAGACTTGTTTTAAATAAAAACTTTCTAACTCCCACAATAAAGTTTAGATGGTTTGAACTATTTTTTCTGGTAAGGATTTGATTACTGAGTTGGTTTTCTATACGGTGGGATCGTTAAGTTTATGTCCAGCTCTCCTCCTCCATCCAGGTCTGGTACCGGTGGTAACTACAGATCGTCTCTGAGGTTAATAATATGTTTATCATTATGTTCAACAATATTATCAAATCAAAAGTACAGAAATCTATTTTAACTGGTTAGTATTATCTTCTAAATACTTTTATTTTGTTATCACATATCGAGCGCATAAAACAATCAAAAATTACTGATTGTAACAGAATGTCGAAACACGTGCACAGAATCAATACTCAAATAGAACTTTCTCTTACTCACGGAATCCGTTTATTGCAAACTTTGTTCTGTAAATGTTTTCATTTGTATTAGTATTTCGTTTAACTGATTATCAGGCATTTTAGAGATGGAGAATAACGTTTATTGAGGTAGAAATTTCATTTGCAATATCTAACATGGAATAATAGACTGGAATTAATTAAAAATTAAAGTAAATCAAAGCAGTACTGTAGTGAAGGAGAACACAGGTGGGGCGACTGAATTGTAATTAACGAAAATTACAGAGTTACTCAGTAAAATTGGAAAACCATATCGTAAATCGTTCATTTGCGAAATATCAGTTCATCATATCGAACTGGACTGTTCCTGTTGCAAAACATCAATCCATTGTCACTATTCATGCGTTTCCTACAAATTCCATTGTGTTCTAACTCTTTCTTTATTGATCTTCCCCCATCTTCTTCTGCCAGACATTACTTTGACACTCACGTCATATACTACTTATAAGTAGCTCGCACCACAGTACTAATCTCATATTATCAGTCGATTATATGTATGAGTCTTGCTCAGGAAATAATGCTTTAATGGATACTAGTTGATTATAAAATTGTACCTTCTATTTAATGGTACTTGAATTACGATAATGCATGTGATAACGTTAAAAAGACTTAGTGAGCTAAGTATCTGGGTCAACAGTCAATACAGAACAAGTTGAATAAAATTCTTTTCAAAAACATACGTAAATCAAATTCGAAGTAAATATACATGAGCAACATAAACTACCAAAGCTAGTCTGCAAGTAGAATAAAACTAAGGCAATGAAGTGAACATCGGAGACATCAAATCTGTAAATATAAGTTTATTTAAGTTTTATGGATAAATATGTCTGTGTATAGGTAGTCAATTTTCAGTTGCATCAGGCGAAATCTCCAACAATCGATGTTTGCTGTTGTACGAACTAAAATGCGTTATATATTTGCTGAGACACCAACAAAATTCTTAGTTAGGTTCAAAGAACTAACTAATATCACATTGTATTATCTACTTTTGAACTATGGACTATTTAGCTTATACATAATTTTTTATCATCTAATTTCTATGCACATGGCGAAAGTAAGGGAATAAAACACGAATTAAAAAATACAGTCTCTCTCTGAATTTTGAAATTAAATAGAGAAAAGAATATCGATAACTACACTATCCAACATTCATTAAAACATGAAACTGGAAGGCATCTGTAGAAAAGTATATTAAAGATATATAGATCCGTTTAATTTATAAATTTAAAAGATTTCTACTTAGAGAGATGTTTCAACTGAACATATTTAATGTTTTCAATAAAAATATTTTTATTATTAAAGAAGCGACTATGATTCTGTCAACATAGCAGAAATTAAAGCATCATTTATAAGTGTAAAATAATATAAAGAACTGTGAAAACTACTATCTGTCTAACTAGGAATTCATTTTGTCATATCAGTCGTATGATTTATACGTACGTTAAGTAAAATTAGTTTATGAATACAGACAAGAGCAATAAATCTATATTAAAGATGTGCATTTACAAATTCAGCTGCTCCTGTGGAGATAGCTATATCGGGCGTACTTCCAGGCAACTTACACAACGAATGAGTGAACATCTCCCAGCATGGTTTATGAAGGTTCAGTCAAAAACAATACGCAGTTCTATCTTAGCACACCTGGTAGATAGTGGTCACACTGTAGATAAATCTAGATCTTTTTGGGTGATCTATCGTATACCTCCATCAATTCCCAACGGAGTTCGATCCCGTCTCCTACACATTGCAGAAGCCATAGGAATACGCACATTCAACCCTAATTTATATGTTCAGAAGAAATTCGTCACACCCCTATCTCTTCTGTGGTCGGATATGACGTAACTAACGATTGACATTATATTTTTTATTTTATTTTTACACATTTGCTTATTACGTAATGTTTTTGGTGTTTTTTGATGATTATTTGAATTCTATTCATCCACCTTTGACCTACTTTAGTAATCATATTTTATAAATTTTCCTACTACTTTCTGTTCACCTATCTTCCTACTATCCGCTTGTACTTTTGCCTTTTTCATTTCATTGTGATTATCACTCAAATTGCCTTGACATTTTCATATGAATATTCATGTATATTAGAGTAAAGCCTGATGACGAACTAATCGAAAACAATATTGTTCGCTTATATGTGTTGTTCTAATAAATCTATGTTCATTACACCGTATCAATTTAGAAAGATGTCGGAAATCAGGTTCATAATTCGCCTTCAAACGATGTGTTTCATATTCCACATGAACACTGTGATCACATTGTGATTACGTGTTCACCAATTTTAGTAGCGAAATTGCGAAGGGAACTGCAAACTGCGAATAAAAGACTATTTCCGACTATTGGTTATTACCT
This sequence comes from Schistosoma turkestanicum, assembly GCA_944470395.2. NCBI lineage: Eukaryota > Metazoa > Platyhelminthes > Trematoda > Strigeidida > Schistosomatidae > Schistosoma > Schistosoma turkestanicum. The sequence continues at coordinate 26,386,799 of OX103974.1, forward strand.
TTTGACGGTAAGATATATTTCTGTAACATATCCTGCAGTCTTCTATTCAACTTCCTGACTTCTTATATAATATATTCGAAATCATTCAGGGTGAAAGTTTTGATAGAACAGAATACCTTTTTACCTCGCACTGGAAATAATTATTTGTACGGATAGTGTCGGAGTTATTTATGCTTTGATTTCGAATCATACAATTTGCATAGCTGTCGTTATTTACTGAAGAAATCTAGCAAAATACAAGTAGTTGACTCAGTGAACTTGAAAAGTTCATACTATTCAATGCGCTGGTGCTGCATTGATAGCTCATGGCATATCATTACAGTTTCCATTACAATTAATGAGATTACTGTAAAATTGTTACTTATTTTTTGTCTAGGAACTGCCAAAAAGACAATAGGAGCTTAGTGAATTTTCACGAACCTATATATTTTAGTAGTTGTGTTCAGAAAAAGAAAAATTTGTTTTATAGATTGACATTTTGTATAATTTAATTAAATAGTTTGTAAAATGTGATAGTTGAATATCAACAATTTGATTTATAATAATAAACAGTGTACAGATTGTCATTAAAATATTTTAAGATTATTAAAACATGCTTGTTTCTAATATTATTATCTAATATAACCTAATTGTAAAATGAGTGTGGCGTTTTGTTGAAATTTCTGTTGTAAGTTTTGTTTCATTCTCAACAAAAAACTTTTACAATTAGCTTTGATAAATAGAAAATTTGGAAATTTATCCGATCACATCTACGCTTGATATAATTTAAATTAATAATTCGTAAATTTATCCACTTGTAATAGTCTGTTATTTTTTTCTTCTAAGGACACTTATCCATTAATTGTAGGTGGAAATCTTGAGGACATGGTGAAAATCACATGCTTTAGTGAAGTAATCTAGTTATTTCTTTTTAACGTGGCATGAGACTACTGATACAATTTTTTCCGTACAGTAGATTCACAAAAACTCATATGTATTAAAACTAATAATATTAAAAAATAGTTTTCTGACTAAATAATTATTATTTATTGCACTGTATATTCCACTTAGTGTAGTCTTGTTTAGTCCTAGTTTACTTACTTACTTACTTACTACCGTTACCCCTAATGGAACATAGGCCACCCACTAGCGAATTACTTTTATGATGAGAGTTCTTTTTAAAAAGTTGGATTTCTACGGGATAGAGTAGCTAACCTCTTTTATTCAGGCTTGAGACTGAGATTAACCCTAGGAGGATTCTAGGCAGAGTTAAGTCCCACTTCAGTTCAGATGATATGATAATTCTACAAATACATCTAACTCTGTCGGACATTTGATTCTGTGTTCTAGATTTCCTAATTATTATATGACTCAAATAAATTTCAAACCAGATCATGAAGATCTTGTAAAGAGTCTCACGAAACATATCAACAAACTTTCATCGACGAGCCTTATACCTGATCAGCATGTTACATCCTAAAGATAACGATTTATGGTATTTTATCAGATGCAAATATGCTCCCTGTTCATGTTCACCTGGAAAAATAATTCAGCCATCTAACCGAATTTCAACACCCTTAATATAAAATGTTTTCATAACATAATACTTATTGAGATCTAAATTTAAAACTTAAATTACGTAGGAAAAACAATGGTGAAATATTCATTGCACAAGAAGAAAGATATGATTTCATGATTATTTTAAAACATTCCTCAATAGTTATCAGTGTACCAGGGCTATTCTGAAGTGACTGAAACCTAGGATCCCGTTTTCAGACGTTTTGTCTACATGTTCACCACTTTTATTACACTACGATACCAAGGAAGTGCTAGCCATAAATTTTAAACCCCTTATGACGGCGGTTAACCTATATATTTTCAGAAAGTACGAAAGTTTGGCTGATTCAATCAATAGAGCGAAATATAAACCCCAGCTTACACCACAACCATCGTACATATCGCTAGAACTATGGTGAAGACATTCAAAAAGGTGATTACCAAAGTTTATTACGAGGTAAAGATATCATTGTGGAACAATCAACTGAGTGGAACTCACCACTCTACATCAATTTCACTGACTACGAGAAAGCATTTGGTAGTGTGGACAGGACAACACTATGAAGGCTTCTTCGACACTACGGTATGCCTGGGAAGATAGTCAACATCATCCAGAATTCTTATGATGGATTAAAATGCGAAATCGTGCAAGGAGGATACCAGGAGATAGCAACAAATATGTCTCAGCTGGCAATATTTGGTGAGCGACGACATTGAACGAGCGTCAACTGATGGAAAATCTGTCAAAGAAGCCAACTGCACTGCGTCTATTATTCTTCTATCCACATTTATTTCTTTCTCCTGCTGTTGTTGCATATTTCTTATCAATACTTTTTAATTTATCTATATTATATTTGCAACAAATTTCCGAAATGGTGTAAAATTTAGGAATAACGATAATATAATAGACACCGAGATAGAGTTTATGAACTTACAACCTGTTTCTTTTATTTCTCACGAACGAGAAGTCTGGTTCGTGGCACTAAAGGCTTGCTTCGAGAACCACTGCACTGAGCAACAACTTCAGGATTATGCCGACGCTCTGGAGTCCTTACCTGAGGATCACAGCCGCTGTTCGTGAAGTCATCCTCAATTCTATCTTACCTGACGTCCATGATCGTCTGAACGAGGTGATTCTCAGACATTTCCTCCCATCAAGAGATGAAAGATTTGGGACCGTTATAGTACGTCACCCTCTAGGTGATGCTAAGCCGACGCACCAGCTTACGCGCTGCATTCTTTGGCAGGACCCACGACGGCAGTCTCTGAAATAGTTAAAGAATTGTGGATCGAATTTCTACCTGCTCTCATACAGCTCTAGGACACATAACTTATTCAGGTCACCCTCATAGCGGACACTTTTTTAGCGAAAACTAGCACGTGAGACAGCTCTTTGATTGCCTCAATGTCACACACGAAAGTAGACCTTGGCGCTAGTCGCTTTCCAGCTTAAAAGTATCAGGGTTGTTTTATTCACTGCAGTCTCAAGTTCCAGAACTGTTCTACCATGACAGACCCCCACGTCCCCTAAGCCGGTTGAAGATCACGCAAGGCTGCAACTACTCGCACCAAGCGGGCAGCTCCTAAGCCTCGCCAAAAGGTGGCCTCGGAAGCGACTACAGGTTTATGCTCGTTCCACCGCAACTTTAGGTCCGGTGCCCGACATTGCAAAGCCCCCTACTCATACAAGGCGGGAAATTCCCGTGCCGGTGAGTAAATGTGGCCGTACTCGCCGGCTCCTCACCTAAATTCGGCAGCTTATTTTACATGCACGATTTTTGCACTAACGCTAGGTACCTTGTAGATACCGGTGTGTCGTAACGATTGGTATCAGCAAGTCTCAAGCTATGATGCTTCGACTATGCGCTGCGAATAGCTCAGTCATTCCTGCTTATGGTAAACGACAGCTAACAGTCAACCTGAGCAGCCAACGACAGTATCTGTGGGCGTTCATCGTTGCCGATGTTCCTACAGCCATACTCGGTATCCATTTTCTACAGCACTATAAATTGTAAGTCAATTTACGTACGTTGCAGCAAATCGATATTTCGTCGAACAGCAAATTCATGGGCTTTTTGAGCTCAGATAATTTCGTACCGTGTCACAACCGTTTTTATATTCGCGAGACGATATATTCCACGCTACGTTTGATAAATTCCTCTAACTAACTAAGCCCCTCGAGGAAATTCCATCGGTGACTCACCATGTGGTACAACACATCGTCACCCGAGGATCACCAGTCACGGCAAAACATCGCTGACAGGCAGCGGACAACTTAGCTCTCGCTAAACGTGAGTCTAACAGTTTATTAGTTACTGGTATTATTCGTTCTTTTTACATTCCTTGGGCCTGACCACTCCACACTGTTCACAAAACGTATGGGTTAGTTGGCGACCATGTGGCGAATAACGAGCAATAAATGTGGCTAGACGTTTTGATAGCTACCCCATCCCCCACATACATGACATCACGGCATCACTCAAGGGCACGACCATTTATTCTAAGATTGATCTGTTACGAGCATGTCATCAATTTCCAGCCGCTCTTGAAGATATCGAGAAAACTGCCATCAGGACTCTTTTCGGTCTGTTTGAGTTCCTACGAATGACATTTGGATTACGGAATGCTGCTCAAACTTTCCAAAGGTTAATCGATAGCATAGTACGAGACTTCATTTTGTTCACGTCTAACGTATGCTTTGCATACCAAGTATGACCGCTACTCACCACGAGCGTGCAGACATTTGGACTATATCTCTCAGTTCACGACAGACCTTCGTCACATTGAAGGCGGATGCTCTGTTAGGTATCCAAGTGAATGCAGTAACTTTATCGGTGCTCGATCTCCCTGTCGTTGCTGCTGCCCAAGGAAGTGATCCCTCCTGTGCAGAAGTGCATCATTCTACATCCCTTTAGTACCGTGAAGTACCCCGAGCTACTAGCTCAGGTACTATCCTGTGTGATACTACTACTGGTCTTCCTCGACCCATCGAACACTCTGCTTACGGTCTTCTCGACTTCTATGTCCTTCATGGACTGTCTCATCTAGGTACTCGGAGACTTCATTGAAGTGTAGTATCAAACAAACCTAACGGCTAGCCACCGCGTATCACGAAACGAAATAAAGTTGCTGTGTTTGTTGATTGTAAGTCAATTATTTACCTGTTGCATCTGTATTAACTGGTTCGACTCATTGAATTTTCATTACTGAAGTGGATGTTCATGAAGCTAAGTCGTATGAATATTCTGTGAGAGCAAGAATAAGCAGATATAAGCACTGCGTAAGATTGTCAAATTGATAGTGGGGTTTAGGATAGGTTGGTGGTTTGGAGAAATTAAAGGTTATCTGGAAGTAAAGAGGAGTCTCATTCCTCTGGCTTACACATCAATGTCAGATTTTACGGGTCAGAAGATTCGGGCTAAGTGGAATGATAGAATCAAAGTTATTCACTGCCAAGGGATTTCATTAGGAAGGATAGAAATGATGAGTTCGGCTATGTTTGAACAGATGATGACATCTTCAGTCGTGCAAATAAGAACAAGGTCAGATCATAAAGTGGTACAGGTGGTGTACTGTTGTATTTCCTGCCTTGTCCACCGGTCATCTACTGCGTATGGTTTGCTTGTGTTCCTTGAGCTAGTGCCAATATTTTCGTATAAGTGCATCAGACGCGTAATGGCTGCATAGACCTTTCGTGTCACGGTTCGTTCATCTGTTTTGTTTTTGACGATAATTAATTATATCGTATTTCATTCTTGATTTGGACATCAGTGTTCAAACTGCGCTAGAAGCTCTCAGAGTTTTTTAGACTAATCGAATGGTTCGTCTTATGTGAACATGTATTTTACATTGAAGAGCCTAACGTCCCCTTAAAAAGAGCGTTGTGACTCATATAATAAGTATTTAGGTACGTCAGTCAGAATCCTGGATTAAGATGTTTTGACTGCGTGCGAATGCACCACTTTTGCTCATGAAAATCAAACTCATATACAATGTTCTCTAGTGCTAAACATGAAAGGAAACATATAAAAGTGTGGTCGCAACAGGGGAACAATGATGTGGCTATTTTCGACAAGTCCTTTTCTTTTCAGAATGTAGACTTCAATACAATCGAAACTAATGAAATTCAAAGTCTTGAGTGCATGGTTTTATTAAGAAAGCTATAATTTTTCATATGAATTAGTAACAGTAACTATATCCACGACATTCATAAACCATTCTGGCTACTTTACATGACAGTTTTCAACTAGAATATAGTCGTGAGAAACTTCGTCTGAACACAGTGTTCCGATTGGATACTTAATCCATTATTTATATTAGTGCTGATAGGTAGATAGATAGAGATTATCGAGAATATAAGGTAAGTTTCAGTATCGGCTTACAAAAGCACAAGAAAGATTTAAATCATTCTTTTGAGTCTTTGAAATCTATGCTGTTTAAACTACATTTGTAGACGACATAATTTCCAATATTTTCAGAGATACAGCATGAGTTCAGTCTATGTGATTATCAGGGAGTGGATAGTTTACTACCCAAAGGAATATAACTCTCAACCCGTGCCTATGAAATCGATGCTAATGTTTGAGTAAATAATACAATAGCGACCTCTATTTACGTTGATGATACTTATAAATAGTTGTCGTCAAACCCGCTTCATAAATGTGAAAAATTTCGTACATCACTATGTAGGCAAATGATCGAAAGATTTGCCGAGATAATTTATGTTTAGAAAATATAACTACGGCAAAGTAACAACATTTACCGTAACAGTTATAAATCAGTTTACTAAATGACTTCATTTTTAATTTGACCACTTATATTAACTACGTCACACTATTTCATTGGGTTGTTTAGAGGCGATTCGCCTGTGTACTTAGTGTTATAAAAAAATAATGTACCAGCCATACCGCGACTACACACCGGTTTGAGACGTGAGACGTGGGACTCAACTTAGGATCACGAACTTCTTTGGCACATATTTTTCGCAGATTTGATAATATCTCACTCGAAACAATGCTGCCAGTAATCGAATGACTACTGCGGATCACAGAAATGAAAAAATAAGAAAGTAAGAATTTCATGGATTAACAGTGTTCACTTTTAATTCCGACGAATTAAGTTATCTTCCTGGTTTTCATCCTGCATTCGGTCCGACATTATATGGTGTATAGAAAAAATAATAGTGCATTCAAATTCGATATTTCAACACTCCATCTCTAAATTTCAGCAAACTGCGTACAACTCCCATAGGTCGGTTACTCAGGTGACTTGGCTCAGCCATCCAAAGTTCCTGACTGACTGAGTTTGCATGCGGCGCCACTAGATCGACTAATGATGGAAAATCCGCAAACTTGCATTACTTCTTAACAAATGATCAGCTTCTGATAGACGATATTTACGTCCATACACCAACAGACTGTAGTGACCGTGTCGCAGTTATATTTAACATTGTCATAAATGAAATGTTCAAGAGGAACGGAAACGAATCCTATCAGTGCAACAATAAGGAAAGCTATACGTCCACGGGTAACCTCTTCTATAAGCACAATGGCTATAGGAATAGTGCAGGCTGACAGCAGAAGATCACTGGAGAACACGGGAATGAATTATTCAGAATATGCTCCTATACAATGTAACTCAGACACTTTCAACACTTGGAAAGTGAAGAATTTGGGTTAGGCTGGGCAATTAACGATTGATTCAGGCAAAAAGGGGAGCCCGGAATAAGGGCAGGTCTCCTTGAAGGATTCTAACAGCAGTTATATTTGATATTGAGGAATAGCTGCTAAAATACGTGCAAATTGAAAATATCTCTTTAGGTTGGTGACTAAAAGAAAATCCCAAACAAGTGTGTTTGTGCCCCCAAAGGTCCAAATAAAGATCTCACCACCCTAGGGATGGCTGAGATCTTCAACACCAACTTCACCTGTCAGGTAGACCAATTACCTACACCTTCAGAGCACTACTAAAATCTAGTGCCGACTAACTGCCTAGGGAATATTCAACTTACTCCTGACTTAATTATAAGAAGACCAAAGCTCTTGCGCCCAGAAGATTCACCAGGATTCGAAAATATTCGCCTTATATTCTTGAAACAGTGTTCAGAAGCCCTCATTTCACCGGTAGGTGACCTGTTTAGGCATTCCTGGAGTCATACGAACTTACAGAACTTACGGAAATAGGCTACTTTCTCTCCAGTTTTAAAAGAAGGAGATAGAAAGAACCAAGCCTGCTAGATCCCAATCGTTTTTCTTCCAGTGCTATCAAAGGTAACGGTAAGGCTACTGAATGAGTAAATAAGGAGTTTATAAATACGGACAACATCCTTCATGAAGCGCTATACAGGTTTAAGAAGGGCAGGTCATGCGCGTCCAACATTCGCATGGTGTGAGACAGCTTGACCAACTGTTGAGACAAAATATTAATGGTTCATTTGATAGTTCCAGAAATCTAATTGCCTCGAAACAAACTCAACTCAATAGACATGCGAATTGGTGAAGAACTGTCAAATGAATAGAATTGGTAAAAACGAGTAGCTAGACCCACTGGGACTCACTGGATACCTGAGACCATTCCAAAAAGAAGCAAGAAGCAAGAGCAGATTAATCGATTAGTTTGTACTAGCTCGTGAACGATATTGGATATTGTTCAAGGTCACTGTATCTCCCAGTGTAAGTTAGTCGCGGGTTGATTGTGTAAGTGGTGTACAACGCACTCAGAATCTTTCTCTAACAGCATATGGTTTCGATTATCAAATTGACTTGATCTCATAGTGGCTTTACTTCTGGTTTTTTATATTGGTTTGTCTATTGAATTTTGAGATGTTCTATTGGACTACTGAGTTGAATCCTCCTCTGTCAATGGTACTAAAAGTATAGTTTATGTTTACGAGCAAAAGGCTGCACTTTAATCTAGAAAAAGCCTAAATTGCTTAATGGTTTCTACAATTTTCGAATAGTTGTGGAAAAATATATAAAAGCTTCGGCTTGACGGGCTTCGATTTTTGGTAGCAATGAATCACCGATGCATCTAGGTGAGAACACAGTTGTGTTAAGCGAATAGAAGAGGAATATTTGTAAATGTTGATAAAATACTGTCCTGAATCCACAAGGATATCAGGTTTCTTCTCGAAGGACTTCTGGAAATCACTTGAGCCACCGCGGTAGCTAATTCCAGAATCTGACTACCAGAGTAAGTGTCTTCAATCCATCCTGCGATGGCGTGCCTCTAGTTTCTGGATATTTCCCCTCAGATTCTTGTTGAGACTGAGCCTCAGTAAGGAGATGCTCAGTAGCGCTCAGAACGCCGTTAGTCATCAGTTTGCCTCTGAGACGCCTCTAATCTAACGGGTAAAGATCCAGTGACTTAAGTGGCTCCTAAGGTTTGAATTTTAGTCCTCGAACTGATTGCGTGGCTCGCCTTTGGAGATATTCCAGTGTATTCTTGTCTTTTTGGAGTGACGGTGATAACGCTATATTTCCTCACTCAAAGATTAAATGAAACGTTCTAATAACAAACTATCCAGAAATGCACTTTAACGTTACTAGTGCAGTTTTCTCGAACAGCGTTTTTTTAACAGTTATCCTCAGACTTTAGATCATGGGATACCAAGATGCTTAGATCTTTTCCAACTTGAGACACAGGTAAGCTACCATTCACTTCGAAGTGTTTGAAGTATGTCCGTTGTCATGAAGTTGAGTCTGATCCTCTCAAGGTTTAAGCTTATCATCTTGGTAGCAAACTTCTCTCCGAAGTTTTAAATCGTCAATGGAAATTAATTACTCAGTCGATATATCTTAAGAAAGGTCATTTATACTTTTCAAGAAGAGAAATGGTCCCATTAGTAAACCACGAGAGACTACACTAGGATATTTTGTAGCCTGAGGAAAATTAACGTTAGTTCTGACCTTAAAAAGTCGATTAGTTTGGTGTGATGTTAACCAGTCTGTTAAAAGTGGACTGATACTTAACAGTTTAAACTCAGTAATAAGACGTATATGATTGACCTATCAGAAGTTTTGTCTCGTGTGCTGTTGCGGGTATGAGGGCGGTTATCACTTCCCGGCTGCCCACACCATGGAAGGTTGTTTCTTGAGGAACCTGAAAAGGAAGATGGATTGTAACGACCGTGAACAGTGGTGGGTGGCGAAAGCAAAAGCGATGGAAAAGGCAGCGGCGATAGGCAACACTAGACAACTTTTCCGCCTTATCAGAGAAACCGGTATTAGGAACCCGAATGTGAGTGAGACTATCTCGGAAAAGGATGGTCTTATTATCCATTCTCAATCTAGGAGGCTGGACCGATGGGCAGAACACTTTAGGGATCAGTTCAACTGGCCTTCAGCCACTCTTCGGTTGCCCACGATCTCCAGTCATCCTGAATGGCAAATCGATTTAAGTCCTCCCAGTTTACATGAAGTTGAGAAAGCTATAGGAAATCTAAGGGGAGGTAGAGCGGCAGGTCCTGATAGGCTTACCCCTGAGATGTTTAAGGATAGTGGTCCAGTTTTAACGGTTAGACTGACCGAGATCCTAGGTAGAATCTGGGAAATGGACGTAATCCCATCTGACTGGTCTCAGTCGCTAATTGTCCCAATCTACAAGAAAGGACAGAAGTCCTCTTGTGACAATCACAGGGGAATAAGTTTAACTAATATAGTTTCTAAATTGTTAGCCTCGATTATACTTAGACGTCTAACTAGAGCTCGCGAAGAGCAGACTCGAGAAAACCAGTCTGGTTTTCGACCTGGACGTGGTTGTATAGACCACATCTTCACACTACGACAGGTCCTGGAACACAGACACACATTTAGACGTCCGACAATAGTCGTGTTCCTGGACCTTAAGGCGGCATTCGACTCAGTGGATCGTGAGGTTCTGTGGCAGTGTCTGTCATTGAAAGGTGTACCAAAGAAGTACATTAACCTTATAAAAGCACTCTACTCGAACACCACTGGTCGAGTGAGAGCATATGGCGAACTGTCATCTGAATTCTCTACATCAAGTGGTGTCCGTCAGGGCTGCCCACTCTCTCCATTCTTGTTTAACTTTGTCGTAGACATCCTCTTAGAGTTAACATTAAGCTCGTCAGATTTTTCAGGGGTTGACCTTCTACCAGGAAAGTCGCTTACTGATCTAGAATATGCCAATGACATAGTTCTATTCGGTGAAGACGCTGACAAAATGCAGAGTCTTCTGACTACCATAAGCAACAATGCGAGCATGTTCGGGATGCGGTTTTCCCCCTCGAAATGCAAAATGTTGCTTCAAGACTGGGTTGCATTGGTACCTGAACTAGTGATAGGGAGTGAAGTAGTCGAGCGTGTTGATCACTTCACTTATCTGGGGAGTCTCATCAGTGCTGACGGTCTGGTGACTGACGAAATCTCAGCTCGGATACAGAAGGCTCGATTGGCTTTTGCCAACCTTCGTCACTTATGGCGTAGGCGTGATATCCGTTCGTTAACCAAAGGGCGGGTGTACTGCGCAGCAGTTCGTTCCGTTCTCTTATATGGCTGTGAAACATGGCCGTTAAGAGTAGAAGATGTTCGTAGGTTACTAGTATTCGATCATAGATGTTTAAGAAGCATTGCTCGTATATCGTGGGACAGCCGAGTAAGCAATGCTGTCGTTAGGAAACGAGTACTAGGTAAGGATGGCAGATCAATAGATGAAGTAGTGAAACTTCATCAGTTGAGGTGGTTGGGACATGTGTTACGTATGCCTAACCACCGACTGCCTCGACGAGCTATGTTTTGTGGTGTAGGAGTAGGTTGGAAGAAAGTTAGGGGCGGCCAGACCAAAACATGGCACAAATCCATGAAGTCACTGACAAGTGGACTGAGTCATGTTGGTAGATGTAGACTACCTGGTTGGGGTCCGCGAGACGAAAGTCATCAATGGTTAGAGACCTTGAACGACATGGCTCAGAATCGTTTGCAATGGCGCAGGTGCATCCACTCTTTGAGCTCTCTCAAATCCTAATCTTCTGGACTAGCCAGCACCTCTACCTTAGTCTTCCTAACCTCATCTCACTGAATTATATTTTTTGAATAATATCTTCGAACTCTAGTCTTCTTTATTAACATTAATACCTCTACTATCTTTATCACTATGGGATTCGATTTGACATTTGCGTCTCTGTGCTAATAATGTGGTATGGCAACCTGAACTTATGTACATACGTACGAAGTTCTACGTTGCAACTGACTGACTGACCTATCAGAAGTTTTGAGAAGTCAAAATATTTCACATCAGCTTCCCCCGTACAACCAACGATGGTTCTCCATCGCAGCCAACAGGTTGCTTACACAGGAGAGCCTCTTCCTAAAACCATGTTGCTAGGGATAGTAGTCTGCGGATAATAAATAGTCGCATCAACAATCTCATCAGTCAGTTACAATGTAAGACTTCATACGTACGTACATCATTTCAAGTTCCCATACCATAGTAGCACAGGGAGATCTAATTTTCAGTTCAAATCTCATAGTAGTAGAGGTAGTAGAAGTATTAGCGGTAATCGAAAAGATTGTGGATTGAAGATATGATTCCTAAAATATATACCAGTGAAATGCAACATCAGAAAAAAGGCTATAAGGAATTTAAAAGATTATTATTTAAGAGAAGACAAGGAGTAGATGCACCTGCGCCATTGCAAACGATTTTGAGCCATGTCATTCAAAGTCTCTAACCATCACTTACTGTTATCTCTATGAGTGTGAAACATGGCCAGCAAGAGTTGTTAGTGGGACATAGATGGAATTAAAGCATGACTACGTTGCTACGTGCTGATTGGCTAATTTGCTATCCAATCAGCGCCTGATCGATTCTCGGAGAACAGGGTAGAAAATTCTCGTACTGTTAGCTGCATGTTGATTGGCTAAATCTAATCCAATCGATCACGTGAATTTCTATCCAGAAGCTTCTCATGTAAATGCTATAAATAAACTAACGTTGTATCTATTTTTGCCTTCGCCATCACCTTTGGCTTCTTATTTCCATTTAACCTTGCTATTTGGAATACAATCTTTTCCTGTTCAACCGTGTTTTTGATTCTTTGGAACTTGTCCAGTGTATTGTGGTCAGAGAAATTATTTAAGCAAGCATTACAACAAGACTAGAGTATATTCATAACTCAGCAGTATTCGATCATAAGTGTCTTCGAAGTGTTGCCCTCATATCCTAGAACAATCAAGTGAGCATTGGTGGTGTTAGCAAACGGTCACAGGTTAAAGATGGCTAATGAATAATGAAGCAGTGAATTTTCATCAGTTGCGATGGTTTGAACATGTGTTACGTATGCCTAACTACTGACTGCCTCGACGAGCGATGTTTTGTATTGTTAGAGTAGGTTGGGAGAAGGCTAGGGGCGGTCAGAACAAACATGGTACAACTCTATAAAGTCACTATCAACTGGTTGGGGTCGGCTAGACAAAAGTAACTGATAGTTGGAGACTTTGACATGGCTTAGAATCGTTTGCAGTGGCGCAGATGCATCCATTCTTTGTCTTCTCTCATGACCTCATTAGTTCAAGACCTTTTCGTATCAGTTTTTAAGTTTATTTTACTGGAATATATTTCTTGAATGATTTCTTCTAACCCTAATCTTTTCGATCACCTCTACTACTATGGGATTATAATTGATTATTGCATCTCTGTGCTAATGTGGTATCACAACTCGAAGTGATTTACGTGCGTACGAGGTTCTGCATTCTAGCTGACTGACTGTCTCGCGGACTCCAACCGGGTAGTCTACACACGACTGGTCCATTTTGTCTGGTAAACTTAAAGCGTTCCTATACACGCAGTTGATACTTTTGATTTGAAACCCACTAGTCTTCGTCCCGTTTGTCAATATCAGCCTCTTGTAAATGTGTAGGCTACCTATTTACGCAGTGTTTTTCAAGTGGGTGGTCCCTGTCTCTTCCATGTCTTATACTTGACCGTCACAAGTGAATTGGTTAGCTCTAATCTGCTTTTGTATCATATTCCTTTTGTACCTCATTTACTGGGTTTTGCCGCTCGTTCTTAGTTTTGCAAAATTTTTGACTTTGCTTCGTTAATTCGTCCTTTTTAATCGGTGATCAATTTATCAAGGTTTCATCGTACGGAATATAATAATCAGAAAATGCTCAATAAATAAGACCACACCTCAAATGCCAGCTCTAAGATAACTTTAAAAATGTCAGTACCTACTTACTTACGTTTGTTACCTCTTGCGGAGCATGGGCCGCCTACCTTCATTCTTCAACCTACTCGACCGTGTTAGGTTAGAAATGATCCTCTTACAAGAAAATGCATGAACGTATCATAATAAGGGGATGTACATTGGGTATTGTTAAATTTGTTAATACTTTTTTACTGTTCCATTTTATCTCGCTATTATTTGCAACCGTAACACGTTCTCACTTGCTTCATACTATTCCGAGTATAAAGTTCCGATGTTTACTAAATATAACTTTCTTGTTAACTATTTTAGATCTCATAAATATACTGGATTTTTGCTAGTTTACATGTCAACGCTTTTCAGGATTTTGGGTCGTTCTCCTTCCATTCTGTGCAACTTTAAGCAGGACTTTAGAACGTTACGCGGTCGTAAATTACTTCAACAGAAATATGTGCCGTATTGTACAGCTTTTAAAACGACTGAAGATGAAAGCCCCAAGCGCGCCGTTATTGATGATAATGAACGCAGTTGTGGTCCAAAACTAAAAGTAGGATTTCAAGCTGAAACTCAAAAGTTACTGGATATCGTTGCAAAATCTTTGTACTCAGACAGAGAGGTTAGTGACAAATATAACAGTTTGTGAAGGGTGACCTATCCGTTTCCAAGTTGTTTCAAGCTCTTCAAGAAGTTTCAACTTAGTGTAACTTTTTGACTAAAATCTAGTTTATGTACTCGACTTCAGTTATAATTCATATAAGAATCAGTGATGCTAATCAACATATGAATAGATGAGACAGAACTTGAACTCATTTTAACCACTGTATTCAGTTCGTTTCATCCATTACGCCTTTTATTTAGAAAAGTGCATATGAAAATTTAAGTAAAGACATGTAGCTCGTTTGCGCTTGTTTCGTTATTTTCATTAATGACTACTTCATAAAGAATTAGGTGCATTTTGTAGCTGTTCAAATATTACTACACTAAATGGCACATGTAGTCTTTAGTGGTTGGACATCACTTATTGTAGGGTGTTGTCTAAGTGTTCATGTATCTGGGCACTTGTATTAGTGTGTGATGACAGTTGATGAGATGAATCTACAAACAGTAACAGCCTAAACGGCATATATTAATCTGGACAACTCGTGTCTTCACAGCGTTTCGCGCATATCCTGGGATCACTAAGTAAACGATTCTGGGGTTAAGACGAAAGGTACTGGGTAAGGATGGCAAATCAATAGATGAAGTATTTAAACTTCATCAGTTGAGGTGGTCGGGACACTAACTACCCCGACGGGCTATGCTGTCTAGTGTAGGAGTAGTCTGGCGGAAAGCTAGAGGCAGCCAGACAAGTTGACGTCCATCACATTTATTCACACGAAGGCAGTTCTGTTTTATTTCCTCATGTTATTTTACAAGCATTTAATTATTCTGCAAATAGCTTTAAGCCAGTGTGAATTTATCCCTGTTATAATCCATCGTTCCATTGGCTTGCTAATTGATAAGTTCTTGCACTAAAAATTCCTTACCTATGACGAGTTTTGAGTAGGTATTTTTGATACAATGCAAATTTTCTTGAATTAATCTCTTATTTATTGAAACTAATGCAAGTGTTCAATATTATTGATAATTCTTCATCAATGTATATATGCATGTTTGTAACTGAGATAGTTTTTATCTAACTTGAATGAATTTAAGAATAGATCATATACAAAAAACTGTTGAATTTACCAATCGCTGAAAGCATCATGTTTGTTTGATGAGAATGTAGTAGACAATTAATTATCTTTCATATGCACTACTTACCTAATACTCTTGCTTAGTCGGTGGTCCCAGAATATGACTCGACCGAGCCATTTTGACTAAAACATATGTTCCTGTAGGTTCCACCATACCAGTCAGGTCGATTGGAGAACGATGAGACTAGAAGCAGCTACTCAAGGCCTGAGGGCGAAGTCGTACTGCTGACTGTAGAGAGAGGTGTGACAGCCTTAAGGTGTTCCCCTCAGACAACCAGCACGTCACTTTACCTCACGGGTTTCCGTCTCTGGCAGTAAGGCCTTTTAAACAAGAGCGGGGCTAATACTCTAAAAACCTCTCATAAGAAGTCTTGCGTGAGCGGCCTAAAGCAGTGTTTTTTCGGGCTGTGCGGTCATGCTCGCAGATCTTTAAGACCAACACTGATCTACCTTCCTTTTCAGGTTCCTCAAGAAGTACTTCTCCTTTGTATAAGCAGCCGCCCTCATACCCGTGAAAGCACATGAGACCAAATCGGTCACACTCAAGTCTTTACTACACCTAACTCCAACCCTTCTTTTGTTCCTTTGTCACCTCGCGCCCTCACAAACTGCAGTTCTGACGCGATTACAGATAAGTTTTACTGAAAGTTATCAGAACTCCTTCAAAAAGTTAAGCGGATTAATATAATAATAGTGTCATTGCTCAAAGATCAGATGATGGCGACTGTCTAGTTTAGAGCGTAGTTTCAGGTGACCAGAAAATATGTTTCGTGTACTCGGAACGTTCGCATCAGCGACACGAGGTGATCACGGTATAGGAGAAGGGTTAGTCATGGAGGTAAGAAGGTTAGTTAGAGGTGTTGGAAGGATTTGATTGTGAGGAAGTTGATCTCGTGTGTTGTTACAACTGTGACGACGGATGTGACTTCTACCAGGTTGTCCACACCATGGAAGTGTGTTTCTGTGAGTCCCTGAAATCGAAGTTAGTTTGGCGTTGGTCTTGGCAACCTGGGAGTGTGACTACAGAGTTCAAGCGATAGCTGCATGAGTTTGGTTACACACACGGCCTTCTAATGTGAGAGCGCAGCATCGCTGCAGATGCTGGTCGTCTGAGGGAAACACTTTACAGTTGTCACACCCCTCTACAGTCAGCAGTACGACTTCACCCTCAGACGTTGAGTTGGTGCTTTTAGTCTTATCGTTCTCCAGTGAACCTGCGTGGCATGGTTTAACTGAAAGGAACATGTTTTAGCGAATATAGTTTGTTTGGGTCATCACAATAGGCACGCTTGTCCACCACGTCTAGGTAATAGCTTTAGTCGGTAAACATTTACGGAGTCAACTTATCCAATCACTATTCTACAGGAGGTCTCTCTGTGCACATTGCAATGGCGCAGGTGCATCCATTCTTTGTTTTCTCCCAAATTGTGGTGACTATTATGAGATGGTGCATAATCTCCGGATTCAGCTTTAGGCTGACGTACATTGCAATGCACTATGAATAGATATCCAGAAAATCTAAGATTTACTTGGAAAAACTATAGTTTGTGTTCCATCTGTGTGCGGCAAATGTGAAGATCTTATTAATACCGTAATCCCAAAAAGTAAAAAAATTCTCGATTCAGTTATTTGATGAATTCATCTTTAAGCTTTGTATGCTAGAAAGAAATTCAATACGTTGGAAAGAAGCTTTGCAATTAAAGCTTTTGAAAGGCATGTTTCGCTTTTTAATCTTTACTAAGGTGTTCGTTCGTGAGTTGATCTCAAATGCAAGTGATGCTATAGAGCGCCTGAAATTTCTGCGTCTTTCTGGTCAAGTTTCAACTAGTTCTAGCGATGGACCTTTGGAAATACACATGAAGACGGATGAAGCGAAGAAAATTCTTATCATTCAAGACACAGGGATTGGAATGTCAAAAAATGAGTTGGAAAAAAATCTTGGAACTATAGCCCATTCCGGAAGTCGAGAATTTGTTTCTAATATAAATGATGATAAGGATAGTCAAAAACCTGTTGATATTATTGGTCAATTCGGAGTTGGTTTCTATGCCTGTTTTATGGTAGCTGATAAGGTAACCGACGTTTTATTCGTTTAAATAATATTTACTGATGTTTTATTGAAATACCTCATACAACATAGTTGGTAATGCCAATGGATTAATTAATTAATTAAATGTGAGCGATTAGCCGTATTTGTTTTTAGTAAACTAAACGATGTTGATCCTATTGCTTTACTAAAAAAGTTATTTACTTAATTTTATACATGATTACGTTTTTTTTCTTTTGAGATCGTAAATAGTATTTTATAGAATCCATGAAGTCACTGACAAGTGGACTGAGTCATGTTGGTAGATGTAGACTACCTGGTTGGGGTCCGCGAGACGAAAGTCATCAATGGTTAGAGACCTTGAACGACATGGCTCAGAATCGTTTGCAATGGCGCAGGTGCATCCACTCTTTAAGCTCTCTCAAATCCTAATCTTCTGGAATCGTCAGCACCTCTACCTTTATCTTTCTAACCTTATCTCACTGAATTATACTTCTTGAATAATATCTTCAAACCCGAGTCTTCTTCATTACCATTAATACCTCTAATATCTTTATCACTATGGGATTTGATTTGACATGTGCATCTCTGTGCTAATGTGGTATGGCAACCTGAACTTATGTACATACGTACGAAGTTCTACGTTGCAACTGACTGACTGAATGACTATAACAATTAGTGAGTTAATTAAAGAACTAACTTTTCCATTTCCTCGGTATTAATATAAATATAAGTTTAGTAGTGTGCCATGCTGTAGTGCTTTGTGATACAAGTAAAACTAAAGAGTGATAGAGCTACACGTCAATATGAATGACTAGGTTTAGGAGCTTCGTTATACCTAATAAGGAGCTTATTTGCACTAAATAATTAACTGTAACATAGTAAAATGTAATACAGCAGTGGGTTCCTTCGAGTTACCGCATTTAAAAGCAGCACGAAGAGGTGAGATAATAGGTATAAAGAACATCGGAAATGACACTAAATTTGAGATAGTAAGCTGCTCCGAACTAAGGAAAAATACTCGTTCTTACTAACTTTCTGAGTATACGATCAAGAGCTAACGGGGTACAGAAAGAACTCCGAATATTATAATATGACTTTTAATACACAGCGTAGAATAATGTAAATTACTAAGAAAAATCTATTGTCACAAAAGGTATCATTTTTCCCCAATAATACGACTCAGAAATATCGATCGAGCGTATTTTGTTTTGAGTTGTCTGTTTAGTACCTTTAAAATCTCCAAACACTTAATATTCTATCGATAATATATATTGTTACAAATTAAGTGTTCACGATATCACTTGTGTCACCTACATGGGATATGGAACTGTGTTTTAATAGTTTGAGCGCCATCTCTGTTTCATGTACTTCTTTGTATCTTCAGGAATCCCGAATTTCAATGATCAACTAGTTTTTGATAAAACCAGTTTAATCAATATTGTTCATTGGTTATATTTGGTGTGTGGGTGTGTTTCTAATCGCTGTTTACTTTCTATCTCTTCTTGTGTAGGTTGATGTTTTTTCTCGTAGTCACTTGGATACGAACCCATCGGAAGTTGGAAGTCATTGGTCTTCTTCTGGTCTTAATGGGGAATATGAAATCGGTGATGCCGAAAATGTTAATCGTGGTACAAAAATTGTACTTTACCTGAAGGATTCGGCTTCTGAATTTGCAAAAGAGGATGTATTGAAACGTATCCTCCTTAAGTACAGCAATTTCGTTAGTACTCCTATTTATCTGAATGGCCAACGAATCAATGAGATTGAACCACTATGGACTAAAAACCAATCAGAAGTAAGTTTTTACATGCGAAGTTGATCTTTACTCCTTGTTTAATAAATGCCATAGTTTTTTCATGATTTTGAATGATCAATATTTTGCAACTTCAAACCTTGCAACAAAGATGCACGTTCTTTGTTTCATTATTCAGTGTACTTATTTACTACTTAGTATTAAATTATAATGAACTTAAATTTTTCCAGATATTTATTTTTATGAAAACGTTAGTCTTTATTTATCGCCTTTAGGATAGGTTTTCTAACAGTTAAGATCGATAACATAGAGGCTTTTTGTCGTAGGTGACTTAGATTCTGAATAATATGCTCATTAGTTCAACTAACAACATATCTGCATGACGAAATAAAATTTTCAAAACAAATGCCATGTTAGCCGAAGAAATAACAGTATTGGTGGTAGTAAAAAATAATAGGGGTAGACAATAGGGATTGAGAAAAAAGAATGCATTGAGAGAAGTATAAAATAATTTTAAACTTCTAGACTTAAGGTAAGACAAAAAATGAGTATATCTGGGTTATTATAACTGACTCTAACCCGTCACTCAGCATCTAACTGTTGGTTACAATAATCGCTCTGATCTCAACCGCATAGTTTGCACCTACCAGCGCACCTTAGTCCAACAGTCAATAATTTCACAAACTGATTGGTTTGGCTGCTCCTAGTTCTCATCTAACGTACACCGGCAAAAGTCATATGTCGGTGTAGATAGTGGTCGAGCACACATGTTACCTGTCCAAACCACTGCAGGCAATAGAGATCTGCTACCGTATCAACCAGTTCGCCATCGTTATGTAGTATCCTACTTCTAACCTCAGTATCTCACACTCTTTATTCTAACATTAAAAGTTATTGTGTAATGGTTCGGTGCGTTCCAACCGATTCATTTCATTTTATCCGGAAATATATATCACTGCACATAATTGATTTTCGATTTTCCTGTTATTTCTTTCTTCCAGGTATCTGATGAAGAACACAAATCATTTTACCAGTATCTTTGCGGTAACAAATATGATAGTCCACGTTACACTTTTGCGTACAAAACGGATGCACCAATAAATTTGCGAGTACTTTTGTATGTACCAAACTTGAAACCTAGCATATTTGACATGGCGCGTGATTCAGACAATGGTGTAGCACTATACAGTCGGAAGGTATGTCAACTTAGTAGATGGTTTCTGTAGTTATTATTATTATTACAGCTGACATTCGTTGCTTATTCGTAAGTTACCACTTTTGTTTCTCTAAATGTATTCGCTTTTCTTTCCTCTTTAATAGGTTATGATAATGAATCGTACAGAAGTACTCTTACCGAAATGGCTACGTTTCTTGCGTGGTGTTGTTGATAGCGAGGACATCCCTTTAAACTTGAGTAGGGAATTGTTACAAGATAATTCACTTGTACGCCGCATCAATCGTTTAGTAACTGTCAGGTTCCTAAAATTTTTATCTGTAAGTTAACTACAAATATTTTCTGCATATTTCGAAATAATTTACGTCCTAATTTTATGTGACAGAAATTAAAACCCAGATTGCTAGTAGTCTTAGCAAACTGAAATCGTAATTTTTGAGCCCAAATGATTAGCATTTGAGTCCAATCACACAATCAATCAATCAACAGCAACGTAGAACTTCGTACGTACGTACATCGATTCATGTTGCCATACCACATTAGCACAGAGATGCAAATGTCACTTCAAATCCCATAATAGTAGAGGTAGTAAAAGTATTCGCAATAATCGGAGAGATACGGATTCGAAGATACTATTCAAGAAGTAGAATCTGGTCAAATAAGCTTACAAAGAATTAGATAAAGGTGATGAGGAACTCTAAAGGTTAGTATTTGAGAGAACACAAAGAATGAATGCACTGCGCGTCCAGTTACTCACGACCTTTCTGTGAGTAGGTTTTGTTCAGTTCCTATCAGTCCTTTCCACCAACTATGGAGATCCATGGAGGGAATTGGGGCGTGCCATTCGGGGTCGACTTTTCTCATCATTCTATTGTGGGAATGCACTAACACTGGAAATCCTGATAATCCTACTTTTACTACAATCCAGTATTGTTAGGAGTGAGACTTTGCCTTGGTCCTACCGTTTCCCCTAATAAATCAGAATAAAGACCTAGATATCTTACTGTTAATAACAAGACTACACTGAGATCCACAGTCTAAAACGTTACTTTGATTGAGAAAAATACACGTACATAATATAGTCACTGCAACAACTTAATGACCGTTGAATTTATAAATACAGCAATGCCTGATAACGAATGATAAATGAATTTCAGAAATAACCACTCAAGTTTTGTTTTTACTGAATAGGATAAAATAACACCATTGCCTTCATCATACTGTACAACGAACTTTGATTAAGTCGCTTTATACTATTCGATATATTCCTAAAGTTATTTCTTGTTATTTCTTTAAGATTATATACTTGGGCTTTACTATTAGTATCCCATGCTGCACTCCACATAGTTTTCTAATGAGTTCAAAATTTCTAGATATAGACTACATATTTTGTTCTTTACTACAGCAACAAGCATCGCGGGAAACAGACAAGTTTATCAACTTTTTGGATGACTATGGCCTCTATTTGAAAGAAGGTTTAGTGATTGAGGGAGATCAAAAATTACGGGAAGAAATAGCTAAATTATTACGTTGGGAGTCAACTGCCTTACCTCCTGGTCAAACTACTTGTTTAGATGAATATGCTAGTAGAATGCACGCAGGTCAGAGAGATATTTACTTTTTATCCTCTCCCAGCAGACAGTTGGCTGAGAGTTCCCCATATTTGGAAGCTGTCCGTAAGAAAAATCCAGATATTGAGGTAAGTACTAAGTCGTGTTGATTTAATGTAAATGCTAAAATAACATTTATATTATGTCATCACCACTCAATCTGGTCGAAAATCAACAATTTATGATCCCAATAAAAATGTTCGAATTTCTCGTCTCTTTGGATGATTAAGAACGGCTACTCCCTCAATTACAAAAATTAACTACCCAACTCATCAACAAGAACGCTGTCAAGTATAGAAATCAATCGATGAATCATCCTGCTATATATATAATATCAGAAATCGCAACGAGATTACCAAAGCCGTTTGGAATAAGTGTTGCACATAAACCAACGAAATCACTAATTAATTCAACAAATTTGGACACATATTTGACTAGAAAAATGTTGATAAATAGGGGTAATACTAAGAACATTAAAGAACTTTTAGACGCTTAGCACTCAGGTCAGTCAACAGTTAGTAGGAATATCAAAGTTGATCCAATTTATCAGCCAATCAGAAAAATCATAAACAAATGTGGGACCAAGAATCAGATCAAAATAAAAAGGACAGTAAAAACCATTAAAGATTGAGTTCAGCAGGAAAAGTTGAGAGTCTTATGTGAAAAAATTCGAACACTCCAGTTCTACTTGGGGTTTGTGTTGATGATGTTCAGAAGAACAATGAAATTTCCACGGCCAAACTATCCAGCGCAAAGAACGAAACCTCCATAACTAAGCAAAATGGTATCTGCTTTATATCAATTTTTCGTATAATAGCATTGATTAAGGACTGATTTTAATGTTGGATAATAGCCATAGATTCTGAAAATGTTCGTTTCTCTTTGTCAGCCGAATGTTGATCCATTCTTACGAATACTTTATTCGATAACGCCCAATTTTTGTAGCTTATAACACTATAGAAGGATCATAATAATGTCGATTGTGCTACACTAAAAGTTGAAACCTTATGTTATGAATGACTATCTCTTGAATGTTGTGTTAAATGGTAAAAACACTTGTCATCCAGTGGATAAAGAAATCTATTATAAACTAACTTTTTTCGACATGGATACATAAATTTACGAACTATGATATATTGTAAACAGCTAAACTAACTTTGCGGACACTTGTTATCAGTTTCATTCAACTGAGCACTGTTAACGTCCAATAAAGTTTTTTGTAGCGTTTAAATATTAATGTACTTATATACTTAGTAAACCTTAAACTAAATTACAAACACTGTTAAGCGCTCTGATAACGTAACAATGGCTGGTGAATTCAATGATTACGTAGGTAGATTAAGCGAAACTGGAAGACACTCAGGTGGATCTTATGGTGTCGCGGATGATAGAATAGATAGTGGCTACGTCTGCTGCACCATAATCCAAGTCAACAAGAGAATCCTCCGGCAAAATCAACAAAACATAATAAATCTTGAGGAAAATTTAATACATTTTTACAGTTTAATCAAAGACTTATGGATTTATTTCTTTGATACATTCCAACAGCTTCCCTATGTAGTTGCAGTAAACGTTTAGAAACGAATTCGGAATAACTACTTTTAAGTTGGAGAGAAACGAACTGCATTTATTTGACACTTGTTAGTAGTGATCACAACCCTGTTCGTCAAATGATTAGTGATGATTAGATTCTATCTATCAGTCTGCATTATTCTTTGTACAGAATTATGAACGCGTAATAAAGCTTAAACATATCAACTGGTCGCTCGATGATCACTGATAAAGCCATGAGGCTCTAAAGTAATTTGTCGTAGTCTAACGTGATCAGAATGTTATATACATCATCGTCATCAACAGCAACGTAGAACTTTGCACGTAAGTACAGCGGTTCAAGTTGCCATACCATCTTAGCACAGAGATATAATTGTCAATTCAAATACCATAGTTGTAGAGGTAGTAAAGGTATTAGAAGTAATCGGAGAGGTTAGGATTAGAAGATATTATTCGAGAAGTATAATTCAGTGAGGTAAATTTAGAAAAAGAAAGATAGGGGTGATGAGTAGTTCAGAAGGTTAAAATTTGAGAGAACAGAAAGAGTAAATGCACCTGCACCATTGTAAACGGTTTCGAACCATGTCATTTAGGATCTTTAACCATCGATTACTATCATCCCGCTGACCTCAACCAGTTAGTCGACACCTACCAACAGGACTTAGTCCACTTGTCAGTGACTTTATGTATTTCTTTCATGTTTTGGTCTGGCCGCCCCTAGCTTTCGTCCATCCTTATTCCTACATCGCAAAACAGCTCGACGAGGCAGTCATTGGTTAGCCATACGTAACACATGTTCCAACCACCTCAAATGATGAAGTTTCATTACTCCATCTTTTGACCTGCTATCCTTACCTAATACTCGATTCCTAACGACAGCATTGCCTACTCGACTGTCCCACGATACTCGAGCAATGCTTCGAAGACACATATGATCGAAAACCAGTAACCTACGAATATCTTCTACTCTCACTGGCCATGTTTCACAGCCATAAAGTATGGCTGAGCGAACTACTGCGCAGTACACTAGTCCTTTAGTCAGCAAACGGATATCTCGTCTACGCCATAAGTGACGCAATTCGGCAAAAGCCAATCGAGCTTTTTGTATCCGTGCTGAGATTTCGTCAGTCACCCGGTCATCGGCACTGATGAAACTCCCCAGATAAGTGAAGTGGTCAACACGCTCGACTACTTCACTCCCTATCACTAGTTCAGGTGCCGATGCAACCCAATCTTGAAGCAACATTTTGCATTTCTAAGGATAAAACCACCTCCCGAACATGGTTGCATTGTTGGTTAGGGTGGTCAGAAGATTCTGCATTTTGTCAGCATCTTCGCCGAATAGAACTATGTCATCGTCATATTCCAAGTCAACAAGCGATTTTCCTGGTAGACGGTTCGCTCCTGAAAATTCAGACGAATATGAGTTTATATCTAGGAGCATGTCTATGATAAAATGAAACAAGAATGGAGATAGTGGACATCCCTGACGGATATCACTTGAAGTAAAGAATTCCGATGCCATAGGCTGTAACTCGACCTTTATTGTTCGAGTAGAGAGCTTGTATAAGGTTATTGTACTTCTTTGGTTTACCTTTCAATGACAGTTACTGCCACAGAACCTCACGAACCACAGAGTCAAATGCTGCTTTAAGGTCGAGAAATACTACTCTTTTGTGGCGTCTAAACGTGGTTCTTTGTTCTAGGTTCTGTCGTAGTGTGAAGATGTGATCTATTCAACCACGTCCGGGTATGAAACCAGCTTGGTTTTCTCTAGTCTGCTCTTCACGAGCTCTAGTTATGCGTCTATGGATAATTGCAAATGGTTTTGAGCCATGTCACTCAGGGTCTCTAAGCACCGATTATTATCATCCCGCGGACCCCAACCAGGTAGTTGACACCTAACGAGTTCCTACCGTTGTTACTGGAATAATATTTCACGAGCTCCTACCGTTCGCTTTAGTGGTGTGAGGTGGTAAGCGATCGAAAGAATGGTTGGTCGAGGAGATAAGAGATTTATTAAGAGGTGTAGAATGGATTCGATTGTGACCAATTTGGTCTCGTGTGCTTTTATGTGTACGAGGGCAGTTGTCACTTCCCGGCTGCACGCACCGTGGAAGGGTGTTTCTTGAGGAACCTGAAAAGGAAGGTAGATCAGCGTTGGTCTTAGAGACCTGGGAGCGTGTCTACAGAGCCCAAGGACAAATGCTTGAGGCCGGTCACACACGGCCTTTTTATGAAAGGATTTTTGAGTATTAGCTCCGCTCTCAAAAGCCCTTAGTGGGTCATCACGATATGCCACCCCGATCACCATGTCAAGGTAGCATTTACGGTCGGGAATTGAAAGAAATATGTCCTAGCCAATATAGTTACTTTGGATCATCACTATAGGCACGCATGACCACCATGGCAGTTTAGCAGGTACGGTCAAAATATTTATGCACTGCAACAGTAATTGAATTTGTACTTTTAAGGGATAGTATGTCTGTGTCCTGTTTGAAGAATTTAGTTGTCTTTTGATGCAGCTCCGCGAACTTTAGATTCGATCTTATCCAAAAAGCAGTAAAGCGATATCAGGAGATTGGTTACTTGCTAGTTAGTAACCAACAGTGTCAGTATTTTCAGTAGGATCCTGTTGCCCATGTACATTATTGCTTTTAATTAGGGCTTTTCAACTCATGTAGCTAGGATCTGCGTACCCGCAAACCAGAATAAAGTGTTGGACATTCGCGTTTTATTCTTTTAAGTTCGTAAACATCACCTGGCAGTGACTGTATCTGCGTGTACATTTGAAAGTGTTCGAAGTGGAAGAAGGGAATCTTCACACTCTCAACCGTGCCAGTGTGAATTAGTTTTATCAATTACTTCGTGTTGTTTCATCGAATTTCTATGCTGTAGTTGATAACCTCTTCAAAATATTGTAATACCTAGTGTGGTTAATTTTGATCTAAGTAAAATCTATTAAATTGCTTATGTCCTACACTTGTGTTGTCCATTAATAAGAATAATAATACCTAAATTGTTCATTTTTAATCACAGGTGTTGTTTTTGTACGAACCGTACGATGAACTTGTTCTTATGCAATTAAGTCAATACGACAAAAAAGCGTTAACGTCAATTGAAAGTATGATTGCCGACGATATGTCAGATACTGATTCAGTTGGATCTGAACGCCAAAATTGCTTAAAACCGGATGAGGCGTCGAAGTTGGTTGAATGGGCGGAAAAGACACTTGGTCCAAAAGTCAAGAAAGTGAAGGTAAGCAATGATGAGGATGATCATTTGGATAAATTAAGTCATTTGTTGTAGTCTGTTGCTTTGATGAATTTAAATACGGCTAGAACAATGTGAGGCAGAATAATATGAATCCATTACATTTTATAGTTTCTCATCAGTTGCTTATAAAGTGTGACAATAAATATTATGAAATGATATAAAGCAATATACAAAGATATTTAATCTCTTCCATTATCAATGTATGTTGTTTTAATTTTTATCATAATTCATTGTTACACATTATTACACATATGGTGATAAGCCAGCAACTGATGAGCAACCATGAAATATAATGAATTCATATTATTCTGCCTCACTTGTTGTTTTGGCTTTATTTAAGTAATTTGTAGTTTTCTCGTTATTTGCATTCCATAAGTAATATTCTTGGTAAAACTTTATTTGAATTAATAGGCTACAGATAAATCCTTCATGTGTACCTTTCAAATTGAAAAATTTATTTAGGTAAACGATCAAAACATCACAGACAGTTTTTAATGTCATATTGATTTTTGTCCCTCTTCCAGTCACAAGTTGGATTAATGTGTTACGAGTTCCACAATTGTACTGAGTAACCTAGCTTATCAAGACCGTAATGTAGTTTGAAACAACTCTCTCTCTCCTTATCTTTACATGTTAAATGCAGACTAGTGGCAGATAATTCTATGCCATAACAGTAACGAAGCCAGTATTTATAAAAATAATGAAGTTTAAAAAACGTGCTTATAAATAACTTCCATTTCCGAAATCTTTTACGATAATGAATACGTCTATTTTTATCAAGTTTACTGTATCTGAGATTTTTTTGCAGTTGAGGTAGATTTTTATTAATATTGTTAAGCTCTAGTACAAAGTTTCCTAGTCATATAGTGTATCTTATTCACTCATCTAACAGTTCACTGTCTTTGACAGTTGCATCTCTGCGTTTATGTAGTATGGCAACCTGCAATGATGTACCTACGTACAAAGTTTTACGTTGTAACTGGCTGACTGTCTCTAAAAGACCCTATGATTTTAGATCATCATTGGTTTGCGGAAAAGTCTAGTCATACTGTCTAATGTCATTTGTCTAAAGTATTTATTTTATTCTCTGACTGATATATTCCCTTTTTTAATTATTCAGGTTACACAAAGGTTGAGTACTCATCCATGCTTTGTTTCTGTTCGTGAAGCTGGAGCAATGAGACACTTTTTGCGAACTTCTTTGGCTGACAGAACTTCTGAAGAAAGATATCATGCTATTGGACCAACACTAGAACTTAATCCAGAACATAAATTAGTTCGATATCTGTATAATTTAATTCATTCCTCCAAAGGTTCTGAACAAAACGAAGATTATTCTTTAGCGGTTTCTTTCTTGGATCATTTGTACGACACAGCTATGGCGCAAGCAGGTCTCTTAGATGATATTCGAGGGCTTGCCTCTCGAACGACGGATTTAGTCGGAAAACTAGTTGAAAAGAACTGAATCAAAGAATGTTTTGTGTAATTTATTGCTTTCTATTCATACATTTATCTATTTGATCTTTATTAAAGTGTAAAATAAACTTTTCAATCTTCGACAGCATATCACTACCCATATTTCTTTCTGTAGTTTTAATATCTTTTTAGATAACACTGAATATGCTGTTAAAGTGTGACCACATCTTAGGTGTTAAATTTTCTATGAAAATTACAAAGACAATACTAAAAACTGTTTATATTGTTAAGCTTTATTTTATATCAGGGTGATCATTTTTCCGAGCACTAAAAATTACTGTTGTAACGCTTGCTTAAGATAATTCCCGGCTAAATCTTATTGCTTAGCATTCTTGACACAAAACACTGAACAAGTCCCCCAAGTCAAAACACGGTTGAACAGGAAAGATTATATTCCAAAATAGCAAGGAATAAGAAGCCAAAGGTGATGGCGAAAGCCGAGGCAAAGAATAAATACAACGCTAGTCTATTTATGGCCTTTACATGAGAAAGCTTCTGGAAGAAAATTCACGTGATCGGCTGGATTAGATTGAGCCAATCAGCATGTAGCTAACAGTACGAGAATTTTCTATCCTGTTCTCCAAGCTTCGATCAGGCGCTGACTGGATGGGAAATTAGCCAATCAGCGCGCAGCAACGTAGTCGTGCTTTAATTCCATCTATGTCCCACTAACACCTCCCCTTTCAGAAGATTCGTAGGATCTGGTGCTAGGGTCCAACTACTTCCTGGGTGCCTTGCCACCCGTACTCTTACGAGCCGCCTGCTTTGTAGGAACCATATCTTTAAACAACCGTCGATTGGGCTGCTTCCCCACCGATAAGTTTTGTTGGGGCTCATGAACAGCATATGGTATAGGGCGTCTCGGACGTGAAGTAGGTTCCGGGGAGGTGTTGGGAATTACATATTTTAAAGCAGCTGGATCCCTTCTAGGGTTACTGTCAAACCTAAACTCGGATAGAGGAGGGTTAGACTTGAGGTTGGCGATTCCATCCCGTGGAGAACAAACCTCATAAAAATACGCTTACCATAAAAAATAGTTCAGCGATACAACCTGGTGGTGCTTGGAATCAGTAAAATACATTTGACGCAGGCTAGACAGAAAAGATTAGCTTCAGCAGAAGTGCCGTTGTATTCCGGTCCTAAAGAAAGGTAAGCCTTCATACACGAGGAGTCGCACTGATGCTGTTCAAAGAATTTCATGGATCTAGGATCATCAAAACAAAGAAAGAGGATATTACAATGAACATCATCCAGTGCTACGCGCCTACCAACGACAACAAAGAACTTGACCATTCTGATGAGAGACTTAGACGCTAAGGTTGAAATTGATAACATTGGATGTCAAGACATCATCGGACAACAGGAACTGAGAGAAAGCAACGAAAACAGAGATTCGCGAATCGATCTGCCTTCAACAAAGTGATTATTGGTGGCACCAGATTCCTACACAATACATACTTTTCACCGGATTACACTATGGAATACAAAATCGAACACATCTGCATCAATTACAGGTTCTGAAGGAACATGAAGAACGTCAAAACAAAGACATTAGCTGTCAGAGCCTCGAATTACCACTTGACGGAGGCCGAGATGAAGCTGAAGGAGCACTGTTTAACTGGTCGAACAGGATCACGAAAGTTTGATACTGCCGTTCGTTGATGTACTGATAAACTCATCGAATTCAAGATAGCTGTTAGCAAGAAATTGCAGGAGTTTGACGATATTTGTCAGTCGGTCAGCTACAACGAAGAAGCTGGTACGTACGAACATTAGTTCAAGATTTCATACCACGTTAGCATAGAGAGATCGATTTGTTTATTCAAAACCCATAATAGTAGAGGTAGTAGAAGTATTAGCAGTCATAAAAACGATTAGGGAGCGAAGGTATGATATAATAAATATATCCCAATAGAATCAGTTTAAAAAAGTCATGGCGAATTCTGAACTTTAGAATTTGAGAGAAGACGAAGAATAGATACACTTTAGCCGTCCACGATATACTCAATGGAGATGAAGCTACCATGGAGAACCGCAATAACCATCATCTACAAGGTGTAGGTGTTTAATATCAGTTGTCCACACATGGCTTACGATATTTCCCAGCTTCTCGGTTGTTTCATAATTTTCTCTTATATTGCTTCATTTTCAGCTTCTGCCGTGGTTGCGAGGTCTCTACTTACTTACACGTGTGAGTCCTAAAGCTCCTCTCTACTCATTTGCTTACTCCAGAAATCTCAGTACATTTTGGATTTCTCTGCTGTTGAATGAAGTTTTCGTGCTTTTCCTTCCTTAGATCCTCTCCATTCTTTATGCTAGTGCTACTCACTGTCAAATAACTCGAAGTGTTAAACGTATTACTCCTTCAATTTCTTTGCATGCGTTTTGCATAGTATTTTCTCCATCCAGTTGGTTTCATAAAGTTCCACAGTTGTTGTTAAGATACATCCCGATCTCCTTGAATACGTAAAGCCGTGTTATGCTTTCCTGCTTTTAACCGTTCAACTGCCTAGTGCCTCTTTGGCTTCGTTTCTTGTAAAACTCGCTCGCAACGATATATGGTTTATTCTAAAACCAAGCGGTTGAAAGCAAATAGATTTGCAAGTTCCTTATCATTCTCATCCATTTCTCCCAGTTCATTTCACCCTATTGTCTTCGTACTCAATGGAGGTCACAACAACCTTAGTTTAGTCCCTTCATCAGAATTATCGAGTCTTTTCGTGCAAATGGTTAGGATATTCATCCAATATCCTAAGAGAATTATTGGTCAATTCCTATTGGTTAATTCCTACTGGTCAATTTTATGGTCGTCCCAGATATCAATGTGACGTGCTCCAATGTTGTTTCTTATTGGTTGTCCTGATTATCAATGTCACTTCAAATGTTGCTTGCTATTGGTCGTATTAACTGTCAATGTCACACACTTCGATGCTGTTTCCTATTCGACCAAAATGTAAAAATTCGCATTATGTGTAACGTTTTATGAGCACGACCAGGACCCGGTCCGGGATCCTGATTCTCTTCTGGATTCGGACCTCGTACTTTCCGGATGCTTGTAGAATGCAAGTTCTACTTCATATCAAGTCTTGTCTTATGTTTACTCAATTTGGGGGGCTGGGATAGTCGGATTTGAGTAGTATGTCGTGTCGCCGGATCCTCGCTCTCGTTTTCCGACTAGGTAAACTCGTAACAGTTCAATTTCATCAAAATAACGTGTTTACGTGCAGGCGTAACAGATAGTTCCCGATTATCAACCGCAGCTGCTATCGATAGAACTGTATGGACATGCCTGGACTGGAATAACATCAAATATAAACCTCTTTATAATTGAATTAATATTATAATGATACCAGTAATCTTATTTCAGAAAAATGAATTCAGGACTTGGACGATCTAGTCTGCATTGTATTGAAATGAGTCTAAACCGTTCATATGTATCTATATAGTAATGGAATGAAATTATCAGATCTCTGCTCTTTTATGCACATTTCGGAGACGCAGCATACATTAACGACACGCGAGTCCTGTTGTTTTATTTGACACAAGGTCAGAATACTAAAAGCTTCAACATGTGGTTTAGGGCGTAGTTTCAGGTGACCAGGAAATATGTTTCGTGTACTCGAAACGTTCGCATCAGCGACACGAGGTGATCACGGTATAGGAGAAGGGTTAGTCGTGGAGGTAAGAAGGTTAGTAAGAGGTTTTGGAAGGATTTGATTGTAAGGAAGTTGATCTCGTGTGTTTTTACGACTGTGACGACGGATGTGACTTCTTCCGGGTCGTCCACACCATGGAAGGGTGTTTCTTGAGGACCGTGAAAGTGCGGTTAGATTGGCGTTGGTCTTAGCAACCTGGGAGCGTGACTACAGAGTTCAATCGATAACTGCATGAGGTCGGTAAAACACACGGCCTTCTAATGTGAGAGCGCAGCATCGCTGCAGATGCTGGTTGTCTGAGGGAAACACTTTACAGTTGTCACACCCCTCTACAGTCAGCAGTACGACTTCACCCTCAGACGTTGAGTTGGTGCTTTTAGTCTTATCGTTCTCCAGTGAACGTGCGTGGCATGGTTTAACTGAAAGGAACATGTTTTAGCGAATATAGTTTGTTTGGGTCATCACGATAGACACGCCGGACCACCACGTTCAAGGTAGCAGGTGCGCTCGGTTGTTATCCCCTGTTTGCTTCATACTACAATCATGTTTTATGTCCTGTGTTGGTTTTCGTAATTCTACGAAGTAACACTATTACATCCCATTTGAGACACTTAATGTCTGGACTTCCATCAAAAGGATAGAAAAGGTCAACCAAAAGAAAAGCTAGTGCGTTGCATTGCCTCTCCGTTAATTTTCAAAACTATATAACACCAACACTGTACTCTCTACAGCCTATCCTTCATCAACGAAGACCTGTTTCCCTGTTACAATTCATCACACTCTGCATATCCCTCCTATTCGAGAATTTCTTTCGCTGATAGTTTAATCTTGAAGTCAATAAGTATTTTGAGTTACACTCATTAACTAACACCTTGATCTCATCTATTGCACTCAACTACGTTTTACTAACAACTCATTATTACTTTCACTGTATTTTTTTCAGCACCACGAATGTGAAATTTGCGCGTTTGGCAAGGTCACGATTTGCACGTGATGCCATTTTCCATTGGTTTTGAAAAATTGCGAACTCATCATACAGTACAAGCTCATAAATCCATCCTTATATTATATTTTGACATACTTTATCTATTAAGTAATCCCACTCTGGTCGTATCGTATATCTACAAGCCCTTGTTGTAAATTGTTGATCATGCTTGTAAGAGTGGTGTATAACTTGTGTGAGAAATATATACTATCATCAACAAATTTGAATGATTGCATTTGATAGTCTGATCATTCAGATATCATATTCTACGCATCAGTATTAATTGTTTCTCTGGTTTTCAGAAAGACATTGTCCTGGATTTCGAAGAATTTCGTCTTACTTTTTGAAGCATCAGAACGTTTATACATGAAGACGCTTTAACCCAATGGTTAGAGTTAAAATAAATTAATTAGTTTGCTCTGACTAGAGTTCTTTAGTAGGATTCTTTTTTACAGGATGGGGTTGCAAGTCTAAGCGAAACCCTCCTTTACTCGGATCCGTGACCACTGGTTACCCTAGAGAACTCCATGCATGGCTATTCAGACAAAGTTGCCTCGAAATTGGGGGCTTTGACTCATCACTGTAACTCCCTAATTTACTTAACGTTTCGTGAACGAATATATGTTATTCCGTTTATTTGGGCTTCATATAAATTTCACTACAACACATTTTATTCTCTTGAAAATGACTAGGATTGGAAATTCCTGTCTAACCAAGTTTTCCGTCTCAAGGTTTAGAAACAAATATCAGAAACTATCAAGACCAAGTGCTAATTTTCACTGTATTTAGTTTCAAATTATTTAAAACTAGAAATAATGTAATATATCAAAATTTAGCAGACGAGGCATTTTATTTATGACAAAAATATTATATCGGTTTTTAAACGAATATTTTCTTTGTCATATGTTAGTTCACAGATATTTTAATGATAATGTATAAATGTATGTGAAATATCACGGTATTTTGACTGTATATTCAATGCAATAGGCTCATGATTACAAGTTTCAATATAATTAAAATAATTAAAAATGTCAACACGGTCAAAAGTAATGTGGTTTCAGGTTGATATATAATTTCATTCTAAAACAGATATAAAAAATGATTCATAATGAGTTAACCAATTAAAATACAAGATAGAATTACACATTATCTATATTAGTCAACAGAATTTAAAAGTGCATTAATCACAAACTGTATGTTGAATTTATTAAAGTATATCAAGTAAAACTTTTGAGTGAATTCTACAAAAACTTGGCATTTACGAATTTTTACTCGAGACACTATCAACAATCATATGACTAGTTACTAGATCTCATCTGAAGAAAAAGTTCAATATTTTAAATTTTCACTAATCTTATTTGATTGCCTTTTGTATTATGCCTAATACAATCATTGGAACTGAATATTCACTGTTTCCGGTTTATTTTTTCTGTTTATTTATCTAAAGGATATTGAGAACTTAATCACATCAAGTATTGAAATTTTACAGAAAGTAGGTAGGTACAAAAGTTTGACACTTCCAAATTAAATCTTGACTGTTCAGATGATTGTTCCAGTTAAGTTTATTTACAGTGAAAGAACGATGGAAACTAAACACAAATATGATTATCAACGTTGTAAATTAAGTGTTTTACTTCATTGTACAATATTATGTATTTTGCAAGATGGAATTGAATTCAATGTATCTATTGATTGCTGAGTGATCTGAATGTCACATTTCGAGACATTCTAAAGTATCCTTAATACTTGGCTGGTCTAGAATATTAGTATTTTCCTAGTTGAATTTCCTAGTTTGCAATTATTTACATACATCATTATCAGTAATAGCGCATCATTCCTTTGGCAGTTTTAATTTATATATGCGTCAGTGAAGAAAGTGTTCACTTTGTACAATGTAGTGTTTCTCGAAGCTATGATACTGGATTTGTGTGATAATTAGAAAGTGAAATTGTTATGCCAACTGGGAATTCCTAGAATTTACTTCAAGTCCGATGAAATCCGTTGAGCATAACTGAAAATATTGTATTTGGAATTCGAAAACAAGCGTAGAATAATGTACATGAAATCTACCATCACATATAGAAACCATAATTTATCTTTTCGTGTTATTGTGTCTTTTAACCAGCATAAACGTTGATTTATGAGCAATATTACTTTCATGGTGTTTTAAAGTCCTGACGATGTTTACACCTTGATTAAGATGATAGATATTTAGTGTTAAATAAGGAGTTGAATGTTTGTTAGTTTTACATATTCTACCATTTGTGCAATAATTTTGACTGTAATGAAAATTTCGGCCAACTATAAGGACTGAGGATGTTCTCCCTTGACCAAAAACTTATCTTGGTTTTGGCTTATTGTGAATTTGATCTCGTAAGTAAGATGTATCTCCAACATTCAGAGATCCCAAGGTGTTTCTGGGGTATGGTCCTATGTTACTCTGTTCATTAACTACGGACACCAACAAATAAATATTTACTGCCACAAGCGATATTGTTTAAATTAAACTGTTAGACTAGAGAAGTTAACGTTCCTCAGAGATTCCTTGATCTCAGATAACCACTGAGAACATTGATATCTGTATAACTGCTTACCTACAAACTTTAAACGCATACTAAGTTCTATGAAGTAATTTTATTTGATTCATGAGCTGAAATATATTCATCATGGATTTTTTCCATTTACAGTCAAACACTAATTCGGATAGGTCCATAATATCAACAGCATATACTTTATAGTTTGATAATTCCTTAACTGATTTCGCTCATCATAAACTCCAGAATAAAAATAAACGAAATTTCAATCGCACATTTATGAGTAAAGATGATAACTACTCCATCAGCACAGCTTTATTTGTCACTAGTATTTCATTGGGAGTTACTACCCCCAACTCAGGTCTCATATAGTCAAAAAACGGAAGTTTCACTATTGCGAAAAAATCATTACATGACATGAAACAAAGAGTAATATGAGTGTTCCTACCCATTTTCGTCAAGTGTGCTACATCTTTTGCTATGCTATGCCATACGATGTATATACCGTAAGCTATACTGCTACGTAGAACTGAAGATTTCCTATGAGACCAGAGGTTCGTTGTGAACTTTGTGGGGCAAGGGCTATTGTCATTGGGGTGCTGTACTTTTTTTTATCACCATTGCTAATAATAATGAGTTTGACAGTCAAATAAGCGAGATGGGTCAAATTGGTCTGTTCATGCTGTGGATATTGACTAACGCGATCATGGATAGGAAATTATCACTATATGTATTGATGTCAGGTACCTGTGTGGTTGTGCCACACAACTGATCTGTATTGTTTACGTTGTAGTGTAAACACGTGTGCAGTGTCTGGTTCTTATGAAAACCAATGTCTAATTACCCTTGCCATTGTAGGTGAATTTATATAATACAATAAGTGTTTCATTCAATTACTAGGGATTAATGCAGCAAAACACCACTAAATAAATGATTATTAATGGGAAGAATTTCTTGACTGAGTCAATGTATTTCAAGAGTGTATAATACATACATGATACTTAATAGCGGTTTTCATTAGAGAAAACAATTGCTTTAACTGCACAACAATGACAACTAAGAGATGCTCCCAGTAATACTTTACTTTTCAGACAACCTACAGTAGATGCAGCATCAGAAAGTTTCATAAATCAGTCATTATTTAACATTATTTGAATTTTCACGTTTATAGACGACAACCCGTTCATTCCACAGAAGGGTTAAGTTTCGATATCTAAGCAAAATTTCCTTTATCCAAATGTTACAACACACAATAAGTTACGTAAACATTGAACAATATATTAAGGAAAAAAGATTATTAAACAGTTTTACTTACTAAGTGTCCAGAAAGAGGACATATTTGAGGTGTTTTGATTCCTGAGGTTAAGTATCCACTCTGATCACATGGTTGCCATCTACATGCCTGGTATTCATACTGTCGCCATATCCCCTCATTCTCTATAATCACACCTTGGTAGATAGAATTATGTTTTATTTCTTGCTCACAGTCGGATGCC
This sequence comes from Schistosoma turkestanicum, assembly GCA_944470395.2. Taxonomy (NCBI): domain Eukaryota; kingdom Metazoa; phylum Platyhelminthes; class Trematoda; order Strigeidida; family Schistosomatidae; genus Schistosoma; species Schistosoma turkestanicum. Next base: position 26,423,798 of record OX103974.1, read on the forward strand.
TTACTCAAACAATCTCTGTACCGACTGATTTGCCTAATTCCCTTATTATCCGAGATCATACTGTATCCCTTGTTTTCAAAGGAGTAATTTGACTGTACCTGTTCAAATGATAAATGACATGATGATTCACAAAAGGACCAATTTGACCAAGATGACCAAACATTTATTGATGCAGGAGAATCACATTGATCTCCTTTCCAACCGTAGTCACATATGCAACGGGCAGTTAGATGTGGTTTATTTCCATATTGACTCTGACAAATAAAAAATTTAACATGAATTCCAACTTATTACACAAATCTGAATTAACGATAACCGTGGCACTTGTATTTAAACAGCTGCCTTGTCTCAACTTAGAAAATTCCCTATATCTGAAATATAGACTGTTAAAATGAAGATTTTAGTAAAATCTCATGATTTTATTTTCGCTATCATCACAATCATATTTTCAGTATATTTTATTTCCACTAGCCAAAACTTCGTTCATCTGAGCCGTATTGATAGGTGTAGATTTTATAGTTAAGATATTCGCGGCAGCCAAAATCTGTGATTCTAATGATGTTGAGCAGCCTTAATCTCATTGTTACATTTAACATAAAGAATAAAAAGTTTTAACTGATGTTAAGCATTAAGATATGAAAGATAATCAATAAATTCATTTGAGCTATTTCAACAAATTCTGACCATTTCCAGCCATAGACTACGATTATCTTGAGAGTCTCATTCAATTTGTTGTTAACTCCCACAATTCATGAACTTCCTTAGTTTGTCTCGTCATATCTTAAGCAGCATTTTCTCTCAGGATGGATGACATGTCGAAGTACGATTATCAGAATTCGGTATTCTGCATACTAATAACTAGTACCCATGGATCTCTTATTCATACTCTAGTAGTCATGTAGGGGCCAGCACCCAATTCAGAAAAAATGTCTGAGAGCACAATTGAATCAGAAGCACAATACTGTGCAAAGGAATTATTGTTGTACACAAACATCACACCAGATTCCTTAAACTAGTTACGATTCGCAGCCTTATCAACCAATAGTCTGACTTTGTGTAACATGAAGAGTCTTGTTCTATTACTGATTCATTCTATCCACTAAATATATATATATATATATATAACTCACCATAACACAAACTCCATGCTTACATGGTTTGACTATACATGGATCAACATGAACCAAACAATTATCTGATACCCGTTGTCTGGGTAACAGAGATGAATTGATGAATTTGCTAAAGCCTGTTATACATTGACATGTATAAGTACCGAATTCTTTATGTGGAATACACTTATTTCCATCTGTTGTTCGACAAGCAATATCACCCATGATTACATTTCCGATTTGCATCTTACATGGATCTTTTCGCTATGTACATGAAAATAGAAGAACAAAGAATTAAAATACTTCTCGAAATTATAATCAACGGCCATATTTAGGATAAATTTTAAAGATTGTCAGTGACTTGATTATTAATGATAATCAGGTGGTTACTGAGATCGAATTAGTGATTGACATTTTCAACTGACTAGGCTCCATGTTCAGAGATTATTAGTACCAGTCCCGTTTGAACCTGAGATTTGTAAAAGTTTTGTCAGAAACTTCTTATCACGTGAGCTTGAAAAACGTTGATAAAATTATTTTACGAATTGAAACTGAACATATGATATTTTTGAGGCGTTGAACAAACAAATATGAAACTCTTATTTGACTGACATCGCCAATCGAATCCCATGTTTCATGAGATGCACAGAACGCGTTCACAATAATTCAGACGAATCAGTGGATGTTCAAGTAAAACTTGTTAAATATTTTGACAATGATCTTTGAGATAATTAAACAGATTTTCGGGTCTTGAGATATGTTTTAATGTTGAACACCAACAACCTTAAAATATACGTCAAAATAACTTTCTGATATCTTTTATCTAATTTCCAGTATGAAAGATAATTAATTGTCTATTTACTGTCTCCTCATCAAACAAACATGATGCTTTCAACAATGGGTAAATTCAACAGTTTCCCATATATGATCTATTCTTAAATTCATTCAAGTTAGATAAAATCTATTTCAGCTACAAACATGCATACATACATTGATGAAGAATGCATAATAATTAATAGTATTGAACACTATGATTAATTTCAATTAATAAGAGATTAATTCTAGAAAATTTGCATTGTAATCAAACGCAAGACTACTCAAAACTCGTCATAGGTGAAGAATTTTTAATACATGTTTCATTGACTTTATTACTGCGAAGTCAGAGTATATAGATGCGTTTATTGCCCATATTATTTGTTCAAAGTCCAATGATCCAGTGATCATTAACATGGACATGAACTAGAAGTCTTTTATGTCAATAAACATCATGAACTTTAAAGGTTTTGTTGGAGATGCACAATCTCAAATTAAAACTTATAGAAAGCAAATCAATATCGATGAAGTTGAAATTTTGTTGTAGTAAATTATTCAGTGAGAACACTCAGTATTCATGGAATTTCAATACACTTTTAGGATATTTTGATTGAATAACGAATACTCAGTTTCAATATTACACTGGATCAACAATAAAAAGCTTCATCTATGAAACTGGTGTTTTTTTTGTGCGAGCTAATCAGCTGAAAAAGAAGCAGTTTCGTCTATGATATTGAAGTCGAAGTAAACAAAATTATTATCGCAGCGCATGTAATCTTAGTCTTTTGTTATTATTTTTATTGTTTCAACTATGCATATAAATGTAAATATGATAACTTTAAAAAATCAATAATTTGGAATATATATACTTGATCACATGTTGTTCCATAGAATTCATCTTTGCAAAAACAACTTTCTGTATGATATAATCTATCATGATTTGGATGATTTGAAATTCTGGAATTGATTTCTATGGGTTGAATAAATTTTGTTCCAATACGTGAACAATTATTATATGCATAGTATGTGAAATGATCACTTCTGCTTGCATTAACCATTCTCATTGACCTCTCACCTTTTTGACGCCAACCATACGGTAAATAACATGCTTTCACTTGTTCTTTCCATATAAAACCATTTGAACATTCACACTTGAAGCTCTGAAGATTTACCAGTGCAACTAATATAAATTGTAATATATAAAAAGATTGCTTGAATTAACACCATCCACAAAGTTTAAAGGTTTTGAATGGTACTTTAGTTATTCATTGAGAATACTAGATGATTTTTTGAGATATATTTTGGTTTATTATGTAAATCTTTCATTGTTATTTTGTTACAAACTATGATGGAAGCATGAATCAGCTAGTGATCACTAAGAGTTAAATTTTTTACGTAAGATAGATCCATTTTGCAATAATATATCTTTTCGTTCATTCAGTATAATAATAGTAAAAACAAATCCATGGTATTACTAGGTTCGTTTCTATGAAGTTAAATTTAGTTTTATTTTGGTATATATATGACAAGTGAACTTCAAATAGAAAAAGTATTTGATTTTGTCAAAACATATCTGTAGAATTTTCTTACTTATGAAATTTGAATGTTTTTTTGTTTTAAAGAGTTATCACACATTTGAAATCATCAATCAATCATTGTTAGACCACCATTAGAAACCTGGAAGCACTGGACGGCCGTTTCGTCCTGGTATGGGACTCATCAACTCTGCCCCAAAATAAAGATTTTATGGATGAAATGCTCCGTTAATTTTTGTATTTTCAACCGAATATCTTGACGGTAGAAGAAATAAATTTGTCAGATGCCTCACTGAAAATGAAAGGCCTGAAGAAAATACTTCTTACACATGAATTTCGATTCAGATTTCATCGTTATCTTTATGATACTGATAAATATGATAGCATAAATTATATGTTACAGTTGTTTAAATAAGGATGTTTATAGATACGAGAGAATAATGATTTAACACTGATCAGCTCATGAGTTCAATGAAACTAAACAATCACCACAACGCCATACTGATAATGGATTAAATTTATTAAGTAATAACTCAAAGAGATAAATTTTTACTTGGTAGAAGTAAAATTTGCTATTGTTGTACTTTTTTATGAGGTTTTGATTAGAAAGGATAGTTTTTATTGCTTTTGACTAGTACCATTCTACATAGTTTTTACACTTTAAAGATTAGTGGTTTGAATATTTATTTCCATTTGTATGGCATAAAATATTCCTTTGAAATATTGCCTCCATTTTCCAGTTGACGCAATCTATCATATCAGATAAAAATCATGCTCTAAATTTCACATTAGCTTTAATGTTTTTTTTTCTACGTCGATCATATTGAAATGGAAAAAACTACACATAGTTTCATACCTGACTATAACTTACCATTATTTTGTTCAATGCATCTTTGTGATTTAATTGGCATAAAATGTTCTGGGAAACTGCACAAGCTAGAATAACGATTCAATTCATTTTTATGCTTGACACTAAATCCTGAACCTCCACGATAGGCACATGCTTTAGGACAAAACTGATGTATATCGTATTGCACATTTAGTGAAAAACTTTCATCTGAATCAGAACTACTTCTTGTGGTATTAGCATATTCGTCACCAATTGAATACTTAGTAAAGTCTAACAGAGCTCTACAATAATACATTATAAATTGCATCCTTGCATTCGATAGATCAGGGATTAAATATTCATAAAACAATTTGTTTACTTCATTAGTTTTTAATTGTAATTTATGAAGTTTGACCAGAGTTTGATAAAATTTAAAATGAAAATCTTGTATTCTCATTTGACCAGTGTCAAAGTATTGTTCGTATTCATTTCTGTATGCATACAATTCGTGTAATTTGCTTCTCTCACGACTTTCTGGTGGTATAATGATAGTGTTTTGTTCTGTTCCAACTCGGCCTGGTGGATAACCAACTCGCATCGAATACTGATTCTGTGGTGGTAAACTATGAGCCACATCTAAATAAAGATATTCATCTACTTCATTGACAGATCTGTCACTAATTGACATGGCTCCTCCGTATACGATTACCACAGACATTAAGTTTATTAGCTGAAAGTCAATGTAAGGATGATCTGTACTGCTGAAACTGAATGAATATCGAGTAAGAGTTAATAAGTGGCACTATTTTGCTTACTTACTTACTTACGCCTGTTACCCCCAATGGAGCATAGGCCGCCCACCAGTTTCCTCCAACCAACTCTGTCCTGGGCTTCCCTCTCCAGTTCTGTCGAATGTTTGTTCATTCCTCTCATATCTTTCTCTATTTCTCGGCGTAATGTGTGCACTATTTTGCGGATAACTGATGATCAACTCATCTTATAGTAAGTTCCCGTTGGATCCATTGATTATTACTATGCGTTTAACCATTTCTATATTGTTGCAAATCACTGACTGCTTGCTTTGTTCTCTTTCACTTTTGTCCTGTTTGTGTAGAAACTTAGAATTTTTATCTATTATATGATGTGGTTCGGTAATGTATGGTGTATATGAGCGTCTGAAATTTGCTTCTGTTTATGCAGCAAACGTGTGAGTGTAGATTTGTAACTTTTTAAAATTCTGTAATTCTACTTCGAATGACTTACAGCAGTAATGTTACTTACATCATTAACTAATGGACAGTGGGGACTGAATCGTTATTACACATAATTTAGTAATCCCAGATTCATTTAGGTCAACCAAAACACATAGTAAAAGTTACATAAGTTAGAACACTTTTCGGTATCTTCGAATTTTGCGGAATCCTATACAAACTAGACGATGTTATGCAAACGTTTCTGCTATGTCTATTGTTCAAATCTACCGTTAAGATTGCCCAATCATAGAACAAAAATATGACAAATAGTGTTTATGTTCAATTACATCATTCGCTGACACACTAGCATGTGAGTAAACTGATCAACTATCAATTGTGATTCTTTCAAAAGCAGGCTATCTCAAACAACTGAGATTACTGATTGAAGGATTGCTTAATTATAAATTGATATTAATGCTATGTGGTGGTGTTTCGTTCTCTGAGCTGGTTGTTTTGGTTGTGGAGCTTTCATTGTTCTTCTGAACAACATCATCAGCACAAACTTCAGAAATTAGTGCTAATTTATTTTCTAGCTAGCTTTATAAATAACTTTTCAATCAAAATTAGAAGCTATTAAAGACAACTATTGACTTTAGTAAAACACAGAAGACTAATAAATGTAATTGACTTTTATCGTTACTTCATTCATAATTGTACTTGTACTGTTCAGGAAAACCAGTTTCGAAGAAATCCCGATTGACGCAGACTGGTTTTATACTCTTCTTTCTTCAAAATAATTAGTTCTTTTTTATACTGAGTTTGCATTTAAATTTTTTCTCATAGTCTTACACTTTAAAATAAACAAACCTAGATGTGATTACATTTGTTTAAAATAGATCTAACAGGCAATGTATTTATATATTGATTTCTATTCATCCATATAAATTTGTGGTTATTATTTCTCTTCACAGTAATAATATTGTTTTGTGTTAAGTAATAATTTTTGACAGGATAAATGACGAATTCATATCTTAAATTTTTCATTACTAGTTAATTCGTTTTCATGGTTTAGTGGTGACCAAGTCGATATTGACAATGATCACTATTAAATATTCATTATTATCCTGTCACAAATTATAAAAATAAATCCAGGGTTGAATATTTATTTGAAGGAGAAAGTAGGCGTTACATCGAGCAGTAAGTTATGAAAGATGGAAGCAATGCGGAAAAGGTTGCGCGCAAGTAAGTGTTTTTGGTGAAGTTAAACAAAACGAGTACAATAATAAATGTTTATTTTTCACCAATCGTGTTTTCTTCGTAGAAGTGTTCCACTACAATGGTTCGGGTTTTCCTTTGTTTTCTAAACTCATAAAAACTAAGTATGAACAGATCCTGACAATTTTTATTTTCCTAGCTTTTTGCGTTCGTGTTTGAACACAGATAATATTTGTGATATCTCTGTCCTAGAAATAGGCTACTCTGAACGTCTTGTTTCATTTACTTTTGGCCAAATAGCCTAACTTTGTGATAGGCATGTTACTTCGTATACCTCTGTAGTGATTGACAAGTAAATAACTTAGTTCAGGGGTTCACACACAGTGAATGAATCAGATTCGCAAAAAAAAACACGCACCAACAAAGTGACATGAAACTCCTTTAACACTAACTTGTGAATAACACTTGAATCATATCACAAAAGTGACACTTCATGTGTTGACCCGTTGATTATTTTTCCGATGCCACAGCATGTTGTCTTACAATACTAAGTATCTCTTCAACGACACTATTTAAGACGCAGTTAAACCAATTTCTTTGTTTTTTAATGTACTACATAGACTGACTTCATTTAAAATGTTTAGTATTTTCAGCACTGAAATGAAATTATTCAATGAATAACATAGCTCAAAGTTTTGTCTGCACAGCAATGCGAACGTTCATCACAATCCCATTTGTTCATACTATTTGAAATATTATTTTTACATTTAATAATAGAAATCTTTTTGACTCCAATTAAATCATTACAATGGAGATAACCATATAAACAGAGCTAATATATCCTGAGGAGATATGTAAGAGAATAGCTAATAACGCAACTTGAATATCTATATCTATATATCTCGTCACTAAATTTCCAGGAAATGTGAAATCTCTATGTGAAGATTGCCGACTTTGTGATGAAGGTTTATAAAAAAAGTTTGCTAAATATCCAAAAGTTAACTTTGGGTAAAGGCCAGAAAATGATAAGCGAGAAGCATCCTCCATATTTACCTTCTTGATAAATTTAGGTAAGCTACAAAACAGGAAAGTACGTGGAAATAACTTCATGTACTGCTCAAACATCAATAATTCTGATCATTTATTGTACATTAATGATAAAACATTTCTTAATGCTGATTAGCAGTCATCTTGTACTTAAATTGTAATTATTCTGAAAATCTCCTATATTTGAAACAATTACATTAGGTTATTTTAAAGATTCGTCACATAGCTACTTAACTTAAACATCACGTCATATATACTATATGAAACCTTACTTATAAATCTTTTAAATTCTGTCAAAAATTTTATAATTAATTAATGTCATCTGAAGTGATCGATGCCATGGTTATTGGTTAGTAATGGATTTTAAAAAAAATAACTTCTACTGTATGCTGTTGAGCAAAAAAGACTAATAATCAAACCAGTTAGATAGGATTTATCGAAGCGACAATGGAATTTTTACAAACAACGCTGATAATTCGAATAAACTTACTTTCATTTGGTCTATTCTGAATGAAAGTAGTTTTATGCAAATTAAAGAATGTGGGACAGATTGCAAACTGAATAGCTAGTTAAATTAATCAATATTACGATTTGAATTCAACCATGATTGTTTTTATCCTACCTACAATCTGTCCATTATATACAAATATATGTATCACTGTCTAATGCTGATAAATGATAAATTTTGGTAGATTCATAGATAATAATCGAGTTGTTATATGAAAACCTATCAACAGGTCGATCTGTGGCCAAAGCAGCAAATAAGCTATCAAACCGATGAATCCATTCAGTTCTCATAAACTTCATGTATATACTTTGTAGTACGAGTTCTTAAACTTAAAAACTGAGCTTTTATTTGACAGCTGTGCGTAACGAGTTGAATCGGTAGCGTCATATGCTTACAAATTCATTTCCTTTCAAATTCGTATTCACTTATCTCTCGTCACAAATGTCTTCAACTATTGTAACCAAGTGTAGATTTAAAAATCACTTTCCTTCCACAAAACACTTCTCAACATTTGCAGTTATCAGTTCTATACTCTCTCAAATGTGTAACTGGACTGAAGAGTTTGATAAACTTGACACTACTTGGATTATTTCCAACATAAAACAACTAGCTGAGAAAACATCGAGCGTAGTTCTTGAGTTAAATAACTGTAGTGACCCTCCTTTTATAAAGAGAACACGATTGGTTTCTTATAAACATTCATTATTGTAACCCATTGTACCAGAGATTGTTTTACTATACTACATTGTTTATCTGTACCAAAAACCATCATCATTCCTGACTGACGAAATCTCAGCACGGATACAAAAAGCTCGATTTGCTTTCGCCATTCTGCGTCACTTATGGTGAAGGCGAAATATCCATTTGCTGACTAAAGGACTAGTGTACTGCGCAGTAGTTCACTCAGCCATACTTTATGGCTGTAAAACATAGTCAGTCCGAGAAGATATTTGTAGGTTACTGGTTTTCGACCACATGAGTCTCCGAAGCATTGCTCGAGTATCGTGGGACAGTCGAGTAGGCAATGCTGTCGCTAGGAATCGAGTATTAGGTAAGGATGGCAAATCAAAAGATGGAGTAATGAAACTTCATCATTTGAGGTGGTTGGGACATGTGTTACGTATGGCTAACCACCGACTGCCTCGTCGAGCTGTTTTGCGATGTAGGAATAAGGATGGACGAAAGCTAGGAGCGGCCAGACCAAAACATGAAAGAAATATATAAAGTCACTGACAAGTGGACTAAGTCATGTCTGTAGGTGTCGACTATCTGGTTGAGGTCAGCGGGATGATAGCAATCGATGGTTAAAGATCCTAAATGACATGGTTCGAAACCGTTTACAATGGTGCAGGTGTATTCACTCTTCCTGTTCTCTCAAATTTTAACCTTCTGAACTACTCATCACCTCTATCTTTCTTTTTCTAAATTTACCTCACTGAATTATACTTCTTGAATAATATCTTCTAATCCTAACCTCTCCGATTACTTCTAAGACTTTTACTACGTCTACTACTATGGGATTAGAATTGGCATTGGCGTCTCTGTGCTTATGTGGTATGGCAATTTGAACTGATGTACTTACGTACGAAGTTCTACGTTGTAACTGACTGACTGACCATTATCTTCCTGATCACACGACCCTGACATTGCTCACGTTGCCTCGGTAGTCTCGCCTGTAATGTTTGTTTGGATCTTGATATTCTTTCGATATCACGAGATCACCAACGAATATTCCTCTAACTCCAGTCACGACTGGTCTTCTGACTGCCAAGGGATTTAACTTGGTTATTTTGCGGTACATAGATACAATGCGCCATAAAACTATCCAGAATGATATCTCGAAGTTATAAAGTCGAACAAACAGTAAGGTTGTTTTAAAAGGCTTTTACTGAAAAGTAAAAATCCAGTTCTCGAGATGACCATATGTGAATAGAGGAATTTCCAGATAATACATTTTACTTGATGGATTATTGCAAAATAACAGGTGTTATTCAAAGAAATTTGTGGTGCGTTAATGTATTCAGATCAAGTAAACTTGAAATTCCATGGCAAGTCAGTTTCTACTGCCAGCCAATAGGTATTCATTTGACAAATGAGTGGACACATTTATGAATCTCACGGCAGTAATTCATGGAATTTCGCTAAGTAATCCTCACCCATACATCTTTCTGATCAGTTCGTCATTGTGTCAAAATAAGTCCTGCATTATCTGAACGATGTTTGTCTCTTATTCATACTTATTCAGTCAGGTGTAAGCTTTTATCATGTATTAACCTGTTTCTTATTACTCATTTATGGTTCGTTTTGGAGAATAGGTATGGCGAATTCTAATGATTACCTCAGAACACAACAAAACGAAGAATAAGAAGTTTTGGTTTCTCTAACTAATGAACTATCCATGAAAACAGTAATGTAAAATCAGTCAGGTAATTTGATAATTCTCAATTCCTGTTATTTCAAATATGAATACGAAAGACAAATTTGCTTGTTTATTTTCTAACATTTATAAATCTGTATTGTCAGTTTTTATTCTATTGAGTCAAGGTCACGCTTCCGCTAAAAGCTAATTTAGCCAATAATATATCCATATCCATGATAAGGACGTTAGATCCCCAGAACTCATTCGAAAGGTCCTAATTTTGTAATTTTATTCTGAAATTTTGAGTGTCCTTGTTTTTACGTCAGAGATGCTTAGTCAACCTACAGCTTACATTTCCTACTCGGAGAATCCTTGACTGTCATTGGTTGATGGATTATTTTAGCACGCTATTTTGTCTCTTTCAAATGTGTTTCTATCATTCCATAAATAAGCTTGATCTGTGTATGTGTATTTTCTGAGTGTTAGTAGAATACATTCTGTAAGCCTTATCAAGACTTTTTGATCTAGTTATCAGGGTCTCGGAAAAACGGATTAGAATAGCCTATCAAGTGACTGTGTCATTGACCTTCGTTCCGTTTATCGAGTAAGGTGAATTCGTGATAGCATTCATGCACATCAGTCCGTTAGGCCCTTGGTCAATAAAGACGGGCCTAAGCTCTTATTTATCCCAACTATACGAGATTCAAAATGTCGGTAACTTAAGTGGTATATTTTTACAGCTGTCAACCTAAAGTTGGTTCGGTTTTATTTCGTTATTTTAGAGATAAATTCGTAAATTTTCAGGTGATGTATCAGCTTGAAAATGACATTTTTGTCTTGTAAGGTTCTTTTTTTCATTAAAACTTGTGATAAGAGCGTTATCAATATGAGTTTGATTCGTTTAGTCTATTTCATAACAAGTTGATATCTCTTATCTTTGTGCATAATTTATAAGCGGTACGCTTCACGCGAACTACTCGGTCTTGATAACCGTCAGACGAGTCTTTTCCGAAGCAAGAATCACTATTATATTGATAATAATTACTGATACCTAATAAGCCACTTAGTTTAGTGATAGGAGCCTGTTATATTATTCATCAAGAAGTTAAAACATCCCATAAGAAACAGTACTCTTGTCGTAAATTCAAGTTCAATTTATAGAAAGTTTGTTCACAATCTTAAAAGGAACATCAAATGTAATCACTTTTGTCTTGCCAATGAAACCAAAATATATGATACTTTCAGCCGTTACAAGCACGCTTACATATGCTTGTCACTTCAAATGGAACATAGACTGCAGACCAGCATTACCCAACCCACTCTTTTTAGGCCTTTCTTTCCATTTCTAACCAATCGCCGTTCGTTCTTTTCATGTCTGTTTCCGATTCTCGGCATGTTCTTTGGTCCTTCTCTCTTCCTTTGACCTCGGGGATTCCAAATGAGGGCTTGCCACGGGGTACAGCTGGGTGATTTGCGCAAAATATTCCTATCCTCTTTCAACGCTTTTTCCTAATTGCTTCTCGGCCAGAATCTGGTTTGTTGTCTCTCGCAGTAGGTTATTGCTGGCCAACGGATTCGAAGTATCTTGTGTAGACAACTGTTAACAAACACCAGCATTTTGTAGATCGTGGCCATTACGGTTGTCCGAAATTCCGCTCCATAAAACAGAACCGCTTAGACGTTGTTTGACAGCTGTTTTGAGTTCCATAAGTTGCGTATGGATTAATCTATTTATTATGAAAATTACTTGCTTACTTGCGCCTGTTACTCGCGATGGAGTTGTTCTCCTATTCTTTCCTTCTTGAGTATTAGTCATATTATCAACAGAGATCCATTCCTCTTAATAGTGCTACTTATGGCTCAAACTATTATAGAGACCCTGAACGACATGGCTCAAAATCGTTTGCAATGGCGCAAGTGAATCCATTCGTTGTGCTCTCTCAAATCCTAATCTTCTAGATTCGTCCGCACCTTAGTCTTTCTAACCTCATCTCACTGAATTATACTTCTTGAATAATATCTTCAAACTCTAGTCTTCTTCATTACCATTAATACCTCTACTATCTTTATTACTATGGGATTTGATTTGAAATTTTCGTCTCTGTGCTTATGTGATGTGGCAATTTGAACTGATATACATACGTACGAAGTTCTACGTTACAACTGACTGACTGATCAGTTTTGTATTTCATAGTTTCATCCGGTGAAAACCATGTAGTATGGTGCCACCAATAGTCACTTTGTTGAAAGAGCATCAATTTGTGAATCATTCACTGTCTTCGTTACTTTCTCTCATATATATATATATATATATATATATATATATATATATATATATATATATATATATATATAAATCCTGTTTACTCATTCGCTAATTTGCTCATCGTTTGCTTGCATTTTGGTTCTCTCATGTTATTTTTGCTTCGTCTGCCTGTGGTTTGGTCGTCTATTTGCGGTGCGCAAAATAAACGGATTCAACGCTTCGTATTCCTCGTTGGATTTATAAATTGTAATGCGATATTTTAGTAACGCTTGTCAGTACGAGCAGCTTACGAAGTCTAAGAACATGTCGCATATCGACCGCCACGAGACTAGTCAGGCACCGGCCACCGCTAGGTCTATTGCCACAGTGGTCAAGTCCTTTGTTGGGTATTTCTCAACTATCTGCTGCAGTCTCGTTTAGATACGATATTTGTTGTCATCATTGTTTTCGTTGATAGGCACATAGCACTGGACGACCTTCATGAGCGTCATCCGTTTCTTCGTTTTGAAAGATGCTTCGGCGGTCCTGAGTTCATGAGGTGCCCTCCCTGTGAGTGCTCTTTGGGCATATTTATACAGCAACAGCGCAACCGTTTGTGTGTGAGGCATTTTCATCTTCACGACTGAAGTATAACAGCAATTATGCTGAAGCTAGTCCTATCGAGTCTGCACTGATTCGAAGCACCACAAGATTGTATCTTTATATTTCCGCACCACCGTGAATGATTCTGCCGGTCTCCCACATTGTTCGAAAATATATAATGGTTTGTAGTTTCCGGAAGAGATATCGCTCTTGTAACCTAAAAATAAACTTTACTTTCATCATGAGATGTCAGAAATATTTTATGTGAAGAACTTCCACGTTGCAGATCGTAGTTTAGATGGTTTGATTTATTTTTCTTGTGTTGCTTTCATGGCAGTGCACCGACCTAGTCCAGGTTCAAAAATGGTTGAAAACTCCGTCATCAGCTTCTTCGTATATGATTCAGGGTCATGCGGTTGTGATACTAGGTGGCGTATGGTATTTAACGGGACATCAGCCAATTTTAGCTGGTCGAACCGATCTAAACCAAGTAAATTAAATCGGCTGGCGTTATATAACATACCCCAGTAAATGACGAGTCTCGGAAAGCAACTTTACATTCCAATTGTCCTAACAGACGAAGGTTATTTATTACCATATACTGTACGAGGGTTCTGTGTTGTGTGCTGCAGGCTTGGGCTACCCGATATGGTCCAATTATTGAGTGAGAGGATGGTGACGTCAGATGCGGTATCTATTTGCAATCTACACAAATGCCTGTTAACATTAAGAATAATGAATTTTCTCTCACATGGTGATGAGCTTTGGCAGGAAGATATTAGGCTCAATGCATTGGTACCGGATCTAGGAACAGGCTTCTTAGCACATCTGGATCGGTTTGGCTTTTTCTTTAGGCAAAAGCCATCTTTATGACCGATGACTTTACAATTCCTGCATCTATGCTGCTTAAATGGGCAGTTCCGTACATAGTGCCATGAGCCGCTGTGCCAGCAAGCAGAAGGGGGATTCATTTTGGATTTTTAGGCAGAGCTGGAGCGAGATTAACTGGGTGTAGCCTGGGCAGATTTATTCTGATTAGGTGGCTGCTGTACCGAATGTACTTCAGATCGACCTGAACTACCACTCTGCACTATGGTTGAGTCTCGTTGTAGGTTAATGAAACTATGGTACTCATTAGCCATGTCGTTAATCGTGAGCTTCGGATCTTGCTCCAACCGAAAGAATAGCCTTGTTCTGATGTCCCTTAACTTATGCGACTGAAGGCTGCAGAGGGGTATAAGGGCTTTAAACTGATCTTTCGACAAAGACTTCAACCGAAAGCGTTCGCATTCACGTTTGACGATGCCCACGTGCGTAAGAAAATCATCATCTTCGTTCATAATTAGCTTCAAACATCGATATCGAGTATTAAACAGTGACGAGTTATCGCCAAAATGTTGGCTTAAAGTCTCAACAGTCTCAGAAAATGAACAGTCTCGTGGGTTCAAAGGCAGGATCAAATTGCAGTACTTATACAGCTCACCTGCGCCCAACTTTCGAAGTAGCAGCCGAACATTCCAAGCATCACCTTGGTTGGCGAAATCAAATTAAAAATAAATATTCATAACGCCGGAGCCACATATCAAAAGTAACATTGGCATCAGGATCATAATGAAATTCAGCTATGCTATTTGCGATGCCGTCGACCGATGGAGCTGTGGTTGCATTAGATGAGCTGAGCTATGTGGAAGGGAAAATGTTCATATCTGTTAACATCCGCATCAGCTTCAGCTGCTGCTCAAGTAATAATTCAAGTTTGGCAGGATCCATATTTCCAAAACTACCGTCGCCAGTTGTAGAGTTCGCCACTAGGTACGCTTGAAGCTATTACGAGTGCACCTTAGTCGGTAAACGCGAACGAGACAATTACCAGCGTCCAGATAGGCTACCTTGAATCCCAAGCTGAAGACAAAAGGCTTTGTAACAGTAGAAAGTATATTCTACAAACACCCAGCTGTACTCTTTTATCTGTAGGTTATATTCTTATATTCCCATAATTTAATTTAATTTAAGTGGTCATTATGAATTTTATCTTGACTTACCACTGTATTGACTACTTCAACATGACAAGTTAAGTAGTGCTTAGGTTATATATATATATACACTTGCCACACTGCTGCCTTTTTCTCTCTCTCTTTTCTCCTTTTCAGAACCCCATTCACGGTGGGAATGGGGACTCTAGGGAACATGCACCCTATATACATAACTGTCTGGATCACAGCTCGTATCAAGCGCGTTCCATATGACCTTTGCCAACAAATTCACTATTGATCTCGACAAATTGCCAAAAGAACCTATTGTGCACCTGAATTATTTGTACTCTGCTGTTGAAAATGTGGCTGTATCATACTATTTCTGTCAGTGACATGGTGTAAATATGCAATCAGAAACTGACTCTTACACTTAATTTAACTGCTATAACTTTACAGTAATTGTGAAAGCATTTGTGACAATTTGATCTAGCCTGTAAACTGGCGTGACTCTTGTAACGCGGTTATTTGAGAATAAATATATATTAAATACAGAACCGTTCTCTCCCAGAATTATCGTTTTTGGACTTGGAATTGGTGGGACGCGTATGAACCTACACTTTGCGAGTTAAAAGCGGACTGCAAGAATAAATTATTAATTAACAGTTCAAAACAATATTTGGAAGAGGATCGCTTGCATATTTTACTGTCAGTTGGTTCTTAACGATATTTGGAGAAGAGTCTTTTGGATATCTTATTGTCGGCAATAATTGAAGACACGGAACCGGTGAAATTTAATATTTGGTCTCTGTTGTTTCGTTTCCGTTGAATTCCAATTGCTATAATGAGTTCCCGAAAAAAGCCAAACACGAAGAGGGATGAAGCCCATGAAGAATCGTGGAATGCAAGGCAAGTACCGTACGATACTTCATGTTTAAAGGATTCACTCTCTAATAAGGATGATATTATGCTTAGTACTTATTGTCGTAAGTCATCATTAGAGGGTACTAAAGAACGGAGTTTGGACGACAACTTTGAGATATCTGGGGAAGATTTGATGTCTAGGACACCGGTAGTTGGCTTAGATTTGCCAAAGGTTGAACTCCCTTTCTTTGACGGCCGACACCGTGATTACTTTAGGCAATTACTTTAAGCAATTTGAGACGTTTATAGAACCTAGAGTTATTGATGACAATCTGAGCCTATTATATTTAATCCATTACTGTAAGGGAAAGGCAAGAGATGCGATTGAGGGATGTCTTTTAATAGAACCTCACGCAGGATATAAAAGGGCTAAGACTATTCTAAAACAGCTTTTCGGACAATCGCACGTAATCGCTCGTGAAACCTTGGAAGACTTGTTTAGATCTGGGAATGCTGATTATAACGATCCAGAGCAGTTGTCGAATTTAGCAATTAAGATGCCGAACGTGTCTCTTACTCTGGAACAGTTAAATTGTACTGTGAAATTGAATTCTTTAGTAACATTGGAAAGGATAGTTAGGCTTCTACCTCATCGTATGCAAGTCCAGTGGGCAGACCTGGGAATTAAATGGGACGAAGAGGATAGAGAGAATACATTCAATGAATTGACTGACTTTATTTTGTGCAAGGATAGCAAGTAGTAGATTTGGATGATTAGCTAATGGCACGAAAACAGGACATGATATGGAAGCGAATAGTTATCTGCATGCGGGACATGGGAATTCTTCGAATGTGTTTGCACCTACCTCACGCCCGGAACTTAAGAGTGTTGTTAATTGTATTAGCAAGTTATATATTCCTGATGACCAAGCATGTAAGCTTTATGATTTAAAATCCCTTGATATGTATCCTAGTGAGAAGTCGGTATCTGTAGCAGATAAGGTGGCTTTTTGAGGATTGCAAAGAAGGAAAATGGCTGAAAGGTTAGGTATCAAGATGGATCCGAAGTATGTGATGGTAGAAGTTTCCTAACTGCTCGGAATGCAAGGAACGGTAATTTGGATTCGAGCAAACAGAGGTTAATGAGTACAGTGAATATGAATAAGGACAAAACAGGTTTGGCTGTATGGAATAAAGCTTATGTTCGGAACCCTTCACGTAGGATAAATTATTTGACACGACCTAGAATTGATCCTAGGACAACAAGCGTAAATAGTGACACAGCACTTCATGTTGCTGAGTAATCAGGATGTCTGCGGGCTACTGTATCTAGTTCTACGGAGCATCATGATATTGAAGTGGAAGATAATAGCAGCTTAGCGCGTCCTGCTGATATTTGTTTGCAGTCAACGGATGGACGGTCGTATACTAGTCCAAGTAATCATAGCAACATTGATAGTGTTAGTGTAAGTGGCAGCAGTAGTAGCTTAGCTTTAAAGCCTGCATGCCAACTATCTCGCAACTCGTCATTAACTGTGAATAGTCGGAACATCATTGTGGACAACAATAACGTCAAAGTGAAGGTGAAATCCCATGTATGTATTAATAGCGTAGTTGATGTGAATAATAAACGTGACGGTAACGAGAATGGAATCACTATAGGTAGTGCAGTTTCTTCGGTTGCTCTGGCTAATGTAGCTTCTTCGAGTACTTCAGTTCAAGACGAAATTGGATGTATGAGTGTGGAGAATGTAGGCGTCGGTGGCAATAGCGTCGGCCACATTGGTGGCACTACTGAGAAGGCTAACATCCAGTGCCCTAGGTGCAATGAGGAGTCATCTAGGCTTAATGGACATGCTATTGTGTTGAATATGCAGCGTGAGGAATCGAGCATGGAATTGTCCACCTGTCGCACTCCACCATCATTTACTTGTACTACAAGCTTCGGGATGAGCACTACTAACACCGATAAGACAAATGAGGTTAAGAGCATTCCTAGTAAGGAATGTAATCTTGATCGAATAGAGTTAGACTCCGTACATGAGTCGAATGGATGTCATGAGAAGTGTACTACTACTTGCACAACTGCGGCTACTAAGGATAATAGTATTAATAATACTCCTGATCAAGGGGAATCGAAAGACATTCATCGACATCGAAGTGGGCGTTTATTACGCACACATACTACTAACCAAAGTGAGAAACAGAAGAAACGACATGATGCTACTGTTATTAAAAAGCGTAAACTTCGTTCTCTTTCGGATGCTGTGACTAGCAATGGAAGTAGTAGTCATCAGAATCTTAGTAGTGACAGCGATAGTAAAGAGACAGGAAGTGTGAGCAGTCCACATATAGTGACTAGTCGATCAACTTCGTCGAATGAGCCTTCTAGTGTTTCGACGTCATCGGACCTTGCCGCGAACGTTAAGTTGATTGAGGATACACAAGGTTGTGTAACTGTAAGTGTTCCTACTCCGGTTGACTGTCAGTCGAGTGATGATGAGAAAGAAGCGTCTGATGGTAACAGTCAGTCTACAGTGTTGCATGATAACGATTCTATTGATGTGCATATGTCTCGTGTCTCTGAAACGGAACATGAAGAACAACAAGTGAGTTCATCAGTTTCGAATTGTGACACTAATGCTGTTCTTTTATGTAGCGAGATGAGTTATACAAAAATGGAAGAGTTTCACTCTACAGATGCTAGTGCAGCCAGAAACGACGCGACGACAGAACGGAATCATGATAACGATGATAATAATCTGGATGCCACTGATGTGGCAAATGAGTTGTCGACGATGACGAATGCTGACCAAACCTCCTCTGTATAAGGAGATGGAGAGTTAGATATTGTTCCTATGTTATGCTACTTAGAGTCTTCGGGAGACGAGGAGATGTCAAAATTGGAGATCCCACCCTTGCATATTATCTATGGGTCAAGAACTTCTGTTGAGAAGTCAGCATCACGGACTTCGTCGTATCTGCCATTCGGAGCGAGTGGTGGTGGATTGACGACTCATCACCATGATGTGGAAGGTAAATCCCGAATAGGATACGACCAGCTTTACGACGCGTCATACATGTTCATGTGGGTTAATTGGATAAGGTTTACACTACCGTTAGATCATGCTACGATAGATAGAGGAATCAAGGACCTGATGGGAAGTTACAGGTACATAGTTAGTTTGATATGTCATATCCATGTTGGAGGGCGGATAGGCGTACTGCTGTAAGTCTTACTCGTTTTTCTGGTGTGGATAAGGGGATGAGAGTGAACCCTAAGTTGAAGTGTCGGAAGGGCTTGTTTTTTGCATGGAGGAATTTGGCGGGCTCATATAGAATCTATTTTGAAGGTTTTGTTTTTGGAAAATCCCTCCATGTATATATATTTGTGTTATGATATGACTGACTCTTTCTGCTGATATTTTGGTACTCTATGTGATTCCATTTTGAGATTTTATCACTGTATATTGTTATTATTTCTATGTCTTGTACTCATATTGACGTTTTTATGTTTCCTTCTGAAATATACATATGTTGTTTAAATTTGATAATTAATATGGCTACAGCCATATTTGGATTTGATACTCTAGCAGTAACGGACTGGAAGCACTTATTCTTTCAGCAACAGAACCTATTGTGGTAATTGGAAGCTCGAAGGTGTAAAATTGTTTTGGTAATTGTCTGTATTTCCCTTTTTAATTAAATACAGAACCGTTCTCTCCCAGAATTATCGATTTGGGACATGGTCGGGACATGCTTATCAAGCACTTACAGTATGACTTAGAGGTTGGCATTTGATAAAAAAGTTAGACAGTGAAAAAATTTCATCATCAATATTTTTGCAAACTTTACTCTTTCTACAGAACATTCGGTTTCAAGGAACACATCTCAAGCTTCTAACTTTAACTTCTCTTCTATCCACTCGACACTCCACAACTCTTCCCTCTTCAGTGCTGTACTACTTCATTTGTGGGCTATAATACCTTAATTTTCTTTAATTTTAGTGGTCAGTATGAATTATATCTTGACTTACCACTGTATTGTCTACTTCAGCATGACAGGTTAAACAGTGCCTTGGTTAGATATATACAACTTGATCGTCGATGTCTTTTTTTCTCACTCTTTTCTCCCTTCTCAGAACCCTATTAACAGTGTTACATCCATGGTGATACTAGACAAAATGCACCTCATGTAAACGCACGTCTACGTTGTAACTTCAGCCTTTGGTTGGTTTGTAACCCGAAGGTACCTTGTGTGCTGAGGGGGATGTGAGGAGCAGTGTATGAGATTATCTGCAAGAAGAAAGAACACGAGAAAAAGATGAGCCGACGACTCAGCAAGCACACAGAATGCACTTACATGCAATATACGAATAAATAGACAGCAACCAGATATAAAGCCAGCGCGAGATAAAGACAAACTGATAAACGAGACTAAGAGTTGATAGAGTTAGGTTCTGAATGCGTTACAATGTCACAACTTGTATCAAGCGCTTCCCGAATGACCTTTCCAAACAAATTCACTACTGATCTATGCAAACCACCTGGGAACCTTATTCTGCATTTTCCCTATTTGTACTCTCCTATTGAAAGTGTGTCTGTGTCAAACAATTCCTGTCATTGACATGGTGTAATTGTGCTGTTAGAAACAGACTCTTAAACCTTATTTAACTGCGATAACATTTGCAGTAAATGTGGTAGCATTTGTGACGATTTGATCCAGCCTGTAAACTGGCATGCCTCTTGTAACATACTTTTATGTGATAATAAATATATTATATTATATAGAATTATTAAAATGAAAAATCATCAAAGCTAGTAGAATGACTATAAGCCTAAGAAAACAAGCTCACACAAGCTCAATAGTAATAAAAGTACAAAAAGTATGTGAGGTATGTCGTGAGTACTGTAGAATCTATTTCGACGGCGGCTGTCCTAATCGCGTCCAATAGAAACACTCCTGTACGTTACTCCTAGATCCAGTTTCCAGCCAAATCAAAAGGTCAAATTTTCTAGGAGAAAACGTCTGGTATTTTTGTTTCTTCCAGGACTAAATTACTCCGTAGAGTATCTATTACAATAGCTAGTAAGTGACACTAAGTCCAGCAGCCACCGCGTCTATCCAAAAATGTGGCGGTAGCCATATTATATCAAATTTAAACAATATATGTACAGTTCAAAGGCAAACACAAAAACTTCAATATAAGTACAAAATATGGAAAGAATAACAACATACAATGGTAAAATCTCAAATTGGAATCAAATAAAATACCAAAAATGTCAAGAGAAAAAGTCCATCATGTCATAGCAAAAATATGTAAACATGGAGGGATTTTCCAAAACACAAAGCATTCAAAAAGAATTCTACACCGGCCCGCAAAATCCCTCCATGCAAAAACAGCAAGCGTTAATGACACCTTATTTAGGGTTCCCATGTTATCCCCTAATCCACACCGGAATAACGTGTAGGACTTACAGCAGTACGCCTACCCGCCATCCAACATGGATATGACCTATCGTGTTAACTAGGTTCCTATACTTTCCCATCAGGCCCTTGATTCCCCTATCTATCGTGGAATGACCTAACGGTAGTATAAACCTTACCCAATTAACCCATACGAACATGAACAACACATCGTAAAACTGGTCATATCCTATCCGAAGACTACATTCTCTATCATAGGGACGAGTCGCCAATCCACCACCACTTGCTCCGATCAACAGATACCATGAAGTCCGTGATGCTAACTTATCAACCGAAGTTTTTGACCCATAAATAATATGCAAGGGTGGGATCTCCAATTTTGACATTTCATCGTCTCCAGAAGACCTTAAGTAGCATGACGTAGGATCAATATTTATCCTTCCATCTCCTGATGCAGAGGAGGTTTGAACAGTGTTCATCATCGTCGGTAACTCATTTGTCACATCAGTGACATCCAGTTTATTATCAACGTCTAAATGATTCCGTTCTGCATTAGCATCCGTTTCCGCGGCACAAGACATATGCTCAACAATAGCATCATCATCACATATCACTGTAGACTGGCTGTTACCATCAAACACTTTCTTCTCATCATCACTCGACTGACAGTCAACCGTAATAGGAACAGTTACAGTTGCACAACCTTGTGCATCTTCAATCAACTTAACCTTCGTGACGAGGTCCGATGGCGTCGAAACACTAGGAGGCTCATTCGATGAAGTTGACAAACTAGTCCCTATAAGTGAACTGCTGACACTTTCTATCTCCTCCTTATCACTGTCACTACCAAGGTTCTGATGGCTACTATTTCCATGGCTAGTCGTAGCATCCGAAAGAGCATGAGGTTCAGGCTTCTTAGTAATAGTAGCATCATGTCTCCTAGGCTTCTTAGCCGTTACTGTACCACCATCACTTATCCTAGAATCTACTCTAGGTCCAGTTATATAATTTACCCTAACTGAAGGGTTCCGAAAATAAGCTTTATTCCGTTCAGTCAATCCTGCCGGGGCTTTATTCATATTTGCTGAACTCATCAACCTCTGTTTACTCGAATCCAAATAACCATTCCAGGCTTTTCGAGCAGCTAAGAGGCTTTTATCATCACACACTTCGGATCCATCTTGATGCCTACACTTTTCACCTTTTTCCTTCTTTTCTACGCTTAGAAAAGCCATCTTATCTGTTACACCATCCGGCTTCTTACTAGGACACGCATCAAGAGGCTTTACATCGTTACGGTCACGTACTCGTCCTTCATCAGCGTATGCTTTCGTGATATAATTGACAAATCTCTTATCTTCCGAGCGTGCTTTAGGTAGAAACGAAAAATCCTCATGTCTCGCACGCAGACCACTAGTAGCTTCCGTATTATTTCCTGTTTTAGCCTGATAAGCTAATCTTCCAAACCTACTACTAGCTATCTTAGCACGAGACATAATAAATTCTGTCAATTCGTTAAAATTGGGCTCTCTCTCCTCTTCGTCCCACTTGAATACTAGCTCTGCCCACTGGGCTTGCATTCGACGAGGTAAGAGCCTTACTATTCGTTCTAAAGTAT
Organism: Schistosoma turkestanicum; assembly: GCA_944470395.2. Taxonomy (NCBI): domain Eukaryota; kingdom Metazoa; phylum Platyhelminthes; class Trematoda; order Strigeidida; family Schistosomatidae; genus Schistosoma; species Schistosoma turkestanicum. The sequence goes on from OX103974.1 coordinate 26,447,133, forward strand.
CCATAGAGTTAAGTTCAGCTGTACAATTTAACTGTTCTAAAGTTAAAGAAGCATTCTGCATTTTAATGGCCAAGTTCGTCAATGATTCAGGATCATTAAATTCTACATTCCCAGTTCTAAATAAGTCCTCTAAGGTTTCTCGCGCTATTACATGCGATTGTCCAAAGAGCTGTTTTAGAATGGCCTTAGCTCTCTTATATCCTGATTGTGGATCCATAATAATACAGCCTTCAATCGCATTTTTTGCTTTTCCCTTACAATAATGAATTAAATACAATAAACGCACTTGATCATCCTTGATTCGAGGTTCTATAAACGTCTCTATCTGTCGTATGAACTTAAAATAGTCGCGAGACCTTCCATCAAAATATGAAAGCTCAACCTTAGGTAATTCTAAACCCTCTATCGATGACTTACAATAATAAATATCAGACATAACATGTGGGTTACCCATAAAAAGGTTATCACTAACGACTTGCCTAGAGCCCTGTGATCCGTCGAGCTCTTCCACCGTCCTCACGTGTGATTTTTTTCGGTTTGACATCATAAATAAAGTTCAATAAAGACGGTAACGAATACAAAATAGAGTAAATCCAAAATTCAGTTCAAAATTAATGATAAGTAGTTCCAACTTCTTCCCCCAAGGAAGTCTAGTATGATAAACGATTAAAATTCCAAATGTTTCCTTGTAATTCTTAATAATCCAAATAGATCCAAATTATATGCGTTCTGGTAAATATTTCCAAGTATAATTCACGCAAGAAGAATAAAAATACCAGACTGTAGAATTATTTCGACGGCGGCTGTCCTAATCGCGTCCAATAGAAACACTCCTGTACGTTACTCCTAGATCCAGGTTCCAGCCAAATCAAAAGGTCAAATTTTCTAGGAGAAAACGTCTGGTATTTTTGTTTCTTCCAGGACTAAATTACTCCGTAGAGTATCTATTACAATAGCTAGTAAGTGACACTAAGTCCAGCAGCCACCGCGTCTATCCAAAAATGTGGCGGTAGCCATATTATATCAAATTTAAACAATATATGTACAGTTCAAAGGCAAACACAAAAACTTCAATATAAGTACAAAATATGGAAAGAATAACAACATACAATGGTAAAATCTCAAATTGGAATCAAATAAAATACCAAAAATGTCAAGAGAAAAAGTCCATCATGTCATAGCAAAAATATGTAAACATGGAGGGATTTTCCAAAACACAAAGCATTCAAAAAGAATTCTACAAGTACTTACTTGGTAATAACATCAAACCACAGTATTTTGGCGATTGCGTGATGGCAGTGTCGTGTAGGTTACTGAATAATAAAGGTCTCTGGTTAGAGAAATGTCGAAATCACGTCAAAAGTTAAGATCAAGTAAACTCATTAAATAGTCTTGTTAAAAAAGACTATTTGTAGTGACCAGGAATCACTTGTTTGCGGATTAATCTAAGTAATTTGTAGTGAGCGGCGCAGTGTCAAGAGATGCTTTGCCTGTCTTGATTTATAAATTTTAGGTCTCTGCAGGGTGAGTACGTTCTTTAAAATTCAGGCCACTGTGTTCTTCAGTAAGCTTTACAGGTGATAAATTCACGGTCGATAAAGATGAACCCAAGCGAATGACCAACAGGACAATAAAATTTTCACCATACTAAGTGAACTTAGGTTGGACTAGTCGCATTTGTCTAAGGTACATATATACGGCAAGAGTTCAAGATGGTCGAAACCTTAGAATTTCTAAGTCGATTAACTTGCAGCTCCTTTGATTTCAGAACGGTAAACTCAGAATAATATACATCAAACGATTATAGATTAACTAATTTATGCACCAATCTCTTAACAACCAAGAAAGAAAGCCGCTACTTATCTCTTAGATGTGTGCCAAATGAAGGTTGTATGCCTTGTTCCAAAGCGGACGATAATCCAATTTCAATATTATTAGATAACAATATTAATTCATTCTCGATTTGCGTGTTACGAGAGGCATGCCAATATAAAGACAGAATTAAAATGTTAAAATTTCTAGGATATCGAATGTAAAAGGTTGTTCAGTCAGATAATCATCTCACAAGATAGATTGTTTACTTATAGATGGCTAATGTTTTTCACTCATAATTATAGACAATGTTTCAGACTCTGGAATGTACAATACGATGGTTGACGTGGGTTAAGACAGTTGCGTTGCGACGAACCACTGCTGGTCGAAAACTAATGCAAAGTATATCCGGTCTGCATATAACAAGAATTGATTAGGTAAGTGAGCATGGATCTTCATGTTGAGATTAGTCAGATAGTATATCTACAGGCTCCTAGGTAATGTAATTAAGTTTTCGGCAATTACTCAGGTTAGTATTTAGGGAGTATGATTAGGTGCTATCTCCGCCTGTAGAACCTTTAGGTCTACTGCCGATCCCAAGCCCGGATAAAGAAGGATGGTCAGGCATGGAGTTGGCGATCCCACCTCACCAAAAAATTAACACGCTAAAAATAGGCTAACCTGCAAAAATAAATCAAACCATTTTCACTCTGCCTTGGCAGTTTGAAGAAGAATTATGACGTCTCGTGATGAAAGCCGAGTTCCCTTGTAATTCAAGGGGCTGATGCCTCTTCTGACAACCAGAGCAACCATTCTTTTAGATACATGGAACGTTCGAACATTGTAAGAGACTGTAAGACTAATTCAATTTGCTGCATAAATGAAAAGATACAACTTCGAGGTGCTTGGAATCAGCGAAACGCATTAGACACAGGTAGAACAACTGAGACTAGCTTCAAGGGAACTGCTGCTATACTCTCGTCATGGTGGTATTAATGTGTCCTTCTTTCTGTTCTTGAATTTTTAAATTGTCGGAGTGATGCATTGCTGAACTCGATTCTTTCATACATTCATTGTTTTTCGTCCAATTTTGGCATACATTATGTCAAAGTATCCGAAACGAGATTATAGTTCATATTTTGATGTTCAAAATAGCTGCAAACCCACTGAAACAACAAACAGCGAGGGTAAAGAAATCAATTGTTTTGTACCAGATCGTGGAAAAGATATTGGACGCCGGAAATGCGTTGAGCTGACAGAAGTGGGATACATATTTTTTTATCACTGTCGTCGATATTATTGATGTCAGAGAGCAAGTACTAAAACGTAGCTTTACTCAGCTTCAATAGGACATTCCATCAGATTCAATGCAATAGCGGTTGAATTCGACTGAATGATGAACCCGAGGTATATTTGAGTCAGGAGCGTGTCTCGGTTACTCGAAAAATATAAATATTGTATATAAATAATATACGTGTGGTTCTACAATAAAGAGCGATTAATTCAAGCCGATAAGATAACAACAGTAGTCAACCATAAACTAGCCCAGAGTAAAATGACAAGTCCAAAACGGCTGTCTATACAAAATATGTCTCGGTCAATAAGAATATGACCAGATAGTCGATCATTATCTCAGTCAATGGGATACAAGAAAAAGGATGAACTCTGATTACTAATAAGTAACATAGTCATGAAACGAGGATTTCACAGTACTCACCGAGATGAAGAATCCTGGGGTATTATTACCAGCTCCGAATCCGAGGATTCTTCGAATTATCTTTTTCAGTTACAGATCTGTCTAATATCCTTTCAGACCAAACATCTCACTGTCGGAAAATACTACTCTAGCTACTCATTCAAGAATAAACCCACTGGATGTTGAGCTCAGTTTCCACCTCAAATAATACCCGGTTGGTAAGTCTACTTCCTATACACTGGTTGATTCATCACTCTCTAACTGTGGTAGTTTATTCGGCGTTAGTAAAATACCTTTGTCGGTGTCTTCTGTCACTCTTGCTAACGTCCGGTTGTTTAGGATTCCTCTTATAGTGCTTAAAGTTGTGTGAAGTTCTTCGTCAGTAATCAGCTTTTCATTTAGAATAACTGTTAGCATCCTTCCTATCATTTGAACAGTTCTCTCCCATACTCCTCCTCTGTGGTAGACTTTCGGGGAACTGAGTACCTAATCTCATCTATGAGTTTCGAAGTCTTTCGGTAACTTATATTGATATAAAGAGTCGAAAAGTTCTCTCGTAAATACTCCGAACCTTTGAAATCAATCTTGTGATCACTATACTACTTTCACAGATAACTCCTGTGTCGCAAATCGACTGAACCCGCATGAGGATGACAATGTATCCAAGGTATTGAAAGCGTCGATTTGCATTTCTCTAAAGTTGATGCAGCCGACTATCCTCGTTTCATTTACATCGGTCCGAAAATTTCTACCCCGCTTATTCAGAAAAGCAGGTTTAGTCACGAAAATGTAATTGGTGAACTTAACAGTTAGAATTACGTTCTATATGCAACCTATACTGTGGACTTGGTAACTTTACCTGAATCTGATTTCTTGCGCATGGCTTCGATTATTTTGATAGCCACTATGTGCTTTATTGGTCGTTCAGCGAAACGACCGAGCAGTGCGTACATTTGGAATGTTTGAACACAAAGTTTTCGTTGGTACAAGCTCCACTGTTGCTAAGTTATAAGACTTAATGCACTTTTGATTGTCTTTTATCTTCTTTTCTGATAGTTGATCAAGCTGTTCCGTAGTTTCACTAAACTTTCAGGCAGCGTGCACTGTGTGGCAACCAAGAACTGGTGAATAGCCATTTTTAATCTCACCTGGGTGATTTATAACAATGACTTCGGCAGTAAAACTTGCAGCCTTTTCGTGATGTTGCTCTTAGAATCACCGGTGATATTAGTAGGACGGATATTCAAGACGTAAATGCTTTTTACATTAAATCTGACACTGTCATCAGGGTAGGCTTCAGCAAGAGCTTCGTGATCCATCTCGGCGGACATCCTGACAATGAATCTCACGGAGGGCGGATGTTCTTTAACGATGACGATGAGGCCTTGTAACATCACCGATAGCCGGGGCACTCTTACGAGCTAAAGCTGACTTCAGCCAGCTACACGCCTGATTTTCTCATTAAAAATCGTCACAACTTGGAATGCTCTCTCAACCGGAGCAACCGCAGTTGATAGATTCAGGAAGGGATTTAATAAAGACGTATTCACGTATGGATTATCATCGCTATCTTTGACCAGATCTGCCTGATACATGTCTCGAAACATACTTGTTGTTGTCATTTTCTCAGATCAGTAACTTGTTATATCTCGCCTATTATCTGTCTTCTCTTCTTTGCCTACAATTCTGTCCTCTGACACAATCTACACTGCCAATTAATTCACTTATTTAATTATTTACGTAGTTCTGAAATTCCCCTCATCTTACCAATGATAGAATTTCCTTCTTCGTATTATCCATCTTGCAACTAACTGATCTGCAGTTGAGCGGCTAGACTACAATTCATCTGACACGACCAAACACCAGGAACCATACCGGAAAAACAGTGTGCAAAGAAATCAATTGGTTTATACGAGCTCGCGAAAAAGATAATGAGTTAACTCTTGAAAACCGTTACCTGAAGACTTAGATTCAACATTTTACATTGGCCCGTTCAAGAGAGATAAGACAGTCTCATTGGCCTAATAGAAAAGAACACCTGTTGCATGCCTTCGGTTTTCAATGCATTTTTCTGGACAAATTCTAACCCTTGCCAAGGTCAGTCGAATCCCGCCTATTCGACACGTTGATGTGAATGACGGTATAAAGGTTATTTAAGGGTGTAACGGTCGACTTCATGCGTTGTTGTGGTGTTTGATACTTAGTTTAACTGCAGTAGTGATGCAAAACAATAGATAGAGTCAAGTGTGTGGTTCTAGGCCGCCTAAGATGTTTGAATAAAAGGCTCTCTTAATGCTAATAATCCTTCCGGATGCTCACCCACACATAGGATCCATGCACAATTCTGTGAAGCCGATTGTTTCTTTTACTTACTCGGTATCTAATACTTCTAATGATTTAGAGCAATGTCATGAAATTTCTAAATGGCCGTGTTCTCAGCTTCATATTCTATGAGGTGACAGTTTACTGTTGATGGCCTACATAAGCTACTTTTGCCAGTAAGTGTTTCATACCCCTCATTTTAGAATACAGTGATCATCAGGGCCTTATTGGGCTAGAAATCTTTTCGAATGTAGATAAATATAGTGTAAAGTAGACGTTTTCCCTCTCTTATCGTGTTAAACCTAGCAGGTGAACCTTTGTTCTGAGAGCTAACAGGTCGTAATGAAAGCCCGGGTGTAAAACATTTTGATATTAAAACGTAGATGTAAAGTTCACAATACATACCGAGGAACTAGGATATTTTATTACAAAGTATATCAGCAGAGGGACTTCCTAGTGCCTTAGGTAGGCCTGCAGATTGATTGCTCGTGTGTTACTGCAACGCATGTGCCGTTTACATGCTAGCACACTCAGCATTTTGGTTCGAGGTTTTTCTAAGATCCATATACAGTTTCGCTGTAGCGAAACTAAACGATTATTCTTACCGAATTTGGTCGTAGTTTAGAGTCTTTCACTATCCCACATTTCTCCGAAAGGTAGGCAATGTACGTAGCCAGGTTAGCTGACTCCACCTTATAACATAAGTCAATAACTGTTTGGCAATCACAAAACTGAGCAGTATAGGAAGTAAGATAAAAGAAAACGGTTTTGTTTGTAAATTAAAAGGCCTGACTACAGTAATACAAGGCGAATGACTTTTGTATCATGTCAGTCGATCGAAATCCGTGAATTAGTAGATCAAATTAACCTTGATCTCAAAGACAATAAGTATTCTACAGCGATGTTTATCTAATTTCCATACACACGAATTGACTAGACTTTTAATTACTGCTTTTTCTTCATAATGTCATTTTCGTTTAGGAGGCTTGCTCAGAACGTCCTCACTATTTTGCTGAAGAGTGATAATCTATGTTGTCATTAAGCTTAAGTACCTGTATGTCAGCTCTTGGTGAAGAACCAGGAGAGAATCACATAATTGGTTTTAAAGGTTCATGTCACTATTATCATTACGGTGCCCAGGGCATTGATGACCAAGTAAGTTATAATCGCAAAACATTTTAAGGGTTGGGGCTGTGGTTACAGAACACTACAAACAATTTTGTCTTGGTATCAGCTCACAAAATCCTGTTCTTTCGATGTACCTACTTTACTTAGCATCCAAAGTATATTACATGAGATTGGGGACAAGCCGAGAGTTTTTGTAAACTCTCATGATTGGATTGGAGCATACGAGTGTGGATTAGTGATACAATATCTAACAAAGGTATGTGCTAAGTCTTCAAAGAGCTGTTAGCATGATTTCAAGATAATACACGTAGTAGGAGGTAATTTTACAGAGGAAATCATCGAATCATTGGTTCATCACTTCCAAATACAAGGATCACCAGTTATGCTAGGTAAGACAAAAACCTGTCTAACTTTTTAGGGGGGCATGACGACAATTCATCTAAAGGAATTCTTGCAGTAAAAACGTTTCTTGCTAGACCAACAATGTTTTTAATCTGTGTAAGTTGACCCTATGGTATCCAAAATGTTGGTCGAATTTCGTTTTTGTTACGAATACGTAGGTAGGTGGAGAATGATACGGGATAACATCGTTAGCTCGATAGACCGACGTTTTTTGAGCTAAATGATCAGTAGAAATAGTTCTTTTTGTTAAAAGAACCATTGAAACAGATGTTTCGGTATTCCAATGGTGGTTGTAATGATTGTGTTAGCAATCCAACTGCTTGAGATTTTAAAAGTCGCCACTTCGCCGTATCTGTTTTATACTTAAACGTTACAGAAGCAATGTGCCAGACTATACACAAGTGGGCAACGGTAGACAGCAGCTCAGACTTATCAAAGAAACCGGTATTAGGAATCCAACTGTGAGACTATCTCGGAAAAGAATAGGACTGTTATTCATTCTCAATCCAGGAGATTGGATGGACGGGCAGAGCACTGTAAGGATCAGTTCAACTGGCCTTTAGCAATACTTCGGTAGCCCACGATCTCCAGTTAACGTGGATGATGAATTTATGTAAGTCCTCTTATTGAAGTTGAAAGGGCTATAGGAAACCTAATACGAGGGAAAATAGCGAGCTCTGACAGGCTAACGCCTGTGATTCCTAAGGATAATGGTCCAGCTTTTGCGGATAGATTGATTAAGATCTAGAACACAAACGCGTTCAGACTTCCCACAATAGTAGTATTTCTCAACCTTAAGGCGGCACTTAACTGTTGACTGTGAGGTTCCATGACAGTGTCTGTCTACTCGAACGCCACTGGCCTAGTGAGTGCTTATGAGGAAATGTCACCGGAACTCATTACTTCAAGTGGTATTGGTCATGGTTGTGCACTCTCGCCATTCTTGCTTAGTTTGGTCACTGACATGCTCTTACGTACGGCGCTTTCATCATCTGACTTATCAGCAACTGACCTACCAAAAGGATCGCTGGTTGATTTAGAATATGCCGACGATATAGTCCTACTTCGTGAAGACTGACAAAATGCAGTCTTTTGACCACCCTAAGCAACAATACAAGCCCGTCCTCCCTCTCAAAATGCAAGATGTTGCTTCACGATTAGCACCCCAAACAGTGATACGGAGTAAAGCAGTTGGCCATGTTGACTGCTTCCCTTATCTCGGCAGTTCCATCAACGCGGACGGTCTGGTGTGTGACGAAATCCCAGCACAGATACAGAATGCTCGACTTATTTGCGTTGGCGGCAATGCACCCATTGTGTTATCTCAAATCCTAATATTCTGAATCCCTTCTCATTCTTATCTTTCTCTTTTTATGGGTTTCATCAGACATAGTTCTTAAATAATACCTCCTTACCCTAATCTCTGCGACTGCTGCCAACACTACTAGTACTATGGGATTTGAGTTGGGAATTACGTCTCTGTGTTATTGCTGTATGGTAACTTGTACTGATGTACGTACGTACGAAGTTCTACGTAGTAGGTGACTGATTGGCTTGGAACCACGTAGTCATCTATATGCACTAAATCATATATTTCTAAGTAGATTGAAGTAACGGATGATCCAACTTCACTGTAGTCTTCATCACCATAATTTATTCGTGGAGGGTTCCTATATCTGGTACACTTTTTGATGATGATGAATACCGTGATTCTAAATACCAATACTTTTTCTGTTTTTAAGGATCCCCATTATTTTGAAATCCATGGAAACCCAAATATCGCTAAATTGTGCGAAGGAAAGTGGTTACGATGGTGCAAAGTTAGTGAATTTTCAGAGAAACAGTTTTATAATTTGTGTCTGCCTTTATGAAAAAACACATTTACTTTACAAAAAAGGCTTATGGTATGTCTTTACAGAATTTGTCATATGTTTCTTTCAGGATAAGATAAGAGTCTAAATATCGCTCTTCATTATCGCGACAGGCTGCTTTCCATCTGCAAATTAGAAATAACTGGCGATTATTCAGTTACACAATAATATTTAAACATAAAACTATCTTTTATGAACTCGTGATGTTGAGCAAAATATGACCGCACAACAGTGTGCATTCCGCACGACAACAATAAATACTTCGAAAAGTCAAAACCCGTAAAACGTCTTAAAGGGGAATTAATTAGAGGAGACAAAACACTGCTCATGTAGGGAACTGTCCGAAAACAGCATAGCGAGGTTAAGAATATACTATAGGAAGTCGTAGGGATCATACTATTAATAACTTTTTTAGTTAGTTATACGTAAGAAATGAAAATTATGAGGGAACTGACCTAAAGTTTACTGACGATAGTTGTAAAGGAACTAAAATGAATGCCCTAAATTTGATGATTATACTTTGTCTTCAGTACGAACAGCGTTTTGCCATAGGTTGGTAAAGTTTGCCGGATTATTTGTTGTGAAGCGTTTCTTGAATGTCCATAAGACTGGAGTCCAGTAGTTAAATTATGCAGCATCAAGGTTGGTTTAAATCTAAAAGCTTGTCTTCCATCAGTGATATTTCACTCTTATGTATCTAATGGCGATGACAGTCCGTTAGTGTTTGTAAAATCGGGGTTTAGGGTGATCTGTAGATATCAAACATCAAGAAGCATTTTAGATGCTCACAAGATGCCAAATAGTTATCGATGTAGCCAACGACCCTACTTAAGATAAAACTTCTAATATTGGGAGTACAACACCACTTTTTCGTAGTTAATGTACTATTGTGGTGCTGTGGTGCGAACTACTTATAAGTAGTATATAACGTGAGTGTAAACGTAAAGTCTGGTAACATAATATGGGGGGAAGATCAAGAAAGGAAGAGTTAGAAACAATGGAATTTGTATGAAACGCATGAATAGTGACAATGGATTGATGTTTGGCAACAGGAGCAGTCCAGTTCCATAGGATGAACTGATCTTTTGCAAATGAACGATTTACGATATGGTTTTCCGATTTTACTGAGTAACTCTGTAATTTTCGTTAAATACAATTCGGTTGCCCCACCTGTGTTCTCATTCACTACACTATGAGCGCATGCATAAAGTTACCCAAAAGTTCGAAAAATATTACTTACTTTCTCCGAATTTCTCTCCAACGTACAATGTGTTGTTCTAGTAATCCTTCAGGAGACATTTCCTTAGGCGGGTTCTAAGTGTTTATAAAATTTCAACATAAACAGCGATTACCTCGACGTTGATAAGGAACGGCTGACCATCCGATGGAAGAGGAGGTGGTATCCTTATGTCATTATCAGTCAAGCCATCACTTGGCTTAGGTAGAGTGTAGTGACAATCAGGGAGCTGATCACTGTTCTATATTAAAAAACCAACAATAACGCAAACCATCAAGACCAATCGACAGAAAAATATGGACTAGAAATCAGATAGGCACCCTGTACCAAATGGTGACAGGGTGCACTTAACAGCACAGTAAACGTTAACAGTACATGTCTACGGATACGTCAGTGCGAATGACTGCAATATAAAATTGACGAGTTAATATGCGTATTAATTCTTATAATAATTATCTTGAGTTAGTAATTTGGTGAAATCTCCACACTGCATAAATTCCCAGTAAGTTCTTATCACTAAACAAGTATATCCACCACTCAATATGAATAGTGAGCAATTTTTTTCCGACCGATTAAGGAGTTTGAATATGGTTTGAGAATTCATGTGTGATTATGGACACATCTATATATTCTACCCAACTTCTAGTTACTAACGTAGCTCAGAGCTTTGTGTTAAATATAGTGGCAGGTGGTGTAATTTTCAGGGAACCTGGATTCCCGTCTTCTTTCTGGTGCTAATTAGTGACATTTCAAGTACCGAACTCATCGTATTCAACAGTAGATGAATAACAAGGACAAACTCTTAGATGAGGTATTAAAGATGACAATATGGTTTTACGTAACGTGTAACCTCATCAGATATGCAGTGTTCGTGAAACCCGTCTTTTTTATTGAGTAGCTTTATTGATAAATGTTCCCCACACCGTTTATTGGCAAGTTCGAACTAAATATTAGAGCCATACTCCGTTACTCATTGTAAACTGAGCATCATGAAGTATGAAAAACCACAGAGCAGCCGTTCAATTTGTTATGTATTAGTCTTTAAGATAACTGTAACATGGAGTGATTGCTGCTCTCTTGAGTGACACTAGACTTTACTGATACATATGATACTTTCACGACAGATATATTTACTGAGAGAAGATTTGGAATTCATATCAAGATAAGCATGAAAGTTGGTTATAACTATTTAAGGTCCAACTGAGTACGTTATAAGGACGAGGTGCTAGGTCATATATGGGCCTCGTCAGATCTTCCTTTAACAGCAACATCCACTCATGAATCAACGGTCTGGAGTCTGACCATACTTTCTATGAACTTTATACAATAATATTTGGTTGCGACTTAGTTTCTTGGGGTATATTATGGTTTATAGGAGATCTGAGAGTCAGTCAAGAGTCGCTGCAGCTGTACTTTTGATGCTAGTGAGAAGTAGCAGACAATTAGGATGTGATTCAATAAGATGTCTGGAAGAATTAGGAGGCAGTATACATTGCTGAGTATTACCTACTCGCACGTAGCTCCAAAGCTTGACCTATATATGACAGAAACTGAAAAAGCATATGTACAGAACGGAGCTATAGGTAGAGGTTGGAAACCAGCTTGTAAGTTTTTGAGCACTCCATTACTTATGCTAGCTAGGATAGTTGGGTTTGTCACTAGCTTCTTGAAGATAACGGTCTTGAAGCTCCAGACACGAAGTCTTATCCTGATACAGATTTGTATGGAAAATATAGGACGTTTACAAATGGTTTGACTAGGATAGTGCATTTCAAATCTTCAGTTGACACTTCAAAGAAAACTTGCTAAACTTTTTGGTAGGATCCTACGTGGCTACTGCTTCTCTGTCTTCAAAGTACTTATTAAGAATTTAAAGTAACATCGAAAATCTCGTTAATGCAAAGGCGGTGCCCATTCAAGGAGAAATGTAGTTAAAGCAGATGTGATGCGAGTCAGACATATTTAAGGCGGCACGAAATAAGATATCTTTAGGTAAAAACAGATAATCCAACAAAGCAACTAAAATCCGGTAAAGTACCTCCTGGTCATCATCGACATTCGGAACATCATTCCATGATGAAGAATCACCTTGATTAAGATTACGTATCCAAGATCTAGCCATAGGATACAAAGGAGCGTTTTCGCTAAACTGTCCAAAATCAACACTTCTCTCAAAAACCTTGATAACAAAGGATTCTAAAAAGTCAATACACATCAATTATCCAAAACCTTTGTATGTTTCTTCCTCCTCTGATGGTACTCGTCGTTTCTTCCGCTTGATATCGTTAGGCGATACTTTATAGAATGGACTCCTAAACTTCTCCTTTTCTGAAGAGTCTCGGCGACCAGCCATCTCATCTTTGTATTTAGTGCTTGTCTTCCTAAAAATATTTCCATGAATGTCCCTCATCATATATTAGAAACATACGTTTTAGTGGGATCCTCTTTTAGGATCTGCAACAATGAATCCAGTTTATCACGAGCATAGGATAGCTCAGTTTCTACGAGGTTATTTTATTGGCAAGTAACAAACCTTCTTGATCAGCCCACCAGCCCGTTTCATTCCAACATGAACTCATTTTCGGTACTTCACTTAGTCACTGAATAACGGAAAGTAAACTTAATTTACTGATGGCTAGTAAATTCTGAAACAAACCAAATAAATTATTAGTAATGACGCCGATAGAGAGTTCATTTTAAAATGGTTATCAAAATAAATATGTTGTCGCGACCACAGCTGCTACCTTAACGTGGTGGTCGGGCTTGCCTATTGTGATCACCCAACCGAGCTATATCGGCTGGAACATATGTTCCTGAAGGTTCTACCATGCCAGGTAGGTCGACTGGAGAACGATGAGACTTTCATAAAAAGGTCGTGCGTGACCGGCCTCAAGCAGTTGTCACGTGGGCACTGCGGTCACGCTCCCAGGTCTCTAAGACCGACGCTAATATACCTTCTTTTTCAGGTCCCTCAAGAAACAACCTTCCACGGTGTGGGCAGCCGGGAAGTGACAACCGCCCTCATACCCGTAACAGCACACGAAACCAAATTGGTCAAAATCAAATCCTTCCTACACCCCCTAATATCTTTCTTCTCTCCACGACTAACTCTACTCACCGCTAATGCAAACGATGCGAGTTCACGGAAAGTTATTCCTGACCTCCTGAAACCCCGTTCTAGACTACATGTTGGAGCTTTTAATGTACGGAAAATTGTGTTGAATAGGGCAACAGGCTTCCTTAGCTAGGACATTAGAATCTCATATTTTTCAGGGGTTGACCTTCTACCAGGAAAGTCGCTTACTGATCTAGAATATGCCGATGACATAGTTCTACTCGGTGAAGACGCTGACAAAATGAAATCTTCTGACTACCCTAAGCAACAATGCAACCATGTTCGGGATGCGCTTTTCCCCCTCGAAATGCAAAATGTTGCTTCAAGACTGGGTTGCATCGGTACCTGAACTAATGATAGGGAGTGAAGTAGTCGAGCGTGTTGATCTAGGGAGTCTCATCAGTGCTGATAGCCTGGTGACTGACGAAATCTCAGCACGGATACAGAAGGCTCGATTGGCTTTTGCCAACCTGCGTCACTTATGGCGTAGGCGAGATATCCGTTTTCTGACTAAAGGACGAGTGTACTGCGCAGTAGTTCGCCACGTCTTACTTTATGGCTGTGAAACATGGCCAGTGAGAGTAGAACATATTCGTAGGTTACTGGTTTTCGATCATCAGTGTCTCCGAAGCATTGCTCGTATATCCTGGGACACCAGAGTGAGCAACGCTGTTATTAGGAAGCGGGCGCTAGGTAAGAATGGCAGATCAATAGATGAAGTGGTGAAACTTCATCAGTTGAGGTGGTTGGGACATGTGTTGCGTATGCCTAACCACCGACTGCCTCGACGAGCTTTGTTTTGTAATGTAGGAGTAGGTTGGAAGAAAGTTAGGGGCGGCCAGACCAAAACATGGCAGAAATCCATGAAGTCATTGACAGGTGGACTGAGTCATGTTGGTAGATGTAGGCTACCTTGTTGGGGTCCGCGAGATGACAATAGAGAGACCTTGAATGACATGGCTCAAAACCGTTTGCAATGGGGCCAGTGCATTTATTCTTTGTGTTCTCTCAAATCTTAATCTTTTTTATTCTTCAACCCCTCTAGTTTTGTCTTTCTAAACTTATCTCACTGAATCATACTTCTAGAATAATTTCTTCTAATCCTAACCTCTCCGAATAATGCTAATACCTTTACTACCACTACTACTATTGGATTTGAATTGACAATTACATCCATTTGCTAATGTGGTATGGCAACATGAACTGATGTACGTACGTACGAAGTTCGACGTTGCTTTTGATTGAATGAATATATAATACCAGGCGAGAGGACCGAAGTGCAGGCAAGGTAAAGGAAACAGATAAAAAGCGAGGTAGATTGAGTTCGTGGTCTGAAATGGCGATAATAACAACCAGTAGGTTTTAAGGCATGTATCAGGCACAACTGGTCAACGAGGGGCGTGTTAATCCGTATGTAAGTACGTCTTTATCAAATCTATCCTTAGAGCTGTCCACTGAGTGGGGTGTGATCACCCCGGCTGGGAGGGCATTCCAAGTTGAAACAACTCTTAATGAGTTAAAGTGTGCACGATCCTGAATGTTCGCTCTTTGATGAGCAATCTCCCGAGGATTATCTCGAGGAATATGGTGGTGATGCTTCGGTAAGATGCTCACGCTGGGATAATTTTGTGCTTATTACGTTGTACGCCATGATCATATCACCTTTGATTCTTTCGTAGCTCGGAGAATAATCCTTAGTACTAGAGTCCATCTTCGCAGGTTTTATTCTTCAAAGCTATCACTCATTTCGTTGTTCGTCTCTGCAATCGATCCAAGAGATTTATGTCTTTTTAAAGGAGATAGGGTGTGATTATGTTGGGAAACTCAAGGCATGACCGCGCATGTCTTAAACAACGTCAGGAACAATTTGACACGGGATATCAGTTACTGATAAATTATGTGGTCTGGCCAAAGAACTTAAGGATTCGCAGTAAAATAGAAATTTCCAATATAAGTTTTAGTTTTACTTAAATTGATCTAGTCGTTAAGAAACCATGGACCTTGGAAGCAACTCGAATGATTTTTCAAGAATAATTATTCACTTTTAAAAATGCTTTAAGGTTTTTAACTACTTAAACACAAGCTATATTCTATGTGAAAAACAAGATGGTGAGAGTAATCTAAAATGGATTTTATGACATCGAAAAGTTTTGTTGGTAGTATACCGAGTAAACTATCCAGATTTTGATATTTTTTTTACTAGATTTTGCACTGGAAGTTTGACATAAACAGTTCTTAAACCCAGACTATACAGTTTGGTGAGCAATTATAAGTACTGACATTGTATAGCGATGTGGTGAAAATTTTCATCAATTACTCAAGTAATTGCATTTAAACGCGTGGATTTCAGGGTGAATACAGTTCTAACGCACGCAGGTTACAACGCAACTGCATAAGCAAAACAAAGACATACCAAACCATTTAAAAAACAGTCCAAATGCTTCGAGGTCAACAGTCGGTTACCCTATTGATGGATCCAATATCCAATATCTTTTTTTTGCAATGTGGAGAGTAATAAGGGTAATAAGGGTAAATTAAAATGATAATATGAGTAAAATTTCAGAACTGAGTAATATATAGATGAATTTAGTTTATTAATTGGTAGTGAAGATTGTGAGAGAGGACCGAAGTGTAAGCAAGGGAGAGGAAACAGAGATAATAGGCGAGATAGAATAATTGAGTGATCTGAGGAGATGGCAATGGTAACAACTAGCGGGTCTCAAGATATGCATCAGGCACAGCTTGTCCAAGAGGGAGATGACAGTCCGCATGTGAGTACGTGATTATTAAGTCTCTTCTTAAAGCAGTCCATCGAGGGGGCTGTAACTACCTCGGCTGGGAGAGCATTCCAAGTTGCGACGACTCGCAATTAGGAAAAGTGTGCACGGATCTGAGTGTTTGCTCTTTGATGTGCAATCTTTTGAGGATTGCCTCGAGGGGAGTGGTGGTGATGCATCGGTAAGATGCTCACATTGGGATGGTTTGGCGTGCTTAATATGGTGCACGCCATAATCAAGTCACCTCTGATTCTCCTGTAGCTCAGTGGGAATAATCCCAAGAGCTGGAGTCTATCGTCGTAGTGTTTATTTTTCAACCATATCACCCATTTGGTCGCTCGTCTCTGCACTCGGTCCAAGAGATTAATGTCTCTTTTAAGCAGAGGGGGTGCGATGACGTTGTGAACCTCCAAGTGTGGGCGCGCGTACGTCTTAAAGAGGGTTAAAAATAATTTCGGGGTTATAGCACCAAGCTGTCTTCGCATAAAGTGAAGAGTCGCATTTGCCTTGGCTGCATCCCCTACATAGTTCGGACTCGTGTGGAGGCTTTCTGTGGTTATTAAACCAAGATCGCGCTCTGAGGAGACATTAGGGAGCGGACTTCCATTGAGGGTATAGGTCGTTTGCGTCATATGAGGCAGGAAATGCATGACGTGGCACTTCGGTTGGTTGAGTTTTAAACCGTTTTTCACTGCCCATTTCTCAAAGGATGTAAGGTCCTTTTGAAGCTCAGTCGAATCCTCTTCGCTTCTAATGGACCTCCAGATCTTCGCATCGTCTGCGTAGATCAGTGCCGGTGAGCTAACTAAGCTTAGCAGGTCGTTAATGAATATCAGGAAGAGGAGTGGGCCTAGGATGGTCCCCTGTGAAACTCCTGAAGTGGATACTCTCCAACTCGCGTGCACCCTGTTTACCTTGGTGCGAAACTTTCTATTCTCAAGGTAGTTACTGAGCCAAGATAGGAGTGGGTCAGTGAAGCCCATTTCCACAACCTTTTCGATTAGGCGTGCGTGAGGCACTGTGTCAAAGGCTTTTGCGAAGTCGAGAAATACTACGTGCACTGGTATTTTACGGTCAACCAGGATGTCCAACTGTCCCATGCGATGAGAAGATTAGATTCACACGACCTGCCTTTCCAAAACCCGTTTTCAGCTTCATGGAGTATTTTATTCTTATCCATGTACTCCCTCATTTGTTCGTCCACTAGTCCTTCCATAACCTTTGATAATATTGGTAGTAGTGCGACTGGTCTGTAACAGGCTGGGTCCTTTCTATCTCCTCCTTTGAAGATTGGAGAGAGAGTAGCTTGTTTCCATTCCGCTGGGAATTGGTGTGACTCCAGTGAATACCTGAACAGGTTGCATAACGGTGAACAGAGGGCTTCAGCGCACTGTTGCAAGACTATAGGGCGGATTTTGCCACAACCTGGTGACTTACCTGGGCGTAAGGATTTTAGTTTCCTTAATAATAGGTCAGGAGTGATACGGATGTTCCCTAAGCCGTCAGCTGGCATTGGGTTGGCGTAATACTCTGAACATGTAGGCGCCTGGTTTTATTGATCAGAAAAATGGGTGTTGAATGTCTCGGCCATCTCTAGATTGGTGAGGTCTTCTCCGTTTGGCCCTTTTAGGGAACACAACCCTTGATTAGTAAGTTTTCTTTTGGACATGAACCTAAACAGATGTTTCAGGTTTGCCTCTATTCTGTCGGCTAGCTTCGTCTGGAATTGTCTCCTGTCACTCCGAACTTTGGTATTGCATCTGTTTCTCAATGCCAAGTAAGAACTGCGATCGGAATCCTTCAAGGAGACCTTCCACTTTTGCCAGGCTTTCCTCTTCGCCTGTAGCAAGCGTTCCGTGCCGCGCCTAACCCAGGTTCTTCTGTTCTGGCGTCTTGGGTGTGACTGAGGCACGTTGTCTACGACAGCGTTTTGGATGATATCTCTCACTGCTTGCCAGTGATCATCTATTGTCAGCCTCCACCACTCTCGTGGCCATGGGGCATGTAGGAGCACTTCTCTCATGCGTGTGTAGTTTGCCCTACTGTAGCAAAGGTAAGGCTCGTTATCATCCAGTGTCAGCGTTTCGTTTGTGACCATGTTAAAACAGGACTGTGCCATGGTCACTACTACCTATCGGAGCGCGGATGTGAACATCCCTAACTAGGAGGCTGGTCGTTCGTTAACAGATAATCTAGGTTTGAAGAATTCCCTTCCTTAGTCCACCTAGTGGCGCTGTGTACGTGCTCAGTCAGCCCAGAGCTTCTAACGGCTGTACCAAGTTGTCTTTGGAACCAACCAGTGGGATTTATACTCTGATTGCTGAGATTTAAAGATGGGGTATTGAAATCTCCGGCTAAGAGTATTTGATCAGACCCTAGGAGTGGCAGTTGCAGTATTACCTCAATCAGTTTGCTTTTCTGGGCCTTAGTACGCGAAGGAGGTCGGTAGATCCCTCCAATCAAGCATTTCGTGCCATTCGAGTGGAAACAATACCAACAAGATTCTGTCACCTCAGTTAGTTGGGTGTCGTATAGTCGCTCTGCTTTTAAGTTGCTTTATATATATATCGCCACTCCACCTCCAGTTCGGTGTTCTCTATCGCTTCGGAAGAGTGTCATGCCTGGTAAGCTCACTTCTGCGTCTGCAATGTCAGGGGATAGCCATGTTTCAGTTAGGATTATGATCTTCAGATCCATCTGAGAGCACATATTCCTGATTTCTAACAGCTTACCCCTTATTCCTCTCTTGACACATACAGCCTTCAGATTTACAATATCCAATATATTTCAATCATGAAAGTATTATCTCAATTCCAAAACAATGTAAAAGGTAGACAATGAAGTCCGATGCTTCGTTTGACAGAACTGATTATGAATGAATGGGAGCGAGCGCGTCTATGAATATATTATAAATGTCAAGTATATGTGTTTAAGACACTGTACATACGTGTAAAAAGTACCGCGAACCAAATGCTATGTATCTAGCACTGTTGATACTGAGTCATCAGGCAAACGCACGGAGATATTCATTTATGAATAAGTGTTCACATATAAAAGTTAACAATCGTTTAAAAGTGTGCTGTTTGCTCTATTACTATGGGAGTCGGAATGACATCAATAGGTGACTAGCCGAGGGCTTAGACTTGAAATGCATGACGTCGATAAACACTCTATAGATATACTATAAGGATAGTCATCAATATTCAGACATATATTTTGATAAAGATTGGGCATCAAGTTTGTAGGAGACATTTTATAGTCTATGGAACCATCGCAAAATCAACTTACAAATAATGTAATAATCATAAAAAAATTTGTTCTCAAACAGTAATTTGTCATTTGAAACCTATCAGTTTACAGGAAAGTCGAATTGTTTCGTAAAATAACACATTCGTTTTAACAGGTTGATATTTTACAAGATACACAGGTTGTAGACATTTGGGGCTAGTGTTTTGCGTGCGAGATTGTAAATAATGTTTAAGAGACTGGAATTTACAATACAGTGATTGATTGCGTTTCGACACAAGACTGGTAGTCGAGGGTAAATGCAAATTAGGCAAAGACCTACACAAATCAGTAGCTGATGAGGCAAATTAGTAGCTTTTTGGGGAAATAAACAGCTAGTCTCCATGGGTGCCAGGGCTATTAATGCGACATGTTTCACAAGTCGTTCCATTTGTGTATCATCACGAGTCTGAAAAAGAGAAAAGAGAAAGGAACGAGTATCACAATATGAAATATTCGTAACTGAAGTTTGATCATTATTCAACAGATACATTTATATATATGATTTTAAAGTATGAATGCTTTTACCTTTATTTTTATTAGATACCTGTTGCACAGAAGCATTTATTCTGGTTATTGAGAACAAGCAACTTTTAGGGCCAGTCATTCAGTTACAATATAGAACTTCGTACGTAAGTGCATCACTTCATATTGCCATACCATATTAGAACAGAGACGCAACTGTCAGTTCAAATTAAATAGCAGTGGAGATAGCAGAAGAATAAGTGGTTAAGGAGGAAATTAGGGATCGAAGATATTATCTAGAAGTACAGTTCAGTGAGATAACTTTAGGAAGAAGAAGACAGAGATGATGAGGAATATACAGGATTAGAATTTTAGAGAACACAGAGAGTCTATGCACCTGAGCCATAGCGAACGATTTTGAACCATATCGTTCGAGGTCTCTAATCATTGGTGACTTTCGTCTCGGGCACCCCAATCAGGTAGTAGACACCTACCGACATGAGTTAGTTCATTTGTCAGTGACTTCATGGGTTTGTGCCATGTTTTGGTTTGGCTGTCCCTAGATTACTTCCAGGCTGAGCCTATATCACGAAACACAGCTCGTCTAAGCAGCCAGTGGCTGGAATCTGGTTTTTTCTACCCCAAAGTAGGTTGCTGCTGATGATATCTGAATAACGTATTCGAAGTACTTTCGCGTAGACGACTATTAATAAACATATATATAATTTGGATGATTGCTTTCGTGGTTCTCTCAGTTTCGGCCTTATAGAAAAGAACTGCATTGACATTTGTATTGAAAATTGTTACTTCCGTGCTGGTTGATATTTGTTTTGAGTTCCAAATGTTCTATAGCAGAAATGCTGCACTTTCTTTGCCGATCAGAGACTCCACTTCTGCATCAGTTCCACCCTGCTCATCAGTGATGTCCCCTGTGTATGTTGAGACCTACGGCGTCACATTTGCAGTTCAGATGCATACCCTATTTCCTGTCGAAGTGTTAGGTGTAGAATCTATTTTGAAGGCCTTGTTTTTGGAAAATCCCTCCATGTATATATATTTGTGTTATGATGTGACTGACTCCTTCTATTCGATGTTTTGATAATTTACTTGATCTCATTTCGGGATTTTATCATTTGTATCTTGTTATTATTTCTATATCTTGTACTTATATTGAAGTTTCTATGTTTCCTTTTGAACTATATATGTGTTGGTTAAAAATGATACTTAATACGGCTACAGCCATTTTTGGATTTGATACTATAGCAGCAGCTCTTTGCAACTAACTGGAAGCACTTATTCTTCCAGTATCGGAACTTATTGTTGTGATTAGTAACTCGAAGGTGTAATTGTCTGTATTTCCTCTTTCGATTAAAAATAGAATCGTTCTTTCCCAGATTTTTCATTTTTGGACTTGGACTGGGCGAGACGCGTGTGAATTGGATTCTGAGCTCACGGCGAGAGCAATAAATATTTCTACATTAGGCTCGCTCGCGTTTGTGACGTGTTCTAATTAATGATTTAGACTAATATCTATCTTTCGCCCACTCAGTAAAAATTCTCTGTCTTTACCAGTTCCATTTTACCAGCAATGACGCAGTATAATGATAATCTTGTAAAGCCTAAATCAGGAAATTCACAAACCAAGGAGCTGAATACTCCATCCGAAACAGTTAATAGTAGTAATAACCATGGCAGCGAGATACGACAGTTACAAAATTCATTGCCCAAATTAACGATAAGCTTAACCTGTTAGCACCCCTCATGCACTTATGGGCCATGAATAATGATAGGAACCTAGAAAAATTAGCCAAAGCGGAATATATCCTAGGCTTTGTAGCTGAGGAAGTTACGGAAAGGATAATATCTTCCTGCAATGCGATAGCTTATAACCTCCCCGACCGCACATCCTTGAATTCGCTAAAGGATACCTGTCTGAAAGCGTGTGATATGACAAACGTCAGCTGTCACGTCACTCGCCTCAGAAAAAAATCGGACAAATCAACTTGCCCTCTCCTTTTCAAATTCGGCTGCTGCAACGACGCCAAACAATTTATCCGTTTGAGCAAAAATATTAGCTCATCAACCTTATACAAAGAAGTAAAGGTTACCCCGGATCTAACGCCTTGTCAACGACGTGTAAAAACAAGAGATGCGACTAGATCACATAACAGTGAGACAGCAGACAATCTACAGAAAATAACTCTCAATGTCATGAAAGTAAATAAACAAGTAAACCACGATGTAGATCTTGATAAGCCTGTGGACTGTAAACCTTCTAACAAAGTACAGATGCCCTCTGTCACCAAGCAATCGAACGACCATTGCAGTTCTAATCCCAGCTGTTCGAACGTTAACTTGACTGAAAATGTCCCAAAAAACAACACAGTTCCAGCGTAAACTAATAAAATTAAGAATCCATCCCCAAAATATATTGCACGAGAGAATACGATAGAAACTGACGTGTTTTTGAAAAACACGTCCAGGGGACTAAAACATTCTGCGTCTTTAACTAAGAAGAGTGAACTGATTAAATCTCAAGTAAAAAAAATAAGTAGGATTCAAACCCGATTGCCACCGACTTTTCCAACTACGATGAACAGGTTCACTCCTTTAATGTCATGTGATGTGCCCCTAGCCTCTCCAAGTTGTAAGACTGATAATATTAAGAACACGTCAGACCAACATCTGAACATGCGCACAAATAATTATTATCCAAGAGCTAGGTGCACTGCCCAACCACCTAATCCTAGAACTATTGGTGAATGTGGAAATGGAAGATTTTTCTCCCCTCACCCTATCCTAAACACCCGGGCTTTTATTCGCAAAAACGCTGAGAATGAAAACTCTATGCATCCTGCTCTGCCAAGCCAGCTGGTAAACATGACCCCCAAATTTAGGAAAGGCCATAATAACTGGCACTCGTATATGGCTAACCCTCCCCAAGTTAAAATTTAGCCATAGTAACGAGCTGTGTCATCAAGACATTACTAGAAACGGTGGTGAACTGCAATGTCAGCCGAATCAAAATTTTTTCGGGATACAGCCACTTTTGGTACCTCTTGCGCGACATATAGCTCAAGTCATTTCATACCACATACAGAACATAAAAACACTCTCCTCGCACAATCTCAAACAGACAACATTCTCCCCCTTTCCCCGGGGCTAACAACCCCTCCTGTAAATTTCAGCAGTTTACTTAACATGTCCTCATACCACACTCACGTAGGTCATGGTAACTCGTTTACTGAAGATACCCTAAACTATTTTAGCTTAGCGGGACATCTGTTTAATATATGTCTTATTAATGCTCGTTCAATCTGTAATAAAAAGACAGATCTAGTCATGTTTGCTACTATCTGCCAACCATCACTTATTATGATAACTGAGGC
The DNA here is from genome assembly GCA_944470395.2 of Schistosoma turkestanicum. NCBI lineage: Eukaryota > Metazoa > Platyhelminthes > Trematoda > Strigeidida > Schistosomatidae > Schistosoma > Schistosoma turkestanicum. The sequence goes on from OX103974.1 coordinate 26,470,632, forward strand.
ATGGACCTGTAGTAATATTTCTGATCTTACTATATCTCTTGAAAACTATGATCTGTTTCGAAGTGATAGGTTACAAGGAAGAGGTGGAGGAGGCCTTATATATGCCCACTCTAGCCTAAACTCGCTCTTATGTGATATATCGGAACTAAATAGATTGCCAGACTCTGTGTGGATCGTTCTGAAACCGTCAAATGCCGTTTTCTTTAATGTCGGCTGTGTCTACCGACAGCCTAATGTACCAACAGGAGATCTAGCATTATTGTCAGAAGTATTCACATTTGTTTCATCCCTACCGTTCACAATCAAGGCTATTTGTGGGGACTTCAACATGCCTGAAATCACTTGGTTCCCAATCAAAGCTCCTAAACGATTCGAATCATTTATTGAATGCTTAGAGCTTGGAGAGTGGACTCAGCATGGCCCAACCAGAAATCAAAATACATTGGATTTGGTTTTCACCAACAATCTCATTCTTCATACTGTATATGTTGGAAACAAGTTCCCAGGTAGCGATCATAATATGGTCATATGCAGCCTTGATATAGGAGCTACAAATGTAGAATATAAATCCACTACACTTCGTAGGGACTTTCGTAGGATTGATTGGTCAAACTTCCGTAACTGCCTCAGAAGCATTGACTGGACAAACTACTTTACCGCACACAATATTGACGAACTAATGAATGTATTTTATCACAACACAAATAGCATATTCAACAAATTTGCACCTTTAGAATCCTGGAGACCAAGAATTCCTAAGGACTTATTTATGCCAGGTCATATACAAAAAAGTCTTCGAAGACATGCTTCCAGATTTCATAACTGTAATGACTTCTCCTCATTAGTGACGATGACTGAAATATGTGTCGAGGCAGAAATAACACGTACTAAAAAGGCAATCGCACAGGAAAAGCGTGCTGTTCGACTGAACAATGAATCCTCTGAACTCATAAAACTCCTTCGGAATAAACTCAAATGCTCCAAATTGAATGGTGGGAGCATATTTATTAAGGACAATCAAGTGTATGACGACCCTAAAAGTATCGCAGAGTTGTTTAGCGAACATTTTTGTGCCACATTAACAAACGAAAACTCAATAAATGAGTCACACCTGACCCAAACTCCTTCATGTGAAATCGCCAGTGTTGAATTTAGTGTACGGAACATTTCTAAGGCGATTACTACACTGAAGCACTCTTACATTGAAGGACCAGATGGCATCCCTGCCAGCATGCCAAAAAAATGGTAGCAATGATCTGAGTGCTATTCTTCTCAAACTATTTACTATATCTCTCTCCACAGAGTGTTACCCTAATAACTGGAAGACTACGCATATCATCCCCACTATAAAATCTGGGCCTACAGCGAACGTTGAAAATTACAAACCTATAAACATAACTTCGATAGTATCTCGGGTTATGGAGAAAATAGTTAAGTCAGAGTTACTACAACATCTAGTTAGTAACAATCTGATATCGACCTCACAGCATGGGTTCTTGAGGTCCAGGTCGTGTGATACATGTCTGTTAGATTATTTCAACGATATCACGAATGAACAAGACAAAGGGCTTCTGGTATCAGTCCTTTTCTTCGATTTTAAAAAGGCTTTTGATAAAGTCCCACACAAAAGGCTTCGACTTAAACTGAAGTCATTTGGAATCATCAACCCACTACACTCACGGTTAGCTTCATTCCTAAATGGGCGACAACAAATGATAAAGTACAACGACTGTCTTTCATCACCAAGACCAATAACCAGTGGGGTTATCAAGGGAAGTGTCTTAGGTCCACTCTTGTTTCTAATGTACATAAATGACATATGAAATACTGTAAAATTTGGAAGAGCACACTTATATGCTAATGATCTGAAAATAGAATACAGCTACAAGCCTGAAGATCTGGACGAAAATACAGCTAAGATTCAGAGTGAGCTTGAAAACTTAACTGCCTGTAGCGAGACAAGCCAACTGACGTTTAACCACAACAAATGTGGCATAATGCATTTTAGCAAGCGTCACCTTGATAAACCAGTCTACTTACAAAAATGTAGAGTTCAGACACTCATATCAGCGCGTGACCTTGGTATTAGTTACTCTAAAAGCCTAAAATTCGAAGAACATGCCTCAAATATTATCTCTAAATCTAGACGACTAATTGGGTTTATAAACAAGAACTTCTTCACAAGTGAGGCTAAGCTTACTCTCTTCAAAATCTGTATAAGGCCCACACTTGAATATTGTTCACTCATATTTTCAAACATGAATATCATGGACAAAATGCAAGTAGAAAATGTACAAAGAAGCTTCACCCGGCGACTGCTCGGATTGAGCCATAACCTCGACTACACAGAAAGATGCAAGCATCCTTCCCTAGAACCTCTATGGCGCCGTCGTCTCAAAAACAACCTAATGCTCCTCTATAAACTAATAAATGGCCTTTCGTTCGTAAAATACCGCCCAAATAAGAACCACGACACTGCTTACAGACTTAGAAACAACGCATATACACTATTAACGGCAAAACACAAGAAATCATTCCGTTGTAATTTCTTTGTAATACGATACAGTCTACTGTGGAACAGGTTACCAATTACTATCCGTATCTGTGACACAATCACTAAGTTCAAGAAACTAGTCATGCTGTTGCTAGACTCTAAAGAGATTTATCGACTATTCCCGGAACTCACACAAAGTCCCCAGGCAGTCTTTTATGGTCCACCAAATATTTAGATAAACCTCAGAAACGAATTATAGACTATGAACACATTGTGTTCTCATTACCACCCATACATGTATCATGAAATGATAGACGAATCCCCCTGCTCCTTCTAACAGTAATAGGTTACGCCTTTGAAGTGTTACCCGTGACTTTTCTCTGAATTTAAATTCCGATTATTATTTTCATATCTTCAAAGCAGTTTTAGTTTTTATTTCTAGTAGACAGACAAATTGAAAGGCCTGTAGATGCTGATCAACTACTGTCAATTACAAGGAACTCAAACACCGTGTATCATTGTGAGTATCTTCTTATTTAAGTATTAACAGTTTAGCTAATTTTTATTACCCCAATTCATTAACATCCAAACACCTTGCCTGCTTACCAACTTATCGCTTTACTTATTAATTTTTAACATTATTTTAACTCTTTTTTTTTCACTTTCTCCTCGTTCCAGCTCCCTGTCCTTCCTATTTCCAAACTACCTATTAATTGGCACATCTTACAAATCATACCATTCGTTTACTTGAAATCAGTGTGATATGCTATGTGGATATATTGTCTGGCAAAGTTGTCTGGATTGCTTGTAATATGGAGCTAGTAGAGAATGTTAATTCCAATAAGGTGTACAAAAAAAAATTGAGCGTAGACTACAGACCATTATTTACAATTAACCCTTAAACGTAAGAGAGCCTAACATCACAAAAGGAGGGAGGGTGGTGTATCTGACCAACATTCATGACGGTGGGCCGATAACCACAATCTACCCATGTCTGTGTGGCAGAACATTTTGTTCGATTACGGCTCCTTACGATATAGCAGGATGTAACAAATCAGTGATATTGATGTTCCTTTTCCTTGTTAACCTCGTCTACAACCCATGTCTGTAACCTTTCACTGGTTTTTACTTCCTACCGAGAAATCCTATTACAAGCTGGTCTGGACAACTATACTAAAAAAAGAGCTCATTCATAACTTCTTGAGCCTCAGAGTTAAAAATAAAAAGAATAAATGAAACAAAAAATTATATCACTGAGCCTCTATATTATATTTTGTAAATCAACATTATTACTAACAACTTGGTTCTTCTGAATTTCCTCAATTCACTCGGAAAACTTCCCATTAGTTATCTCACTACTGAATTGTCTTCATTAACCTACATAAGTGCAGGTGTTTAGTTTTTGTTAAAAAAGTCTGAGTAAACATACCTTTGTTTTATCCATAAACGTATGTGCAAAGCCGTTGTTCGGCTTTGAACACGAATATTTTCTGTTCCGCTCCTCGTCCCGTTTTCTTTATTCCTCTTTTTTCGGAACCTTATTCCAATCCACATATATTAGTCTGGATATTTGCAGTAGACTTGGTTACCCTACCCAAGAACATGTGAAATCATTAGCTGATGAATATCAACCAGACCTTTGTACATTAACCGCATCAATTCTTGTTATATGCAAACCTGTCTCGACCATGAATTGTTTCGCAGTCCATAAGATGATAGTCGTAACGCAACCCTCGTAACTCGCGCCAATTATTCGCATTGTACATTCCATCTTTAAGAAAACAATGAATCTTGTGAAATGTTTCAGTAACTGAATACAATTTTAAAAAAAATATGTTGCTAATCTTAACATTTTGATCTTGCCTGTAAATTGGCATGCCTCTTGTAACATGTTTGTTATTTGAGAATAAATTATTATTATTATTATCATAAATTTCTGTGGAGTGATTTAATTATCCATCTATCGTATCACGCTGAAATAATATTAATTACTGGTAGAAATAGTAATCAATAATATTGATGTAACTTTTTCCAGTCACACATGTCTATGAATCACGTTCGTAACCCAGCACTGGTTTCCCTTCCTATGTAGAAATCCTATTTCGCAGAACCATATCCCCAGTGGGAAAATTGTGTTACCTCCACTGAAAAATGCACCATAAGCGCACTTACATCTAGGTCACAGCTCGTATCAAGAGCCCACGGATTGAAAATTTCCAATAAATTCACTTCTGAATTACGCAAACTAACTAACAACTCTATTGTGTACTTAACCTATTTGTAGTCACTGAAATTGTGGCTACATAAAGCTGTTCCTATTGGTGACATAGTGTTAATGCGCTGTCAAAAACGGAATATTCTTTTTTTACCTAACTGCGCACCCTTTTACAGTAAGTGTGATCGTATTTGTAAGAATTTGATCTAGCCTGTAAACCGGCCTGCATCTATTAACATGCTATTATTGGAGATTAATAATAATTATTATTATGACTGGCTGATCTGAACAACTATGTTGAAGAAGAGCTCACTCATAATATCTTGAGCAACGATGCCAAAAAATATGAACGAATATGCGTGAATTAACATGAAGCATCAAATCACTGGGTCTTCATTATTATGTTCTGTCGATACACAGCTTTTAACAGTTCAGTTTTTTTGAATCTCCGCAATTCATACCGTCATTTGGCTATTCGCTATATTACTAGTGACTTGTCTTCATTAGCTTTCACTGCAGGATTTAATTTGTCCTCAAGATGTAATTCTAGAACGGTAAACGCAATATTGGCGAGCACAGAGACTATGGGAAAGCTATAGTCAGAACAAGATCAACGTTTGCTTTAAACTTTGTCTATCTTTAGAAATGAATAAAACTATGAGTCACATCAATATAGTAAGATGATAATAACCTTTAATAAGTAGGTCATTTACTACAAAAAAGGTTAACAGACACGTCAGACAAGATCACGTGGTGGGCGCCTAAACCAAAATCTGATTGGTAGGTTATGGCATAACTACAATTAGTTATGGAAATAACTAACATACACATATGCAGGTGTACAGTTGGTGTTCTAAAACAGAAAAAGTAAGGTCCAGGTAATCATACGTTTTTCAATCGGGAACAAATTATTTGTTGACTGATTACTCCTCCCGCTCTTTATTTTCCTGGTTCAGCATCCGGCCATACCGCCTAAATATCACCCTCCATATATGCCGAAGACCAGGTTACATTACCCAGGAGCCTGTAGATATACTATCTGACTAATCTCAACATGAAGATCCATGCTCACTTACCTAATCAATTCTTGTTATATGCAGACCGGATATACTTTGCATTAGTTTTCGACCAGCAGTGGTTCGTCGCAACGCAACTGTCTTAACCCACGTCAACCATCGTATTGTACATTCCAGAGTCTGAAACATTGTCTATAATTATGAGTGAAAAACATTAGCCATCTATAAGTAAACAATCTATCTTGTGAGATGATTATCTGACTGAACAACCTTTTACATTCGATATCCTAGAAATTTTAACATTTTAATTCTGTCTTTATATTGGCATGCCTCTCGTAACACGCAAATCGAGAATGAATTAATATTGTTATCTAATAATATTGAAATTGGATTATCGTCCGCTTTGGAACAAGGCATACAACCTTCATTTGGCACACATCTAAGAGATAAGTAGCGGCTTTCTTTCTTGGTTGTTAAGAGATTGGTGCATAAATTAGTTAATCTATAATCGTTTGATGTATATTATTCTGAGTTTACCGTTCTGAAATCAAAGGAGCTGCAAGTTAATCGACTTAGAAATTCTAAGGTTTCGACCATCTTGAACTCTTGCCGTATATATGTACCTTAGACAAATGCGACTAGTCCAACCTAAGTTCACTTAGTATGGTGAAAATTTTATTGTCCTGTTGGTCATTCGCTTGGGTTCATCTTTATCGACCGTGAATTTATCACCTGTAAAGCTTACTGAAGAACACAGTGGCCTGAATTTTAAAGAACGTACTCACCCTGCAGAGACCTAAAATTTATAAATCAAGACAGGCAAAGCATCTCTTGACACTGCGCCGCTCACTACAAATTACTTAGATTAATCCGCAAACAAGTGATTCCTGGTCACTACAAATAGTCTTTTTTAACAAGACTATTTAATGAGTTTACTTGATCTTAACTTTTGACGTGATTTCGACATTTCTCTAACCAGAGACCTTTATTATTCAGTAACCTACACGACACTGCCATCACGCAATCGCCAAAATACTGTGGTTTGATGTTATTACCAAGTGAGTACTTACGACAGATTATTATCATCGTTATCATGATTCCGTTCTGTCAGACGAGTTGCGTCGTTTCTGGCCGCACTAGCATCTGTCCAGTGAAACTCTTCCATTTTTGTATAACTCATCTCGCTACATGAAAGAACAGCATTGGTGTCACAATTCGAAACTGATGAACTCACTTGTTGTTCTTCATGTTCCGTTTCAGAGACACGAGACATATGCACATCAATAGAATCGTTATCATGCAACACTGTAGACTGACTGTTACCATCAGACGCTTCTTTCTCATCATCACTCGACTGACAGTCAACCGGAGTAGGAACACTTACAGTTACACAACCTTGTGTATCCTCAATCAACTTAACGTTCGCGGCAAGGTCCGATGACGTCGAAACACTAGAAGGCTCATTCGACGAAGTTGATCGACTAGTCACTATATGTGGACTGCTCACACTTCCTGTCTCTTTACTATCGCTGTCACTACTAAGATTCTGATGACTACTACTTCCATTGCTAGTCACAGCATCCGAAAGAGAACGAAGTTTACGCTTTTTAATAACAGTAGCATCATGTCGTTTCGTATGCTTCTTAGCTTGGGTAGTAGTACCTTTCTCATGACATCCATTCGACTCATGTACAGAGGTCAACTCTATTCGATCAAGATTACTTTCATTACTAGGAATGCTCTTAACCTCATCTATCTTATCACTGTTAGTAGTGCTCGTCCCGAAGCTTGTAGTACAAGTAAATGATGGTGGAGTGCGACAGGTGGACAATTCCATGCTCGATTCCTCACGCTGCATATTCAACACAATAGCATGTCCATTAAGCCTAGATGACTCCTCATTGCACCTAGGGCACTGGATGTTAGCCTTCTCAGTAGTGCCACCAATGTGGCCGACGCTATTGCCACCGACGCCTACATTCTCCACACTCATACATCCAATTTCGTCTTGAACTGAAGTACTCGAAGAAGCTACATTAGCCAGAGCAACCGAAGAAACTGCACTACCTATAGTGATTCCATTCTCGTTACCATCACGTTTATTATTCACATCAACTACGCTATTAATAGATACATGGGATTTCACCTTCACTTTGACGTTATTGTTGTCCACAATGATGTTCCGACTATTCACAGTTAATGACGAGTTGCGAGATAGTTGGCATGCAGGCTTTAAAGCTAAGCTACTACTGCTGCCACTTACACTAACACTATCAATGTTGCTATGATTACTTGGACTAGTATACGACCGTCCATCCGTTGACTGCAAACAAATATCAGCAGGACGCGCTAAGCTGCTATTATCTTCCACTTCAATATCATGATGCTCCGTAGAACTAGATACAGTAGCCCGCAGACATCCTGATTACTCAGCAACATGAAGTGCTGTGTCACTATTTACGCTTGTTGTCCTAGGATCAATTCTAGGTCGTGTCAAATAATTTATCCTACGTGAAGGGTTCCGAACATAAGCTTTATTCCATACAGCCAAACCTGTTTTGTCCTTATTCATATTCACTGTACTCATTAACCTCTGTTTGCTCGAATCCAAATTACCGTTCCTTGCATTCCGAGCAGTTAGGAAGCTTCTACCATCACACACCTCGGATCCGTCTTGATGCCTACCCTTTTTGCTTTTTTCTTTCTTTTCCATCCTCAAAAAACCCACCTTATCTGCTACACATACCGACTTCTCACTAGGATACACATCAAGGGGTTTTAAACCATCAGGGTCACATGCTCGGTCTTCAAGAGTATATGCCTTTCTAATACAATTAACGACTCTCTTAAGTTCTGGGCGTGAGGTAGGTGCAAACGCATTTGAAGAATTCCCATGTCTGGCACGCAGATGACTAATAGCTTCCGTATCATGTCCATCTTGGTCATCCTGGGATTAAACGAATGAAGTTCATAGCTAGGAGTTATGCATACTGGCCTCACATGGATCAACATGTCACAGCGTTGGTTGAAAAATGCATGCGGTGTCAGCAGGCGGCAAAGACGAGTGCCGAAATTCTGCCGGTTTCATGTCCAAAACCTGAGCACCCTTGGTGCAGGATACATGTCGACTTCGCTGGTCCAATTAGTGGAACTATGTATTTAACTGTTGTCGACGCGTTCTCTAAATGGCCGGAAATCAGCCCTGTTATGTCGCCCACTACAACTAAGACCATACAGCTCCTAACTGAAATTTTCTCACGAAATAGCATACCAGATGTGATCGTATCCGACAATGGCTCTCAATTCACCTCTTCCCAACCCCAGACTTTCTGTCAACGGTTAGCCGTAAGACACTTACGCTCGCCATCGAAAGGTTTGTGGATACGTTTAAAAGATCATTGCTTAAGTCAAAAGGGGAGGGGACGCCAGCCGACGCTATGCAAAATTTCTTGTACGTCTATCGGACAACACCAAATGAATTGTTACCGGAGCAAAAGCCCCCAGCAGAAATCCTGATGGGAAGAAGGTTGAAAACGATCCACAGCCTGATGCATCCGACTAATGCACCCTCATCAGTAAAGGCAAAGCAGAAAACACAATCCGCTTACGAAGTGGGATGCCCTGCGTTTGCCCGCGACTACAGAACGAACCATGGTCCTTGGGCAGAAGCGAGAGTGGTCAAAAGAGTTGGTCGAGTTATGTACGAAGTAGAGGTAGAAGGTAACAAATGGTCAAGTCATCGAAACCAGATACGCAGACGGCTAGCCCCAGATCGCCCATCAAGACCAGAAAGCCTTCCCCTTGACATCTTGCTTGATACCTTCAACCTACCGAGACCCCCGCCACGAGAAGAAACTCAGCAGCAAGCTGTTCTTCGTTCCCGAAGGTATCCTCTCAGACAGCGGCGAACAATAGTCAAGATGCAAGTCGACCCCAGGAGAACACGCTATTAAAAAGGGGAGGAGTGTTGAGGATGTTAGATCCCCAAAATTCGCTTGATAATGCCTTATTTTGGTTTTCATGTTTGCCAGCATGGGTTGACCACTTGACCTTGAGATTTCAATTCCCACCAGGAAAATCCATGGCTGTGATTGGCTGCTGTGTATTTTAGTGTGCTATTTTCTTAACTGTCTCAAGGAAGTTTCTATGTTGGATAAATAAACCAGAGTTGTATGCTTGATTGTATTGTGATTGCTTGGTGTTTGTAGAATATACTTTCTACGCTTACAAAGCCTTTCAACTTCAGCCTCGGATTCAAGGTAGCCTATCTAGACGCTGGTAATTGTCTCGTTCGCGTTTATCGACTAAGGTAAACTCGTAATAGCCTCAAGCATACTAAGTGACGAACTCTACATATAATAACACATTTTCTGTGAAGGACTGTTCATTTAGATTATTATTTCACAAGATATATTGCCTTTTTTTAGAGCCCTAATATTTTATATGTATCCATTGTATATGATGTTTCGGCCTCTGAAATGTACCAATGAAAGCTAGATATAGGCTTGAATATAACGAGAAAAGATGAGGTGGATGTGAAAAGATTTTCTTGTTGAGATTCGCCGGATAATAATTTGACAGACTCATTAGTGGAGCAATCAATTCTTCAACACTTATCAAGGCTGATATTCGAGGAATAGGATGAGGTGCTGACAACGATGAAATAAAAGAAAAGGGCGGGTGGAAGAACATACAATATTCTTGTCTAAGGCTGAGTCATGACTCAGTAGATAATTTGTTTTGGATAAATTAAAGCTATTATTGCTCAGATCTTTCTTGTTCGGTTGTGATGGGTTTAGTGAAATTCCTCCATAAAACCGAAAATCAAGAAAAAGGTTGGAGGCAGGAATGAATATATATTTGTTGGCGATCTTGTGGTAGCGAAATTATACCAAGATCATACCAAAACATACAGGCGAAACTGCCGTACTTGAGGTGAAAGCCACATGAGTGGGAAGTGGGTCAGTACAGTTCAGTTAAGCAAATAGTACAGTCAAACAATCACTGGTACAATTGGTTTTAGTAATAAATATTTCCATTAAACTTATTGCACTCACTTCATGAAAGTGCGATCACTATACTTTTTTTAAACACTAGCTTTATACGTGTTTGCATAGGTTAAGGGAGACAAGTTGCTATTAAGATCACGAATAGGCAAATGATTGTGTGGATTGTGTATATTCAAAAGAACTGAACTGTTAAAAACTATCTGTATCCACAGAGTGTAATAATGAGGGCACAGTGACTTAATGTTGTGGAAATTTTTAAAATATTGTTGTATTTTTAACTCTGTAGCTCAGAAATTCATTAGTGGACATTTTCATTGATTAAGCCATCTTAGTCGTAGATCTTATTGATGAGCGCTATCTTGGATTCCCCAGGTTTGCTAGTATCCCGGTTGTCAAGTATTGTATAGCTCTCAATGTCATCATGGCTAACAGCAAGTGGTGATTTAAAACTGTTAGCATCTCTCTTTGTTCTGACTTCCTCCATGGTCCTTTTAAACGTTTCGTTGATACAAATATGATCTGTTTTGTTTTGTCTCCGGGAAGCCCATTTATCTTTACGAAAACTTTTGTGTGGGAATATAATAATAATGCTAATAAACACTTTGTTAAAGGCACATCGATTTATGAATCTATGACTGCTTTAGTTGCGTTCTCACAGTTCATGTCTTCCCATGATGTCTTCGTATACAATGTTGTCCATTCCAAACTTAGCATTTAAGACTCTTGTAAGAATGGTCAAGTCCTTTGTTGGACACCGCTCAACTATCGACTGAAGACTCCTGTCGATTTCGTCTTTGTTGTACTCAGCGTTGGTTGGCACATAGCATATAGTCTTCTGTTTCGTCGTTTTGAAGGAAGCTTTAGTGATCCTGGGACTACGAGGTTCCCTTTAATTTTTAAAAATCATCAGTGCAACTGTTTTTGTTGATGAGGCAATCAGCTTATGAACAATCAGCTTAAGATAGTTATCTCCATTCTGTGCACACCCGGACAAGGTTGACTAGCAGCGACAATCTAAATATTGCATTTCATCAGCGACCACAACTGAAATCTGTTGATGTTCCATGAATTTTCCACACTTCAGAATTATACACATGTACATACACTTTTTATTCTACCAGAAACTCTCTACTTTTCACAAAGATGCCTCGTCTTGACAGTAAGAGCTTCCATATTCAGCATCTTAGAGATGGTTCGACGATTAGTTTAGTGCGGTCATTTCTGTGGCAATCTTTCATAGTAACTCTCATATTATACGTCTGTTTCAATTATTCCACATAGCTTTTAGTATATTGTGCTGATTTACAGACCGAAATTCAAAAATTTGCTTAGATATTTAATGATTCCTCCTGAACGAGGGTTACAAACCTTTGTTAATATTGTCATCGCCTCAGATGACTAACTTATGCTTTCTCGCTTATTATCTCTGTTTCCTCTCTCTAGCTTAAATATCAGTCTTCTCACTCAATCTTCACTGCTAATCAATAAACTAAATTACCCATTTATTTGCTTAGTTTTGAAATCTTATTAGCATTAGAATTTTCTCCCGATTATGATCCACATTACTACTAACTGATCTTCGGCCTGATAACGTGATAGCTGCTGGTACCCATAAACTTTGTTTTCTTGAAACAAACGTATTCATTCAGATCACGGGACAGACAGACTCACAAAGAACTGCCAACCGACTAGAATTATTGCAGTCCACTGGCCAGACCTCCATCCATTGGACACAACCAATTATCTGGAAACGCTAAGAAAGAACAAAAATCGAGGGCAAAGAAATAAGTTGGTTTATACTAACTCGTGGATAAGATATTGGATATTGGACTCATTCACTTTGGTGGCCTTTGTGTAACCTTGGTGTCTCTCCTCATCTTGAATAACCAACCAGATAACGGGCGAATGTATTCGTTTTTCCAAATATCTTGTGAGAATTTTGAGTGCTCCTTTTCATTAACTATGCATAGGTTTTTGATATGTTTTGGCATAGTAGACACTAAGTATAGTTGCTTTGGGTTTTTGATCATTTGAACATTCACGTTTTAAATACTGTTGCGTACGTTATCTTCCAACATTTTTCGAGAATCATTGGTAGACGCTATTCATTTGTTGGGTGCACGAAATTTGTTCAATTCATTTGTGACATCAATGGCTTGCAAGGTCACTGGAATGTGTTTAACGACCGATAAATCTATATTTTTATCCTAAGCTCAAAACAATCATGGGATTTGTCATAACGAAGAAAATTCTCGTTGGGTTATTAAGATTATTGATTATAAATATTTAAATATCCTATAAATACATAGAATGTTTACCCCTTAATATTCCCAATAGTACTTACTGTTCCTTTTCCTTCCTTTTCGAGTGAAAAGTAACTTATGTAGTTCGCAGGCCAACGTTATTGAACTCATATTTTATTACACCTAAGGTTATTACTTTGATCATAATCTAAACGTAAGATGACTCATATATTGATTTATTTCTTTCCTCAATTTAAATCCTACATGACCCGTTTTCGCTTATTAGCCAGCCTAGTTATTGACTGAAAAGTTGCATTCCACATTTCAATGTTTGTGTAACTACTGCCTTGATTTATTTCAGTTTCATAACTGTGATTACAACACTTCCCAACTCGAATCTGGCCTAGGAAATATTGCTTCACGCTGGTCAATTTGTCCACTGATGATACTTAGTTGGGACGTAATTCAATACGTTCTTGGAATTAATGGATGAACAACACACTTCTGTTTTGGAGGTAATTAAAAGGCTTGGCGTTGTACCTGCCTACGGATGGGAAGCTCGCTTTGATCGTAAATACGAAATAAAATGTCGTCCCTTTACTGTGCCACGGGCTTCGCAAATGAAGGATATTGTGGGGATGTCCTTTCGGTTAGTTTACAAGCACATCACAGTTTTTGAACAGTGAATACTATTTTCTGTAGACTATTTATAAGTGGAATGGGAAGCTTTTTATTAGCAGTTGAAACAAGTATTAGCACTACCGGGTTTACACCTTATTACTTGCATCTGTTTCTCCTAATGGAGTATAGACCATCGACCAGAAATCTCCAGCCGATTCTGTCCTGGGCTTTCCTTCCCAGTTCTATCGATTGCCATTCATTCTTCTCGTGTGTGTTCCCGATCCTCTGTGCTGTGTATTCCTTGATCTACTTCTTTCCCTTTGGTCCTGAGGATTCCAAGTCAGGGCTTGCCCCATGATGCAGTTGGATGCAATGTGTGTCCCACAGATTTCCAGCACTTTTTCTTAATTTCTTCCCCAGCTGGACTCCAGTTAGTCACCTATAGCAGGTTGTTACTGATGGTGTTTGGTCAACGGGTCCTCAGTATCTTGTGTAGGCAACCGTTAATTAACACCTGTACCATGTGGATGACGGCTTCTGTAAGTCTCCAGGTTCCCGCACCGTACAATTAAACTGTCTAGATGTTCGTATTGAAAATTGTGACTTCGGCGTCGTTTGACAGCTATTTTGAGTTACAGATGTTCTTCAATTGTCAAAATACTCATACCGTATTAGTCAATCATTTAAGACGTACAACTTCATACGTATGTACATCAGTTCAGGTTGCCACATCACATTAGCACAGAAACGCAGTTGTCACCTTAAATCCCATAATGGTTCATGTGGTAAAAGTATTAGCAGTAATTGGAGAGATTAGGGTCCGAAAATATTATCCAAGAAGTCGAATCTAGTGAAATAAATCTAAAAGCCTCATACTGTATACCATAACGTGTGTAATAAAATCGTATCTCTACGAATCCTAATGATAATGCAGTTGGTAAATTATCATTTTTGATTATAACTGGTTCAATCCTCGTAGTTTAAAACCCGCCTCATTAAATATTTGAGCGGACTATTGCTGACAATAACTTCGTCACTAGACTGTACATTTATAAGTTTGATTCTGTTGCAACCGTAGCTTAATGATTAAAGCACTTCGTTTCCAGCCGACAAGTAGTAGGTTCATATTAAACTCCAAATCCGGTTTGGGATGTTCATTGATACCTGTGCTCTCAAACATGTAGTTGGTAGATCGGTTACATACCCGTTTTGAATCGATCAAAAAGCTATGAAAGCTTGCTGTGATTATTAGATTAGAGAAGTGTAAACTTATCTTTGTTGAATCGTGGCTGTCAACTGTGGTTGAATACGTGACCATTTGAAATAACTTCAGGAACCGTGGCTCATTCATTTAATATGAAACCAATAAGTGAGAAGCTTAGATTCCTCTATTAATGAATGCTCTCTGGTTTCAATCGAGAAGCAAAACATCAAGATATCTAGGTATCTTGTCAGTTAACTGTGTCGTTATCTTTTACATAATTTATTTCACATCGAATACAAAGCCACTGATCAGTTACACTGTAGTGTCTGTTCAATGCACAATTAATTTCTTATCTCTTAACCCATTCTTACCCAGTTGCTGACAACAACTCATCGACAAGTCGACTATGTGTGCGGCGAATTCAGTTATGAAAACACACTTATAGGCTAACCACTAAGGGCGCTACACGAAATTCAACAGGTAGAAGTATGTTATTTTATAAAAATTGACGATTTTGGCAAAATGTTTAACCTAAGCTAGGTATTATGGTGTAGGAAATCGTTTGTGTGCGTGGCTACCAAATAACTAATGCATAAGGTATTTCGAGTCACCCTTCGAGCTAAACAGTCCTTTGTTCTAGAATCTTGATGAGCATCTATTCCAAGCCACGTATCGCTTTGTTAATACCATCTATTTCACTGACGTTTATTAAGCTGAAGCAACTTGGAACTATGGGTTATATTCATACTTGCCACTAAATAGTCGTATTACTTTTGGTTCATAGGCTGTGATGGCTATTTTAGAATTTTTGCATGACTTAAGGACAAAGGTTTGTTCATTTCTTATGGTTAAATCGTAATTGTTGCCATAGTTCCGACTCAAACATATTTTGTTTCCATCCTTACTTTGAACCCATATGTTTTTCGAGATCCTAGTTGGTTAATTTAGGAGAAATCCAATCTCACTATGATTTGTTGTCTATGAACTACAACCTTGTAAAAACTAGTTACACTGCTAAATAATTAGCAAGTACTAATGCTACGTACTTGCATTTGATATTTATTGATTTTTTAGTAATTAGACCTCATATAACCATTAGCCGAAAGCTATGACTTATTAATATCCAGTAAATACATGGTTTGAAACTTAAAACTCTAATTCAATTTCAGATACGCTTTCCAGTTTTACATAAAGAAACGTTTTATCCAGCACAGATTACCTTTTATCGACGTCATTTCTCACGTGCCATGGAGACCCATATATGGCGTACCGATAGGAGGTATTGGTAGTGGTTCTATCGGACGCGGATATCGTGGGGAGTTTTGTCGTTCAAGCCTAATACCAGGTATGTACTGTTACGACGTACAACCTGTCGATCAAGTAAGTTATAACCGAACATTTTTACTTCCTACTCTCTGTAACATATATTTATCATTTATTGAATAGTGACTCACTCAATTTCTTTACTGGCTTCCACTAGCAGTTTTAGCTTTGGGGATTTTCATTAACAAGATCACTACAGGTTATTCAGTAATTTCTTCTCGAGCTAAGAGAATTGTCTCTCTACTGGTTCTTTCTGCTGAATGGCAAAATAGGAATTTTCACTGTATTCAGTTATTTGTCATAAGTGTCGTCATACGTAGTCCTATTGTCTTGTAATTCGAACTTCAACATATGGGAGCTGTGGGTCAGAAAAGGAGTAAAACTATGCGTTGTTGCTCAACTTCACTCCTAGTAATTCAATAATATTTCAAAAATAACTTCTGTCTTCTGCCGTTATTCTCTAATGGTGGATATAATTCACTTTGAAGTAAGCCAGAGCATGGTTTATATAAATAATTCAAAATCGCATGCCTCCCGCCGATTCAGCCTGCTAATTTAAAGCATAAGCCCTTGTCAGACGGATGTATTAGTAACCAATGATCGTAGAGATCGTTTACCTAGTTATCGAAAGATCCTTCGTTGTTATGATAGTTATATATTTTTGCATTTAAGGACTTGGTTGCTAGGAGTATGTTTATGTTATTATTTCTTGCTGGGATGAATGGATTTCCAGAATCCCGTTTTCTTATTGTTACGCCTGCACGTAAACACGTCAACTTGATGTGCTTGAACTATTACGAGTTTACCTAGTCGGAAAACGAGAGCGAGGATCGAGGATCCGGTGACACGACATGCTACTCAAATCCGATTATCCCAACCCCTATATTGAGTAAAAATAAGACAAGACTTGATATGAAGCAGAACCTGTATTCTACAAGCATTCAGAAAGTACGAGGTCCGAATCCAGAAGAGAGTCAGGATCCCGGACTACGGATCCGGGACCGGGTCCTGGTCCTGGTCCTTTTCATAAAACGTAACAGATAATGCGTATTTATACATTTTGATCAAAGAGGAAACAGCATCGAAGTCTGTGACATTGACAGTTAAGACGACCAATAGGAAGCAACATTTAAAGTGACATTGCTATCTAGGACGACCATAAAATTGACCAGTAGGAATTAACCAATAGGAATCGACCAGTAATTCTCTTAGGATTTTGGATCAATATCCTAACAGTTACACTAGTGATTATCATGGTATTTATTTTTTTGATTGTAAAAAGTAAACGTAATATTTTTTGGTTCATATTACTACATTACTCATTAGCTCATAAAAAACAAGATCAATAAAAGAATAAATAGTGGGGTGAGTGTATAAATGCTATGGAGGATGCTTTCTGTGGTGTGATCAGACAAAAATTTTTAACTATCTATGTCGATGAGGTGGATTGTGGTTGATTGATTAACGCAACCACATAATGTGGTTGATTTATGGCTACTCAGGGGACTGTATTAGTGACTTGGGCCGCTGAATGATTGGAAATCAAAGACTAGATTATTGACAAGATTAACAGAACTTTCGTACGGTAAAATAAGATGCTTATGTACAAAGTATGAATACAAAGTGCACACCAACAAATGCGGGATTAAACTGCGAACATTGAAATTACAACAGACAGAATATTTTCAGACCACGAAGTCTAAATGCAATGGTTTTATCACTTCGACGTTAGTCAATTTTTGATCTAGATTACTACTCATTCAATATCATTGGAAAGTTGCTTTCTCATTATCGACTTGTTTCTTTCCTAGTGATCGAATCTATTTGTAACTGCCATGAATTCTGAAGGTCATTGGTTCCAACCCGAGTCGTGGCTTGAGTATACGTACTAAAGCATCTCAGATTGGGACTAAATAGCTGTTCGATGATCCCTGATTTTTATTGGTTCTCAAACTAGTCTCAACTAGAGATGAAAATAATCCTCAAATTAGTCTTTTAAATAATTTTACATCAGATAAATTTGTTACCCTTTCTCGTACTATGTAAGTTATACATTTGATTGGATTTTTCTACATCTTTTACTACTGTCGATTGGCTTTTAAAGTTTTATTAGTATTTTTATTGTATCTTCGTTATTTTCAATTTCTTTCATTCATATTCAGTTCATCTTAACAGTCCGAAAAAATGACGTTACTGTTTATCATCAAGTTCTATCACCTCAAACAAAACCATCATCAACTGCCAAAAGATTAAAAAAGTGGAGATGGGGTTTTAATCCAAAAAATGGTCATTATATTGGTCTGTATCCTAGATCGTGGACAGTTTATGAAATACCTGAACTTCAGCTTGTGTTAGTTTGCCAACAGGTATGAAAAATTCAGTGAAAAATTACATTTTAGCTTTGATATCTTCGGTAAATGAATAAAATATCTTAAAATGATATATTACTAATTCAGTGTCTCATTTTACTGATTTAGAGTTTATATATTTTCACAAGTGCAATAAGTATAAGTGAATTTAAAAGAAAATTTGCAATTTGGTTACCTTTTCGTACGGGAGATCTCGTTTATAGTGTAGTTAAAAAAATTGACATTCGGCTTCACAAATAAATGACTTAGAATGAATACAAACTCTTTTCATGATGGCCTATTTTTAACGTAAAATAATATTACTTAGTAACAACAAAGAGATTCACTTTCAACAACATGTCACATTTACAAATAAATGTATTGTCATATACTAGTGACAACAAAAGTGTTATAGAATACAGTTTTAATAAGGGAGTTACTTGGGTTGAATTGATTACCTTCAAGATTACATATTATTAATTGCATGGGATGCGAAAAAATTGCTAATGACTGAAATTTTGAGTTCATACCTCACTTTACCTCACGGATTTCCGTCTCCGGCGTAAAGGCATTCTAGACAAGAGCGGAGCTAACACTTTATAAACTTCTCGTGAAAAGTCCGGGCTTGACCGGCCTCAAGCAGTTGTCCCTCAGGCTCTACAATCACGCTCCCAGGTCGTTAAGACCGACACTAATATACCTTTCTTCTCATTTTCTTCAAGAGACACCCGTTCGCGGTGTGAACAGCCGGGAGGTAAGATCCGTCCTCGTACCCATAACAACACATGAGACCACATTGGTCACAGTCAAATCTTTCCTACACCCCTTAACATCTCACTTATCTCGAAAACTAACTCTTCTCACATTCCTTTATCATACTGCACCGCTAATGCAAACGATACGAGTTCACGAAAAGTTATTTCTGGTCTCCTGAAACGCCGTCCTAAATTACATGTTGGAGTTTTCAATGTACGGACATTTTGTCAAATAGGGCAACAGGCTTCCTTAGCGAGGACTTATAAATCTCTCACTGTGTCTCCGAAACGCGCATACAGGATACGAATAGCATCATTAATTTAACTTCACATTTTCCAAATAACGAACCTTCCCGATTTACGTTTTGTGTATCCGGAAGCCCCACTCTGCTTCCCGTGATCTCGCTGTTGTAGGTATAGTATTAAGTCATAAGGCAGAATTAGTTCTCTCAGACTGGATCCCAGTCAGTCAGTTGCAACGTAGAACTACGTACGTATGTACAACTGGATTCCAGTAGATAGTTGCTTATGCACTGTCTGACTAGACGGGACAGGAAAGACTCATAAAAATAAGGAAATTTGCCACTTCCTCTTCTTCGTCGTTGACAGGCTTACCCCTGAGATTTTTGAGAATGGTGGTCCAGTTTTAGTAGCAAGATTGACTGATATCTCAGCTACAATTTGGTGACTGACAATAATTCCATCTGACCAGTCTCAGTCACCGATTGCCAAGCTATCTGCAATCTTAAAGTGAGTAAATGTAGATAATTTTATTATTATTGAGCTTACATCTTTTGACTGGATTGTCAAATAAGTAGCAGAACTGTTCTACTTTCTCTGAATTCTTGGGTAAACAATATAAAAACTTTATGGTCAGTAACAATTTTTAATTAATGGGTAACAAATTTGTTCACTTTCTGTGTCTGAACTGTTTTTCTTCTCTCTAATTTTGTGCAGAAACCCTAAGTGTTTTAGTTATTGCTATTCATAACCCGTTATACACCTAATTGGTACTCCTGAACACGTAGAAATCTTAACTGGTTAATAAATATTCGTATGAGATATCCTACTATATGTTCGTTTTTCAAAACAAAACAATGTAAATATCAGTTCTTTCTTAATAATTTGTTTGTATAGATATCTCCCGTTATACCTCATGACTATCAAGTAACATGTCTTCCAGTTGCTGTATTTCATTGGAAAGTTATAAGTTGGAATAATGAAGATTTAAAAGTTACTATCACATTTTCATGGCGTGGTCCCGATCCACCCAAACGAAGTAAATCAAGCGACTTTTCCAAACCTATGTCTGAAAACGAGAATAATATCAATAAAAATACTACAAATCCTCATGCGGAAAATTCTTTTTCAATCTACTCTCAACGATCCACTGCTTTTTCTACTGACAGTAATGTACTTGGATGTCTTTTAGAAAGGATCGTTGCAGATGAACTACCCTGTTGTTTTGGTATCGCTGCTAAATCAACAGATAAAGTGAGTTGTTCATCACTTTTTTCAACTCTTGTGGTTTAAATTCTGTGCTGATTTCTGCTAAGTTGCGTTTGGCACTCAGTTTTCCTCCGGATCTTGATTGTTTTGTAAAAAGTTTAGTCTTTGTTCGACAAATAATAATAATAATAATTTTACTTAACTCCTAAAAATATTCATTAGCTGAATCTGGAAACAAAGCGAGTCTCTTACTGAGTTTTCAAGTTTCCATAGTTTTTATGTGCAGTCTTTGTTTCGAATTTATATATATGCACTTATCAATGCGAAAAAGAACTTTTATAAATTTTATTCAGTACTCTATCGTTCCCATTCAAAAAACTGATGGAGTCATATAAGAAAGAGTGCAAATGAAATTCTAGGTTATATATTAATAAGATTCATTTCTATGACTGTGTGTATGTTTTACGAATGCGGTTTTCACATAAGACAAGCAACAAGACTATCAAACTACAAAGACAATACGGCAAAATATTAGGTTCAACTGGAAAAGAATTCGACTGTTAGCGAAAATATCTCGGTAAAGATAGGACTATTACTAATTCTCAATCCAGGAGATTGGCAGAACACTTAAGGGAGTAGTTCAACTAGCCTTCGGCCACAATTCTGTTGCCCACGATCTCCAGTTAACCTAAATGGCGAATCAATGTAAGTCCTCCGACTCTTGATGAGTTTGAAAAAGCTATGGAAAATCTGAGGCGTGATGTAGCAGCAGGTTCTGACAGGCTTACCCCTGAGACTTTTCAGAATTGTGGTCCAGTTTTAGCAGTAAGGTTGACTGATATCTCATCTGGATTCTGGGAACTGGACATAATCACATCTAACTGGTCTCAATCACTGATGGTCTCAGTGTGCCAATCACATAGGAATCAGTCTAACCAATAAAGTGTCTGAAATGTTAGCCTCAATAATACTTCGATGGCTGACTGGAGCTAATGAACAGTAGTCTGGAGAGAATCTGGCTAGTTTCAGAACAGGGCATAGCTGTCTAGACCACATTCACACTTCGACAGGTCCTGGAAGTCAGACACACATACAGGGTCTGACAATAGTTGTCTTCCTGGACCTTCAAGCGACCTTTGACTCTGTCGATCGTGAGGTTTTATGGCAGTGTCTATCATTGAGAGGTGTACCAGAGAAGTACATCAACCTTACACAAGCTGTCCACTCGAACACCACTGGTCGAGTGAGAGTTTATGGCGACTTGTCATCAGAATCGATTCCTACTTGTATTGGTGTTCATCAGGGCTGTCCACTTTCTCCATTCTTGTTGAACTTTATCATTGGTATGCTTTTAGATACGACACTTTCATCATCTGACTTTTCAGGAGTTGGAATTGTACCAGCAAATTCGCTGGTTGACTTAGAATATGCTGATGACATAGTGTTACTTGATGCAGACGCTGACAAAATGCAGTCTCCTGATCACCGTAAACAACAATACAGTCATGTTCGGGATGTGATTCTCCCTCTCCAAATAAAAGATGTTGCTTCGGGATTGGGTTGGATCGGCACCTGAACTAGTGATAGAGAGTGAAGCAGTTGAGCGTGTGAACCACTTCACTTATCTGGGGAGTCTCATCGGTACTGGCCTGGTGACTGACGAAATCTCAGCACATATACAGAATGCTCGATTGGCTTTTTCCTACCTTCGTCACTTATGACGCAGGCGAGATAACCAAAGGACGAGTGTGCTGCGCAGCTGTTCGCTCTGTCGTACTCTCTGGGTGTGAGACATGGACAGTGAGAGTAGAAGATAGTCGTAGGTTACTGGTTTTCGATCACCGGTGTCTTCGAAGCATTGCTCGTGTAACAATCGAGTAAGCAATACTGTTGTTAGGAAAAAGTTGTTAGGTTGAGATGGCAGACCAGTAGATGAGGTTTTGAAACTTCTTCGGTTCAGTTGGCTGGTGTTACGAAGCCTCAACCGCCAACTCTCTCCCGAAGGGCGATGTTTCGCGGTATATGAGTAGGTTGAATGAAAGTTAAGGGCGGTCAAACCAAAACATGGCAGAAATCCATGAAGTCACTGACAAGTGGACTGAGTCTTGTTGATAGATGTAGTCTACCTGATTGACGTCCGCGATATGATAGTAATCGATGGTTGGAGACTTTGAATGATGTGGCTCAAAATCGTTTGCGTTGGCACAGGTGCATCCATTCTTTTTGTTATCTCAAATCCTTATATTCTGAGTTCCTTTACACCCTTATCTTTCTGTTTTGAGTGTTATTTCACTGAATTATACTTCGTAAATAATATCTTCGAACTGCAATCTCTTCGATCACTGTTAATACTTCTACAACGTCTACTACTATAGGATTCGAATTGACAATTGCGTCTCTGTTCTGATGTAGTATGGCGCTGAGACTAATGTACGTGCGTACGAAGTTAATCAGATGAATATAGAGGTCTTTATCTATAATAATGCATTGTCATCCGTATACTGACTAAGATACTAGGTAGAGCCATAGAGGTGAAGTTAATTTTGTTGAGCAGTCTCACTATAAGGACATTAGTACGTTATTTACCATGAAACAATACGTCTCATTCAGGTAGATTTTAGTTCCCATACTTCTATTTTTGCATCCCATTCGTTCCAATCAAAAAATATTTTTTGCACTTATTTTTACTCTGTGGTCAATACTACTGTTTCTTCCCTTACTGCGTTTGGTGTTATATGTGTCTATGTCTTTCTGTACTACGCTATAATTAATAACATGACTGCCAAATGTATGAGCCAAAGTGCTTTTGTGAATGACATCAAGATAATGTTTGAATTTTTCTTGTTGATAACTATTTAATTGGTCACTTTGTTGGATACATCGTCTGTTTGTAGACAGTTTTCCATTGTTTTTCTGTAACTTTCATTCTTTGTTTTCATTTATCATAAGGTTGA
This sequence comes from Schistosoma turkestanicum, assembly GCA_944470395.2. NCBI lineage: Eukaryota > Metazoa > Platyhelminthes > Trematoda > Strigeidida > Schistosomatidae > Schistosoma > Schistosoma turkestanicum. Next base: position 26,494,263 of record OX103974.1, read on the forward strand.
GGTGAGTCGGTGTCCAGGTTTTTGTTTGCATAAAGACGTATTGTACAGTACGACACATGATTCCAAACATAATGCTAAAGTTAATGGAAACGGTGACTCAGATCTGGTAACTTATCTGTCTTATACTAAAGCGCCGTCTGCTTCGCAATTCTGGAATAACCTTCAATGTGGTCAGATACCTTCCGATATCCACGCAGGTACGAAAGTAACTGTAAATAACTGTTAATTTTATTTTTAATCGTCCATTCTTTTTGCGTAACATGTCTTAAGATATAAGCTAACTGCAATTTTGGCACTTACTAACGTATTCCAGTTTTTATTTGCGCAATGCCCCTCTACTATCTTTATCACTATGGGATTTGATTTGACATATACGTCTCTGTGCTGTGGTATGGCAACATGAACTTATGTACATACGTACGAAGTTCTACGTTGCAACCGACCGAATGCCCCTTTATAGTAACTTGGACATATTTTGTATTGGCGTGTATCGTTCTTGTACAGACCTGTTATCATTATTACTATTGCTATCACTCTTGGATTTAAATTGACAGTTACGTCTCTGTGCTGATGCGGCATGGCAACCTGAACTGATGTACTTACGTACGAAGTTCTGCGTTGTATCTGTCTGTCTGTCTGTCTGTTCTCATTATATATTTTAGCTATGAGTTGATTAATGAGGTTTTCTATTTACAAATCATGAATCTCTTTTGTCCCCATCTCTCATTACTTTGTTACCAGTCTCCTTCACACTCGAAGTGTTAACTGAAGCCAAGACTTCAGCTACCACAGTTATATCTGTCTAATGCATTTAGTTGAAAAATTTAATCACTTGGTATTAAAACTCGTTTTTTTTGTTACATATGAACCGATATCACTTGATATAAAAAAGAATATGTACATCATATTTTAATTGGACCCTTACAGTTTATTATAAACTGATTCCTTATTTACATCTAATCCAGTACTCCTACTCAAGTTCTAATTAATGTGTTCAGTATTTATGTTACATCGGTAGTATAGATACTCGCCACAATACCTAGTAATAGAACGTATAACTTTTGAAATTGGTGAAATCTCTATCCTAAATATTTCTGCTAGCCATAACCTCGTACTGTCAAAATACAATTTACCATAACTCGATGATATTGATAAGGTTACTAATTAGTTATTTTAGTTGAATATTTTCAAACTCACGTACTTAAAATGCGGTCTAAAAAATCCTAAGTTTTGTACGGCATAAATCAGCATGTGACTATATGTGTTAGTTGTTGTAGGTTTAAAAAAGAGCGTAATTTAAATTGACTTCGTTGTGGTAATTTCCTTGTTAATTGTTTGATGTTTCAAACGAACAAATAAGTTTTCATAAGTCGGTTAAAAATTCAGTGAATATATATTTTAATTCTTTTCTCATTATGTTATTGATTGCTTTTATTACTAAGAGTTTTGCTGTTTGTTTAGTACCCCCAGATATTTGATCCTTTCGTGTTATATCCATTTACATTTTATTGAAAATTTATATCAATATATTCTTGGCATATTTTTATTAACTTCTTCACCTGTCTATAGCTTTTTTTGAACATATCTCGTCCTTTTTATACAACCGTTGAATATCTTTCTCATTTTAGCTGGTTATACTGTGTCGTTTGATTCTGAAGCCAAAAAATCACCAAAACTAGCCATTGCTGTAAGCGCTACAACTACTGTACCCCGATGCAATGTCACTGATAATACGAATCCTAGTCAAAGCGAACTTGAATTCGCTATCACTTGGCATTCTCCGGTAGTAAAATTCCGAACAGGTGATGTTGTTTATACTCGGTATGTGACTCTACTTTGTTTTCTAATTCACTTGGTAATGGTTAACAAAAAGTATAGTGTTCATGTACACTGTCGATAATAGTTAGCATTTGCTACTGATTTTAAAACTTCAGGCTCAGTTGTTATTTTTCTTATTGTATAACTTAAATATCTTCAACATATTTTATTTAATCCAATTTTTATTTAATAATTATTCAACATTTGTTTACATGAAACAGCAATGCATTATAGTAAAACCCTTATGAAGGCTAGTTTTTCTCACCTTCTATCAGTCACTTACCAACCATCATTCCTTCGTTATTTCCAGGGGTAAACTATGCCTTGATGTCAGAAAACAATTTTATTCGTAAATTGAACAGTAAGAGCTATCTTTTCATAATTAATTTTTCGTTTTTCGTTGATTGAGGAGTTAACTTTGTAGTCCATCTTTGAGATATTTCATTCAGTTGTGAATCAGAGTTATATTTAATTTAAGTCCATTGATGCTGTGAGTATAATGGATTTTTCTGAATTTCTTACTTCGTGGTAATACTGATTTCTTGCAAAAAACCTTTTCTTTCCACTTGTCTTTTGATATGTTGCTTCATTTTGTGTTTACTGAAGTTGCAAAGTAGCACATTTTTCCTAAAAATAATAAACTCCCAATCGTAACAAATCAATCTTCCACTTATTACTATGTAAGGTCTCGATTGTTATTGCCTCTTCTACTGTTAAATTGTTCAAGGCTTATACTAATCGTAAGGTTAGCACTCATTCTCAATTTTAGTGCCGTAAACACTGGTATTTAAGTTTTGTGGTGATGGAGATGTTTTGGTTAGTTGTGTATTTCCACTTTTTTTTCTAAAAATAATTCACAGTCGATATGTTCGTTGGTTTCCTGTTGATGGAACATGTGGAGCTAAATTACTACTAACCCATGCGATAGACAATTGGCGGCAATGGGTCCAGAAAATTGAAGATTGGCAAAATCCTATCCTTAATAATCAGTGAGTTTTTGTTTTCTTCTATTTTAAATATTGAATCCTGATGAAGAACTTCTTATTTATTTGTCGTCTCCGTGCTTGTCATCTTTTTATCTCACCTAAAAAAGTATTATTGTTTTATTCAATAAAAATCAATTATCTAAATTTGGTCGAGGTCACTAGTATATTGCCTTCTCTTTTATTTCTCATGGAATTTGTACAGTATCTACTGACAAATGTTTTAGAAGCATCATGAGCGTACTCTGGAAGCACCGAGTATGCAATGTTCAGGCTTGACTCAAGGTGTTGTATAAAGTTTTTGAACCGACTATCAGGTGGTAATGTTGCAGACGCACTTAACTATACTTCTTCCTCGATGTATTAAGCACTGTACTGATTAAAACTTTGGATCCCGCGATTTTGATTGATTGGTAGTAATTTTCCTAGTTCCAAATTACAGCTGATGTTATTTATTGTCGCTATTTCGTTTCCTTTTGTTGTTATCATCTGAACTGTAGTATCTTGAACTAATACATATTCGAGTTGAATCTCATATTCTTTATATCCCGACCCTAGCTACTACCTTCACGTGGTGGTCGAGCCTGACTATTGTCATTACCCAACCGATCTATATTGGCTGGAACATATGTCTCTGTATGTTCTACTATAAGAGGCAGGTCGATTGGAGAACGGTGAGACTGACAGCAGCTACTCAAAATCTGAGGGCGAAGTCGTACTGTTGATGATAGAGGGATGCGACAGCAGTATGGTGTTTCCCTTGGAAAATCAGCATCTGCATCGATGCTGCCTTCTCAGAAGGAAGGAAGAGGTTAGAAAAAGTTGACACTAAATATTTCACACCTCACCTTACCTCACGGATTTCCGTCTCCGGCGTAAAGGCATTTTAGACAAGAGCGGAGCTAACAATTTATAAACTTCTCGTGAAAAGTCCGTGCATGACTGGCCTCAAACAGTTGTCCGTTGGACTCTGCGATCACGCTCCCAGGTCTTCGAGACCAACACTAATCCAACTTCTTGTTCGGGTTCCTCAGAAAGTATCCTTCCACGGTGTGGGCAACTGATAATTGGAATCGGCCCTCGTATTCGTTACAGCACACAAGACCAAACTAGTCAGAATCAAAACACTTGTAGACTTTTTACTAACCCTCTTATCTCCATGTCCAAACATTATCTTGTTCTTTTATCACCTCGTGCCGCTAATGCAAACGATTCCAGTACGCGTGAAGGTATTCCTAGTCTCCTGAATCCCCGTTTTAAACTACATATTGGAGCTTTTACTTTTCGAACCTAATACCAAATAGGACAACAGGCTTCCTTAGCTAGGACTTCAGATTTTGGTGCCATCGATATAAGCTGCGTTTGCGAAACACACATACAGGATACGAATAGAATCGTTAATTTGACCTCATCTTTTCCAAATAACGAATCGCCCCGATTTAAGCTCAATGCATCTAAGACGGTCGACCGAACGGATAATGGCAATCTTTTGCTGCAACTATGCTCAGATAACCGCCTATTTATGGCAAATACCAACTTCCAACTTAAAGAACAACATCTTTGGACATGGCAACCTCGATAAGCAACTCAATACTGTACCTAACTAGAACACATCAATACGAGTCATCGATAGAAGACTGTCGCTCGTTCTGGAGCATAAGTTAAGATTCAAATCGTGCTCTAGTACGAACATGTATCTGTCTGTGGTTTATTGGACATAAACATAATTGCAAGGAAGCCACTAAGAGTTCTACTTGAGGATAAAATTACCGAAAGTACACTTCAAGAGCAACTAGAAAAACAGACAGTAAATGATGCCAAATATGAGGCAGCTTGGAATAATATCCAAACAACAGTGATATCTGCTTGTAAGATAAACCACAAGGTTAGACAGAGACATTGAATTTCAGTAGTATCTACCAAACTGATAGATGCTCGGGATTTCATCACGTCTGGTTCTGAGTACGATGAGGCGCGGAGTCAGTTGAGGTGTAGGGTGATAAGAAGCCTACGCAATGATCACGAACAGTGGTGGGTAACAAAAGTGAGAGCGATGGAAAACGCAGCGGCGATAGGTAACAGTAGGCAACTGTTCCGATTTATAAAGAAAACTGGTACTAGGAATCCATCTGTTAGCTTAACTATCTCAGAAAATGATGATCGTATCATTCATTCTCAACGCAGGAGATTCGGTCAGTGGGCACAACACTTTAGGTATCAATTGAACTCACCTTTTGCCACACTTCGGTTACCCACGATCTCCAGTCAACCTAAATGTCAAATCGATGTAAGTCCTCCGACTCTCAATGAGTTTGAAAAAGCTATAGGGAATCTGAGGCGTGATAGAGCAGCAGGCCTTGACAGGCTTACTCCTGAGATTTTAAGGAATGGTGGTCCAGTTTTAGCGGTAAGATTGACTGAGATCCTAGAGCGAATTTGGAGACTGAACATAATTCCATCTGACTAGTCTTAATCACCGTTTACATCTGCCACTGTGTGATTTATATGGGCAATCGCATCTCTTTGCTAATTTGGTATGGCAACTTTAACTAATGTACGTAGGTAAGAAGTTCTACGTTGTAACCGACTGACTGATTGTTATTCTTTATATGAATCTATTTTGACGCATTTAATTTCATGGGTTATAGTTCTGGTAAATGACTGTGTTCATATAAATAATCTTACTTTTTATCTAACTTTTTCTTTAGAAATATTTATTGTTGTTGTATTTTTTAACTTTATGTTATTTTAATTATTCTCATGATTTATGGGTTTGATATTACACATATTTTGGCGATATATATATTATTGTAATGTGAATCATAATCAACACTAGTCATAGTTTTTGTAGACCATTGTCAATTCTGAATTATCTATTTTTTTATTTTCTTCAATAGGCTTATTATAGCTTTCTTAATGAACGATGCTTGAAAAACTGTGTCATTTTGATATTTCCATATTGTAAATCGTTAAAAATTTTTATTGTATCTAAATGTCATAACACTTGAAATCAGTGGGTGTAATATTCCCTATCTTTGCTTTAATTACATTTTGTTCTGCTTATTTCCTTACGACTGTTTAATAAAATCGTTGCTTTCTTCCATACAGATCGCTCCCAGATTGGTATAAATCTGCCATATTCAATGAATTATATTATCTTAGTGATGGTGGTACTATATGGTTAGATCCAATTCAAGTTGATTGTTTTAAATCAGATCTGACGAATTGTATACCACTGGATCTTGTACGAGGTTACAAAAATGGTATGGATCTAGATCCATATAGGTTGACTGGTCGTAAAATTAAAACTCCAACTACAATAACTGAAGATGTAAAAGTCAGTTCTTGGGATCATCGTGCTAGATTAGCACGTGAAATAGGTTTATTTGGATATCTTGAAGGTAAGAAGTGAATTGTGTATCTGAAATGATTTTTATCGATCGTTGTCAGAGTATTTACTTTAAGACCAAGTCTGTGCTAACAACTTCTGAGATTTATATTCCTTAACACCTTTCGGATTTAAGGTTCTTTTTAAAAATTATTTATTCGCTTAATTATGAAAAATGATCTACACTAAACTTGCAGTTATCTTTGTTAACTCCTTTAACAGTCTAATATTCTTGTTAAACATTAGTTTGTTAATCAGTAAAAAAAAAGGTATAACTGTTGATTAATCGCATACAGAAAGACATAAGTAATAGAAAAAAAGAATAAAATAGACGAGTAAGACAAATCTAATATCGATATAGTTTTTTTATGCAGCATTCTGTAATTTGTTATGATAAAATATCGCCTACAAAGCTGAGTTCTCGTATATTTCATGAGTATTATTTGTACGATAGCACGGCTATAGCATTCTCGATTGATTTTTAATAGTTTTCTGATATTTATTTGATTACTTCCAGTTTCTTCATTTCATCTTTATATCTTAGGTCATGAATATCGAATGTACAATACATACGATGTGCATCATGATGCATCATGGGCTTTAATTAAATTATGGCCTAAAATACAATTAGCTTTAAATTATGACTGCGCCGATTTGACTATAGCTGAAGACTCAACTTCAGTTTACTATATTTATAATGGGAAAACGTTATTCAGAAGTTCTGAATGTGCTGTTGTTCATGATTTCGGTGATCCAGAAGATGAACCATGGCGATGTACTAACGCTTACATAATGTTTCCTACAGACACATGGAAAGATTTGAATTCGAAATTAATTTTACAAGTTTGGCGTGACTGGCGCATAACACAGGATCATCAGTACTTATTGTATATGCTTCCGATCATTTCAGTAAGCTTTTCGTGTGCATATTGATTGTGTAACCATCAGTATTAGTAGAGAATAAGTAAGAGTAGAATTTCTAGCTCTCAATTTATTTTAAGTCATGATATATTTTATATGATAATTCCACCTTATATTCAGCGTATGTGTTGAAAAAAAGCTTAATACCTTTTACCGTCGCCTGCTTATCTGTTAGCACAGTTTATAGGTTAAGTAATAAAGGTATATATATTTTCTGACTTTTCGTAGACTTGTTCACCAGGTATTTGGCCCTCAAATAACCTGATGCGACCGAGATTGGGGACAGTTTGTTCTTTCGCTCAAAATGCTCTTATGTGGCTGAGCATCTTGTAGCCACTGATACGGAAGTCCAACTCACCGCCTTCTATAAGTGGAGATGTTATTTACGAAATTAAGACGATGGAAAGCAAATATCCGTCGCCTAAACCATGTTCTTATGTACGGAAGGTCCACCTAGAAGAATTGATAAACCCTGACTGCCAACCTAAGGTGCACATGGGCTCTACGATCGTGAGAGACCAAATGGCTTATGTGCCTATTCTTTCTCACTAAATACTGTGGGACTGCACCTCTTAACGCTGATCAACTACCTTGGTAATTTGACCTTTTTGATCAAAGTCGCGGAAGTTAACCTCGTAAATAAACCACCTGATTCCGTTTAAGCAGGCAGGTAGTCTTCTAGCCCACACGCAATTCTATTTATTTATATGGCACATATTTATTCTTGTGCTCCTTTATACCAATGTTCATGTGTTGAAGTAACAGTACCGCTTGGCTCTGAACGTGAGGAAGAGTAAAGTCAGCTTAAGCGTAGGCTGATAACCAGCCTACACAGTAATAGCGAACAGTGGTGGGTAACGAAAGCAAGAGCGATGGAAAAGGCAGCGGCGATAGGTAACAGTAGACAACTGTTCAGATTTATAAAGAAAACTGGTACCAGGAATCTATCTGTTAGCTAACTATCTCAGAAAATGATGATAGTATCATTCGTTTTCAACCCAGGAGATTAGATCGATGAGTAGAACTCTTTAAAGATTTGTTCAACTGGCCTTCAGCCACACTTCGGTTACCCACGATCTCCAGTCAACCTGAATGGTAAATCGATGTAAGTCCTCCAACGATAGAAAATCTGAGGCGTGATAGAGCAGCAGGTTCTGACAGGCTTACAACTGAGATTTTTGAGAATGGTGGTCCAGTTTTAGCAGTAAGATCGACTGATATCTCATCTGGATTCTGGGAACTGGACATAATCGCATCTAACTAGTCTCACTCACAGATTGTCTCAGTGTGCCAATCACATAGGAATCAGTCTAACCAATAAAGTTTCTAAAATGTTAGCCTCAATGATACTTCGATGCCTAACTGGAGCTAGTGAAAAGTAGTCTGGAGAAAATCAGGCTAGTTTCAGAACAGGGCATAGCTGTCTAGACCACATTCACACTTCGACAGGTCCTAGAAGTCAGACACACATACAGGGTCTGACAATAGTTGTCTTCCTGGACCTTCAAGCGACCTTTGACTCTGTCGATCGTGAGGTTTTATGGCAGTGTCTATCATTGAGAGGTGTACCAGAGAAGTACATCAACCTTACACAAGCCGTCCACTCGAACACCACTGGTCGAGTGAGAGTTTATGGCGACTTGTCATCAGAATCGATTCCTACTTGTATTGGTGTTCATCAGGGCTGTCCACTTTCTCCATTCTTGTTGAACTTTATCATTGGTATGCTTTTAGATACGACACTTTCATCTTCTGACTTTTCAGGAGTTGGAATTTTACCAGCAAATCCGCTGGTTGACTTAGAATATGCCGATGACATAGTGTTACTTGATGCAGACGCTGACAAAATGCAGTCTCCTGATCACCGTAAACAACAATACAGTCATGTTCGGGATGTGATTCTCCCTCTCCAAATAAAAGATGTTGCTTCGGGATTGGGTTGGATCGGCACCTGAACTAGTGATAGAGAGTGAAGCAGTTGAGCGTGTGAACCACTTCACTTATCTGGGGAGTCTCATCGGTACTGGCCTGGTGACTGACGAAATCTCAGCACATATACAGAATGCTCGATTGGCTTTTTCCTACCTTCGTCACTTATGACGCAGGCGAGATAACCAAAGGACGAGTGTGCTGCGCAGCTGTTCGCTCTGTCGTACTCTCTGGGTGTGAGACATGACCAGTGAGAGTAGAAGATAGTCGTAGGTTACTGGTTTTCGATCACAGGTGTATCCGAAGGATTGCTCGTGTAACAATCCAGTAAGCAATGTTGTTGTTAGGAGAAAGTTGTTAGGTTGAGATGGCAGACCAGTAGATGAGGTTTTGAAACTTCTTCGGTTCAGTTGGCTGGTGTTACGAAGCCCCAACCTCCAACTTTCTCTCGAAGGGCGATGTTTCGTGGTATAGGAGTAGGTTGAATGAAAGTTAAGGGCGGTCAAACCGAAACATGGCAGAAATCCATGAAGTCAGTGACAAGTGGACTGAGTCTTGTTGGTAGATGTAGTCTACCTGATTGACGTCCGCGATATGATAGTAATCGATGGTTGGAGACTTTGAATGATGTGGCTCAAAATCGTTTGCGTTGGCACAGGTGCATCCATTATTTGTGTTATCTCAAATCCTTATTTTCTGAATTCTTTAACACCCTTATCTTTCTGTTTTTAGTGTTATTTCATTGAATTATACTTCGTAAATAATATCTTCGAACTGCAATCTCTTCGATCACTGCTAATACTTCTACAACCTCTACTACTATTTGATTCGAATTGACAATTTGATCTCTGTGTGCTAGTGTTCTATTGCAACTTTGACTTTTGTGCGTACGTACGAAGTTCTACGTTGTAAGTGGCAGATTCACTGAAGTATTGGTTATGGCCTCAAGCTACATTGTATGCATGACGCCTAATAATACCACTCGGTTGCACAAGTCGAAGTTAATGCGGAAATTTTTCGAACCTTGTCCTGAGTGGATGTAAATAAATGCCCTAACGAGTAATAGACCGCTCCACTAACCGTCTTTACCCTCAAAAGTTTAATAAAACAGTAATAAAGTGATGCAATCACTTTTGGAATTTCTTTTCTTTTCAGAATGAATTTAGTTGTGAAAGCACTAACATTTTTATCCTTTCATTCTTCAAATTCGCATTCTACTGAAAATTAGCAGCCCATAGTCTTCCAGTTCGTAATTGTATTTTACTACAAATGAGTCGTATTTTTATATGATATACAAAACTAATTCGAAACAAAAGTTTTATTTTCCTAGCTTGAATGAATTTTCAAACTATATTTATTGATAATCTTTGAAAAAACTGACTAGCTTTTATCGTTCAGTTTCAAGTCGTTTTACAATCCCTTGCTAAGTAACAAACGTCATGTTCTCATTCTGTTTATGCCGATCGTAAGAAAGTGCCTTGAATTTTTCTTTGGAACCGTCATAATACATTAGAAGAAATAAGTTCTTTTGGTGGTATTGAAACATGAGATCTCAATGGATCTAAGTATTCATGCGGTATTTTGAATTTAATTAAAAATCTGTTAACCTTTTGACTAATACAATAAACTGCTTTATCTTTTATGAAGTACCGGTTTTTAACTGGACTTCTTTTATTCATGCGTAAACCTTATCATTTAAAAACATTTTCGATTAGGTGAATTGATTGAATTCAGTGGTCAATTCGTACTTTGTTGCACAGTATTAAGTCATATATATGTCATTAATTTGTATAGTATACATCAAATATTTCAAGGGTTTCTTTCATAACATACGAAACATTTTAAATTTGTTTTTACTCTGTGATTATCTATCCACTAAGGAGTAGACTTGCTTCTAGAGTGTATTTCAATATTGATCTTGTAAGAAATAAACGAAAGACATAGTAATTCAATTATTTGAAAACTATTCGGTCAATTTTTAATTCTATGTATATAGTTATCGTAAAAGACCAAAGTTTATTACATCAATAATTCTCCACTATTCATAGTTTTATTTCATAAATTCCTGAGATTGACTTTGGATGAAATTTATTTTCTTTCCTAGAGGATTCTGAGAAAGTCTGTAGTAGCATGGGACTCTGACAATGACGGACTAATTGAAAATTCAGGCTTTCCTGATCAAACATATGACACATGGTCTGCCAAAGGCTTAACGTAAGTTCACATTATTACTTGCTGAGTTAGTCTTAATTTTGACAGCTGTAATGTTGCAATTCATTTCCCGCTTAAAAATAGAGTATTTCATTCCGAATAGTTTCTCATTTTTGAAATAAGTTAAAATCAACTGTCTTCTTTTGTGGAACTTTTCGGCTGCGTAAAATTACAAGTGACGATAAAACAAAACAGCAATCCAGTGTGTCTCAGATATAATTAATTCTTCCCCAGTTTCAATTCTTAATAAAGAGAAGTATCTACAAGTGGAATATAACTTTCACAAAATACTTATTAAAACTCTTCATGTTATTATTTTGAAATCGAAATATAGTACTGCCCTTATGAACATGAACATTAATAATAATAACCTCCGACCCTTGTTAAAGATAGTAGGGACCTTCTGACTAAGAGACCGACTGAGTTGCCTCTAACCGTTTGGGAATTAGGGAGTATCTTATCATTGTGGAGTGAGTTGACAGCTGTTATTCTGTTTAATAAGAGTTCATCATCATCAACAGTTAAAAAGAGTTCACACCGTCTATGTAACAACTATCGAGAGATGAGTCTACTACCCATTGTGTCCAAATTATTTTCTTCCGTCATAGTTTTTAGATTGTTCAAAATCCGAGATTAATTCACGAAAAGCAGGCTGGTTTTCTTTTTGGTCAAGGATGCTTTGATCATATTTCGATTCTCCACCAAACAATGAAACACCGTCACGCTTATCGCAAACCAACGGTCGTTGTGTTTCTTGACATCAGAATCTCCCTCTATTGGACAAAGCTGTTTTCCGGTATTGTCTATTGAAGTAGGGTGAGCCTGAGAGATTTATTAGCATCTTGAAAGCACTACGTGCGCACACATAAGGCTAAGTGTGATAGCATATAATCACACATCCATGAGGTTAGACAGAGTTTCTCAATCTCACAATTCTTCATCTTTACCATCGATGACGTCCTGAAAATAGCTCCGATGGATGTAGGTAGTAGTGGTGTAGATCTGTAATCTTGAGGAAAATTTTTCAACCTTGAGTATGCGAATAATTGTTTTTTTACTGTGCGATGATACTCAAGCTGTTTAAATCGTAATTAGTAGGTTGACAATCAGTGCCCATAGTTATGGTGTGTGCTTTACCATTTCGAAGTGCTAAGTACTTTAACAATACTCACAGGACCCTGAATCTGCATTCACTCTTGGTGGTGGCTGAAATTCAATATATGGTGCATTGGGTCATTATTCATTCCTCTTATCTATCTCAGTCTTCAGTTTGTGATATTTCCGTTTATATTTGTTCCTTGTTCTGTTACATGGAGTAATTCAGCTTCAACGTAAAACTTGGTACATAGGTACCTCAGTTTAAGTTGCCATACCACATTAGCACAAAGAGATCAAATTGTCGGTTCAAATCCCACATAAGTAGAGGTGACAGCAGTATTTTCAGTAATGGAAAAGATTGGAGACCGAAGACATGCTTCGAGAAAGTATGATGCAGCGAAATAAATTTAAAAAGAGAAAAACGGTCATGAGGGATTCAGAAGATAAGAATTTGTTAAGTTGGGTTGATTTCGATCTGCTTATTGATTGCTGACTGACCTGAGCACCAAACTTATAAAAATTCTCCAATGTTTTTTATTTCCGTTATCAAAAATTTTAACATTTTTCCACTGGAATGTATGCCCACAATTGTTCACATGTATTGATATAGGGGAAGGTATAGCATAGCATTTGACTGCTAATTTAGTGTTCACGCAGGTGCAGCTGAAGGGGGCGTCTACGTTGTCTGATGTAGTGTTTTTCGCAGTTTAAACAGCTTTTTTTGTAAATGATGATCAATTTTTCTTCGTTTGTCCTTTGATTTACTTAGGATTAACTGAAGTGATTCTCTTGGTGCATGTGATACACGTATTCCTAATGGTTTCAATAATCGTGCAGTAATTTTCGATGTCTTTTTGTGTGGTAGAATGATCCATTTGTTGGTTTCTGTGCTTAATTTTGTAACGGTTGATGGTTTTAGTTAATATTATCTGATGAAGCAGCATGGATAGCCTTTGTTTTGGCAGATATTCACGAGATATTTTCCTTCGGTTTTTTTTTACGTCATGTATTCTGCGTTGTTTTCGCTCTCTTGAATAAAGTGTGTACGTAGTTTGTTTTGTGAGTTGTGAGGTTGTTGCTACTGTATTTGCGAATAAGATCTTTGTGGTTTGGATTCTCATATACTTGGGTATCCACTTTTATTGTGTCAGTTCTGTTGAATAAGACATCCAGTAACAAGAATCTGTTGTTTGGCTACTTTCCCATTTTGAATTTTATTTCGTTAATGACCTTGTTGATCAGGTTGTAGGTGTTTTGTAACTCGTTCCTCTTGATGATAATGAAGATGTCTACATAACTAACCCTCATTTTTGGCTTGAGCGAGGCTTCTAATCTCTGAATCAATACTTCTGCAACAAATCTTGATATTGGTGATCCTGTTCATGTTTCTTTCGTTTGTTTGTAGATTTTGTTGAATTGCGAATATGTTGTTAAGCATAAATCAATGAGTTCTAGTAGACTTTTACTTTGAAGTTTCGCACACTGGGAGGTTTTTGTCTTTACTGAGGAGCAGAGATATAATTTCTTTTTCCAAGCTTGGTTCAATCGAGGGTGTAGTGAAGGAGAACACAGGTGAGGGCAACCGAATTGTATTTATCGCAAATTACAGATTTACTCAGTAAAATAGGAAAACCATATCGTAAACGGTTAATTTGCAAATCTTCAATCCATCATCAATTCATTGTCTGAGATTTCACTATTCATGCGTTTCATACAAATTCCATTGTGTTCCCACTCTTCCTTTCTTGATCTTCTCCCATCTTCTGCTGCCAGACATTACGTTTTCACTCGCGTCATAACTACTTATAAGTAGCGCGCACCACAAGGGTAATAAGTCTGTTACATCGAAGGATATTATAAGTTGCTCGTTGTCCATTTGGACCTCCTTAAGTTTGAGAGATTTAATAGACTAATTGAACGAATGCACTAGATGCTTCAACATTTTTGAAATTTCTCTTAGTAAGTTATGTTGGAGTTCCAGGGACCGATATAATTGGAAGTAGTGAAAAATTGGGTTTTCGTAGTTTCAGTCTGCCGTAGGATCGTGAGATAACCGGCTCATTTAATTTCATTCTCGATTGATCTTGTTACGATATTTGTCCTACATTGATAAGCTTGTTTAAAGTCCTTAGAGTTTAGTTGTCTAACTTTTCGATTTGGTTTGTGTCATTGATTTATGTACATTTCTGTCCTCAAGTAGTTTCTCGGCTCTCCTGCCGTATTCTTCCTTGTCCATAATTACTATAATGCATCCTTTATCAGCTGGAACAATGACAATATCCTTCTTAGTCCTGAGTTTCCTTAAGGATTTTCGTTCTTGTGTCATTGGTGGGATGTTGTCTGATTTCTGTCAAGTTATTGGTACTACAGTTTGTCTTATTTCTTGTTGAGATAATTCATTTGTTCCGGCCGTTTTGGGTGGTGACTCTAGTGCATTAAAAAACTCTAGTTATAAAGCATCAGTTGTGTTGCAATTCAAGCCTATTTGAAGATGTCTCATGTTTGACGGATGTTTTTGACAGGTTTACCACGTAATTGTTTGCGTTTTCTCCTATGTGTGGTTTTTAAATCTGGATTAGTTTTTTTGAGGATGTTCCTTCTTTGCTATCTGTGTCGTCTGACTGACATTTCGATCACCCTTGTCAAGATTGTTGATTGTTCTGATGTGAGTATGCTTTTCTCTTTCCTCTTTTTTTCTTCCATGTTTTGTTGGTATTTGTGGATCCTGTAGTGTGCATCAGTTATCATTAGGTGTACTTTTTTCCAATTTTGCCTGGCTGTACTCCATGAATTGTGCATCTACTTATTCCTAGTTGTTAATAATATTCTATGATGCCTTCGAAAAATTTAGAAATATTGATGTTCGTTCATGATACCTTTATTTTTTATTTTTATCAAATAGAAACTGGAAACGATCATCGATTTGTATAAATAGCTGATTTATTTTTATGATCGAGTACTGAAATTTCTAGCAGACCATTCTAATGGTGTGTTATTTTCAAAAAAATATAGATAAATAGCTGTTGGATTGCTTGAAGTCTGAAAAGTGAATAATTTCTATGCGATTTCTAGTAGATCGTTCGATTAAGGAAGCTAGTTTTTACCTAACTTTTGACTATAAAATATCTAACACGTCTATGTGCTACTGATTTTAATTCCATTTTGATGAAAATGATTTTTAGCTCTGTATTGATGGATTTGAGTAGTGTTGTGCTCATTTTAATGACTGGGTTAGTTATTAAAGCTTTAATCGTCGCAAATAAATTGTTACGATTTATCTACATTCGAATGACAACTCATCCTAATTATTGAAGATTTGATGAATCGTTACTAAAAAAATCTGTTGTCATTTTTCCGAAATACACTTTAATTATTTCATTAAATTGTGATCCAACACATTTTAGATGTTTTTAGCTCACAAAACTTTCAAAAACCATTTTCTTTTCTTTTTTTCGATAAAGTAACCAAACCAAGCATCCATATGACATAACCCACTTCCTTACATGCTGCATTTAATTATATGAGATTTTATTCTATACACCAAACTTATCCACTGTTTATCTGATAGCTTTCAGGTTACTTTAAAACGACATATAATTTTCTTAAATTTTTGACTTATTTGTGATTGTTTAGATATAAACTATTGAAATGGTTGATTTTGTCTATTTGCTGTATACAGTTAGTGTTTTGGATTGACCATGTTCTAATGTCAGGCATAACGGATACTTTTGTCATTGAGTTCGATATGGGGCATGGCAACCTGAACTGATGTACGTACGTACGAAGTTCTGCGTTGTGTCTCTCTGTCTATCTGTCTGAGTTTGATATTGTCTGTTTTTTGTAATGCTTTTGTTTTTGTCATTTAATTTTAGCGCTTACACTGGTGGCATTTGGCTTGCCTGCCTATATGCTACACTTGATATGCTCTCTTGGTGTTTAAAAAGTGATTCACCTGTTTATGATCAAATGATTAACAATATAGATGATACTCAACGTTCTTGGAGTGAAGTTAGAGATGACGTTCAAAAGTTATTCATTAAAGCACGCGATTCATACAATGCCAAACTATGGACAGGTAAGTAATTTTAATTTTCCAGTTAAATAGTTTATCCTCTTTTACTGAAAAACATTTTAATGGAAGCTAGTTATCAATTAATAAGTCATAGCTAAATATTCTTTATATTGTTAGTCTGTATAATTATCAAGCTTATTATCTGTATTATTGTTAACTTAAACAACCTAAGTAATAGACTGATAATTTATTAATGAAGGGGATTTATGTAGATTGTATTATTTTCATAGTTGAAATCACGAACTGATCCTAGCTGGACCAATATTAGCAACCTGGAAGCACTATTAGGGCGTTTCATTCTAATATGGGACTCAGTAATGCGCATTTGATGTACTTTTTAGTTTCCCATTAGTGATTTTGTTTTTAAAATCATATTTTCACCTTAAAAAAATGTATTTTAAATTTTAAATCTATTTATTCTTTGTATATGGTGTTTATAAAAAGTAGATTTATATATAGAAGCAGAAGATGTAAGGCCTATCGAATGTAACCTAATTGTTCGCCATCACCGATATAGATATTTCCCTGGATTCGTTTAAATTACCCTGGATTTTTTAAAATTATGATTTCGTTACCATAATATAATATACATGAATAAAAACTGAAACGTAAAAGTCATGTGGAATTTAATGAAATAATTGCTTTCGCAGAAAAATACAACCAAGTAATGACATGTTTAACTTTTGTTCTATAGACATTTGGGGAAACTCAATCTTATATTTCTAACATTTGACAAGGACATATGTAAGAAAATGTATAAAACAGATTAAATGTGATTCAACACACATCAGTCTATCTTTTATGCATAAACCTGTAAGTTAGTGTCAGCTATCCGTACACTATTATATTAAGAATAAAGATCACGTTAATGTAAACTGTTGAACATCTTGTGAACTTGGAGGATTCCTATCTTATCGATAACTTCTGGATAATCCATTACGAAGTTTAGTTAAGTCTAACATGTATTGCGCAATTAAAACATTCAAAATTTGTTTGATATGAAACCCTGTTTTTGTTCTCCAACATGGAATTTCACATTTCTTCCTCTTTCATATCTACCTACATAACATTCTCACTTTGGTTTTTTGTATTCCTAACTGAATTGTTGCTACATGTACTATTTTTAACTGCCTATTTTATTTCTCAGCATTGGCGGCTAAATTGTTGTAAAAAAAATGTATCTAATTATTCGAACATTCCCAGTATATTGTCTTTTTTTTACATTAACCTCTCAGTTAGAAATTTTAACAATGCGATGTCACTATCTTACATAATGAATTATAAAGTAAAGTACTCTGTACTCTATCGATCGATATTTGATCAAATAACGTGTATATGCAACTTTAACCACTCAAACAATGATTTTAAGATTATGATGATTTGATTTTTTTTTTGTGTGTATTGTCACATAGATATAATTCGTGTAAATAGTATTGTTGTTTTAGTGTTTGTTAATAGTGAATCATTTCTTTATAACTAGGACTGAACATTTTTTTTTAAAGAATGCGTAGTATAGAAAGAAAAAAACTTAATCTGAACTAATTAAAATCACTGTAAACAATAGTTGAGCATTGTTACTGTTCATAGGAATAATAATTTAGTGAAAATGAAAATTCTCGATTTTACCGATTATAGTTATGTCTATCTATCTATTTAATATCTACATAAACTTGAGGGGAAAAAATAATACAAAACTCTATCTATTATCAGTACTTCACTCGAATAGTAGAGTTTTCATTTGTTGAACGTTTAAACTAATTACCATTTACTTCATCACTATTACGCTGTTATTATCAGCCTGACTATGTTATACACATGTTTGTAATATGTATTTTATTATGATTAGTTAAAGAGACTATCTCAAGTTGTATTGTTATATTATTACTGTTAAAATTTACTCGTTAATTTATTCGGTGATGCTTCTAGTGGAAATTACTTTCAGGTCAATGTTTTCTATCAACTATCAAAACAAATTGACACGAGTAAACAAGAAAAGATTCTGCCAATATGGCATTAAGTATTAATATGAGTGTTAATGTGTTTAAAAGCTGGTTTTTGATTAAGTTAAATAACCGCATACGTAATATTAGTTCTCATAAGTTTTGCTATACTCAAGAAGACTGATCTAACATAACTATATTTTATTTCATGTAATCGTCGTATAAACTGACAAAATGGTTGGTTTGAATGACTTTCAGTGTAACTACGGAAGCCAAAGATGTGAGCTATATTCAGTGACACTATATACTTTATCTTATCTTACATGATGTTTGTGGTACTACTAAGTGAATAGCAGTCAAACAAATATAAGTTGATTATCCTCAGCTTATACAATGGTTAGGTTACAATACTCGTATCTAGGAACTATAACGTTGGTCCAGGTTTGCATTTAATAAACTAAAATGTTTACTACATACTGCTAGTCGAGTTAAACGAAGAACTTCGTATGTAGATACGTCAATTCAAGTTGCCAAACCACATTAGCACGGAAAGATGGAGCTGTCAGCTCCAATCACACAGTAGTAGAGGTTGTAGCAATATTGCTGGTAATGGAAAAGATTAGGGAACAAAAACATAATTTGAGATGCGTAAGGCAATGAAATAAATCTAAAAAGAGACAAACTGTCATGAGGAATTCAGTAAACAAGAATTTGCAAAAGACCAAGGGCAGAGGCTTTTGAGCGATTGCAAAAGGTTTTAGGCCATGCCGTTCAAAGTCTCTATCCATCGATTACTATTGACTCGTGGTTTACATCTACCAACATGAATCAGTCCACTCGTCAGTGACTTCATGTATTTGCGCAATGTTCTGGTCCAGCCGCCTCCAGCTTTCTTCCTGTCTCTCTCTATACTAAACAACATTGCTCGTCGAGGCAGTCGGTGGTACGCCCTACGTATCAGACGTCCCACCCCAATTATGGACACAACTAGATCACATCGCCATGAGCCACCCATGGAGAGTGGTCCAATGGAGGATTGTCGCTCGTTCTGGGGCACATGTGTAGATTCAGATCATGCTCAAGTGCGAGCGCGTATTTGTTTGACCCTTACTGGACGCAAGAATAATATCACAATGAAACCTCTTAGGGTTCTACTTGATGATGGCACAGCTAAGAATATATTTCAGGAGCAACTAGGAAAACAGTTAGCAGGCCATGTAGGTGATTCCCATCCGGAGGCAGCTTGTAATGACATCAAAAAGGGTGTGCAAACAGCAGTGATATCTGCTGTAGAGGTAAACCCTAATGCTACGAAGAAGCCGCGGATCTCAGTAGCATCTAACGAACTGGTGGATACTCGAAAACTCATCCTGCATGGCTGTGAACATGACGAAGAGTCATGTCAGCTTAAGCGCAGGCTGGTAAAAAGCCTACACAATGATCGCGAACAGTGGTGGGTAGCGAAAGCAAGACCGATGGAAAAGGCAGCGGCGATAGGTAACAATAGACTAGTGTTCAGACTTATCAAGGAAACCAGTGTTAGAAATCTATCCTCTTAGCAAAACCATCCCAGAAAAGGATGGCTGTATCATCCACTCTCAATCCAGGAGATTGGATCGATGGGCAGAACACTTCAGGGATCCGTTCAACTGGCCTTCAGCCACACTTCGGTTACCTACGATCTCCAGTCATCCTGAATGGCAAATCGATGTAGGCCATCCGAACCTTGATGAAGTTGAGAAAGCTATAGGAAATCTGAAGCGAGGGAGAGTAGCAGGCCCTGACAGGCTTACCCCTGAGATTTTTAAGGACGGTGGTCCAGTTTTAACTGTCAGATTGACCGAGATTTCAGGTAGAATTCGGGATCTGGACGTAATCCGATCCGACTGGTCTCAAACACTGATTGTCTATTGTCTATAAGAGGGGACAAAAGTCCTCTTGTGACAATCACAGAGGAATAAGTCTAACTAACTAATACAGTATGTAAATTGTTAGCCTTGATTGTACTTAGACGCCTAACTAGAGCTCGTGAAGAGCAGACTAGAGGAAATCAGGCTGATTTCAGAACTGCCATGGCTGTATAGACCACATATTCACTCTACTACAGGTCCTAGAACAAAGAACCACGTTCAGATGCCACAAAAGAGTAGTATTTCTCGACCTTAAAGCCGCATTAGACTCTGTGGTTTGTGAGGTTCTGTAGCAGTGCCTGTCATTAAAAGGTGTACCAAAGAAGTACAATAACCTTATACAAGTTCTCTACTCGAACACTAAATATCGAGTGAGAGCCTATGGCGAACTGTCATCGGAACTCATTACTTCAAGTGGTGTCCGTCAGGGAATTCCACTTTCCCCATTCTTGTTTAATTTTGTCATAGACATGCTTCTAGATATAACCTTATCTTCGTCTGAATTTTCAGGAGCGAACCTTCTACCAGGAAGATTGCTTGTTGACTTGGAATATGCCGATGACATAGTTCTATTTGGTGTAGACGCTGACAAAATGCTGAGTTTTCTGACTACCCTAAGCAACAATGCAAGCAAGTTGGGAATGCGGTTTTTCCCCTCGAAATGCAAAATGTTGCTTCAAGATTGAGTTGGATCGACACTTGAACTAGTGATTGGCAGTGAAGTAGTCGAGCGTGTAGATCGGTTCACTTATCTATGGAGTCTCATCACTGTTGATGGCCTGGTGACTATCGAAATCTCAACACGGATATAGAAAGCTCGACTGGCTTTTGCCAACATTCGTCACTAATGACGCAGGTGTGATATCCATTCGCTAACTAAAGGACGAGTGTACTGCGCAGCAGTTATGTCACGGAATTTTACTGCTTGAATAACATATTCAAGCCCTAATCTCTCTGATTACTGCCAATACTTCTACTACCTCTAGTACTATGGGAGTTGAAATGACAATTACATCTCTGTTCAAATTTGGTATGGCAACTTGAACTGATGTACTTACGTGCAAAGTTCTAAGTTTTTATTGATTGATTGATTGAACATACGTCCCAACCACCTCAACTGATGATTCACCACTTCATCCATTGATTTTCCATCCTTATCTAGTACTCTTTTCCTGGCGACAGCATTACTTACTCGATGGTCCCAGGATATGCGAAAATTACTTTGAAGACTCTTGTAGTCGAATACAAGTAGCCCACATTTACCCACATTGTTATAGGCCATTTTTCATACCCTTGTAGTAGGATGGTACGAACTGCTGCGCAGTAAACTCGTTTTTCGGTTAGCAGACGAAGTGATGCAAGTGGCCAAAAGCCAGTCGAACCTTCTGTATCTGTGTTGAGATTTCGCCAGACATCAGGCCATTAGCACGGATGGGACTACCGACATAAGTGAAGCGGTCAACACGTTCAGCTTCTTCACTCCCTATCACTAGTCCAGGTGCCAATGCGAGCCAATCCTGAAGCATTTCGACCGGAAGAATCGTATCCCGAACATGATTGCATTGTTGCTTAGGGTAGTCAGAAGACTCTACATTTTATCAGCGACTTCAATAAATAAAAGTTTGTCCTCTGTATTCTCCAGCCACCATTATCACATCAGAGTGCTTAGAATTTCGGAGATGGTTAGAGGGTTTTCGGTAAAATTCATCTTTTACCTTATCTGAGCTGCAGTCAGTAGGTGCGTAGACAGAGTAGACGAAGAGGCAGTGGCGAATATCTTAATCTTTATGAGTCTTTCCTGTCCCGTTTAGATAGACAGCGCATAAGTGACTATCTACAGGGATCCAGCGTGAGAGATCTAGTTCTGCCTTAGGACTTAATACTATACCTACGCCAGCGAGACCCTGGGAAGCAGAAGTAGGGCTTCCAGATACACAAAGCGTAAATCAGTAAGGTTCTTTATTTGGAAAAAATGAAGTTAAATTGATGATTCTATTCGTATCTTGTATGCGTGTTTCGGAGACGCAGCTTACATCAATGGCACCAAAATCTAAAGTCCTAGCTAAGGAAGCCTGTTGTCCTATTCGGTACAAGGTTTGAACAGTAAAAGCTTCAATATGTAGTTTAGGACGGGGATTCAGGAGACTAGGAACAAAGTTTCGCCTACTGGAATCGTTCGCATTAGTGATGCAGATTGATAAAGTTACACGAGAAGGGTTATTCATGGAGACATGAGTTTTATTAAAAGGTGAGGGAAGGTTTTGATTGCTAACAAGTCAATTTCGTCTATTTTTCTGGGTTATAAAAATGGATGTCACTTCTCGTTGACCCACTTAGTAGAAGGGTATTTCTTGAGGAACCTAGAAGGGAATCTGGGTTATTGTTGGTCTTACAAATCTGGGAGCGTGACCGCAGAAATCAAGGGACAGTTACTTGATGCCGGCCTTGCACTGCTTTTTTATGTGAAGTTTGTACCGTGTTAGCTCTGCTCTTCAAAAGGCCTTACCTCTGGAGACGCGAATCTGTGAGGTAAGTCGAGGTGTGACATTTTTAGGGTCGGCCTTTTCTAACCCGTTCCTCCTTTGTGAGAAGGGAGAATCGCTGCAGACGCTGGTTGTCCGATGGAGACACCTTGCCACTGTCACACGCCGCTACAGTGAGCAGTAAGACTTCGCCCTCGGATCGTTTGTTGCTGCTTTTGGTCTTACTGTTCTCTAATCGACCTGCCTGGCATAGTGAGACCTTAAGAAACAGGTTTCCAGCTAATATATCTCGGTTGGTTTCGCATGCTTGCCAAACCTGACCACCACGTCAATGTTGCAGCTACGGTCGGGCACTTATCCCTAAGCGTTTATGAATTAACATAGATAGATTGGTAGTAGTTGCACATAGGTTTTTATTCCGATAGTGAAACTACTTCTCATTGATATTATGTTGAATACAGTAATGTACGTTGCTTCTCGTTACGAGCTACCAGAATAACCATCTTTTATCGGTAGTAAGTCGACATTGTCGTTATTTTATCATTTGTGAATTCTTTATTCGATTAGCATATCTACACATCACTGTGTTTCTTTTGACCTTTCTCAAAAATACTACTAAGTATATATTTATCAAGAGGTGAGAAAATCTGTATTCTTGACTTATAGGATTTCATGTTGTCATTTTTAGCACTACTAAATGTCAGGTTAATACAGGTGGTTAATAAATTCGCGTGGTCAGGGGATACTATTTGACTGATATGTTTGTTGATATATTTCTTTCAAGTTTAGGATTTCAAATCATTTATTACTGTTATTATTATTATTATTATTCGTTGTTCTGACTCTCAAGGTTCATATTACGCTTTCCAAACACATTGTACTCCTGGACGAGAAGTTATTATGGCCGGTCAGCTAAGCGGATATTGGTTTGCACGTATCACTGGAGTGCCACCGAATTTGGTATGCTTCAGAAAATAAAATTGATTGTCAGTTGTTAAGGAAATCATATTTATTGGTTTTTTATATTTACAGATCTCGTCCGATTACAAGTGGAAACAAACTGTGTGTTTGGATGTTGGAGATATTTTGTTGAAATCGACAGGAACGTGATGCGATATTTAGTGAGGTTCAACGAAATGCAATAACATTTCCAAGTTTTCTCTGCCATGATTTCAAGATATACTTTAAAATCATCAAACCTCACCATGATTAGTTTTAATCAGGACTTGAACGCTCAATCAATAAGAATGAACCTGCTTATATAGACCAGTAGACTTTAGAGTGAATCGCTTTTCAATCCCACAAACTGTCCCCTTTCCAATATTTCTGAAATTTGCATAAAATTTAAAGTATGGAAGTAAACTCGCATTTATGCGAAGTATTTGTGATTTAATGTACAAAGTAATAAGGAATATTTGTAGCTCAAGATGAGTATTTGTTTTAGGAGTTTTGTTCTATGAACTGAATAGTTTAGTCTTCAAAAGAAAATTGATGAACAGCTGCAAATTTAAAGACCGGGTTAAGGGTAAAAACAATCAAACAGAACTTACAAACATTAGGCATACAATTATAAACAACTAATCAAACTCCAGACAAATAGAACAAACTACCAGTCAATTGTGAAAAAAAATTCTAATATCTCACCTCTTCTGAAAGTGTGCAGTGATGATTTCCTTTAAATAGACAACGAAAGCTTTATAATCAAACCATCCAGTTCAGAAAACAAATAACCTTCGAAATGCGCAAAGTAAATTTATATGCAACATGGCAAGTGAAAAATGTACTGACTAACGACTCAGTAATATGACAAGAACGAGTTAATAGTATTTCAAATTTTCATGTTTATATTTGTATGAAATTAATCAGATACGAGCATTGTTAATCATTAGCTTATTTGAAAGAATGAATTAAGTAAATTTATCAGAATCTAGCTTGTCACGAATCAATATTATTAGGTCTATGCCTCACTCTCTTTTTATAGTTTATATAATTTTGAATTTATCAATCAATCATTGTTAGACCACCATTAGAAACCTGGAAGTACTGGACAGCCGTTTCGTCCTGGTACGGGACTCATCAGCAGTGCGCATCCACGACTCCTGCACCTTGCGGGATTCAAACCCAGGACCTTCGGCCTTGCGCACGAACGCATAATCTCTGGACCACTGGGCCGGCATCCAATGGTGTATAGCTCTGATCAATCAATGTGCAGCGAACACTAATCTCCATAACTCTAACTTAAAAAATTTTTATTTATCAGAAGCATGTAATTTTGTTGCGAGGATACGTTCAAGCAATTATCTCGTTATTTATCCTCATTTTTCTGAACTTGAATAGCTCAACTAGATAGAACCTTGGTCTACCGTTTTCCAAAACCATTTTAAAAATGGGCTGCACCGATACTAAGAACAGCAGTTTACTCACTGCCATGTTTCTTCGATACTGATAAGCGTAGTGTAGAATATCTTTTACTGTAATTGATCTCCATACAATAACAATCTGTGGTAAAAGCTAACATGCTCCCTCAAAATATTTTATCATTTTTGTTTCAGATTTTACCGAAATTGCATGTGATAAAAACCCTGCAGACAATCGCTAATTGTAATTGGCACGGAATTAAAAAAGGCACTATAGGTGCGATTAACGGTTGTCTACCAGATGGTAAACGTGATCTTAGTAGTCTTCAAGCAGAAGAATTTTGGGTCGCTGTAAACTACTCACTTTCTGCTCTTATGATAGCTGAAGTATGAAACAATTTTATAATTGTTTTTCACCCCTAATTTTCGTGATTGATTTCCATGTCAGTCTTTATTATGCTATGTACTGTACTATTCTGCGTTTTTATGAATGGAAGTCACTTTTCAGTCATTCAGTCAGTTACAACGTAGAACTTCGTACATGAATACATAAGTTAAGGTTGCCATACCGCATCAAAACACAGACGCAACTGTCAGTTCAAATCCCAAAGTGGTAGAGCTAGTAAAAGTATTAGCAGTAATGGAGAAGATTAGGGTTCGACGATATTATTCAAGAAGTAAAATTCAGTGACAAATTTAGAAACAGAAAGATAGAGGTGATGAAGAATTCAGAAGGTTAGAATTTTATAGAACACTAAGAATAAATGCACCTGCGCCATTGCAAACGATTCTGAGTCCCTACGTAGTACTCATTTTCTAAAGACACCGTTGATCACTCGGTTATTCTACGATACACGAGCAATACTTCTAAGACATCTATAATCTAAAACCAGTAGCCTACGAATATCTTCTACTCTGTATTTGAGCTGAGATTTCTTGAGTCACCAGGCCATCAACAGTGATGAGACTCCACAGATAAGTGAAGCGATCTACACGCTCGACTACTTCACTGCCAATCACTAGTTCAGGTGTCAATGCAACCCAGTCTTGAAGCAACATTTTGCATTTCGAGGGAGGAAACCGAATCCCGAAGTTGCATGCATTGTTGCTTAGGCTAGTCAGAAGACTCAGCATTTTGTCAGCGTCTACACCAAATAGAACTATGTCATCGGCATATTCCAAGTCAACAAGCAATCTTCCTGGTAGAAGGTTCGCTCCTGAAAATTCAGACGAAGATAAGGTTATATCTAGAAGCATGTCTATGACAAAATTAAACAAGAATGGGGAAAGTGGAATTCCCTGACGGACACCACTTGAAGTAATGAGTTCCGATGACAGTTCGCCATAGGCTCTCACTCGATATTTAGTGTTCGAGTAGAGAACTTGTATAAGGTTATTGTACTTCTTTGGTACACCTTTTAATGACAGGCACTGCTACAGAACCTCACAAACCACAGAGTCTAATGCGGCTTTAAGGTCGAGAAATACTACTCTTTTGTGGCATCTGAACGTGGTTCTTTGTTCTAGGACCTGTAGTAGAGTGAATATGTGGTCTATACAGCCATGGCAGTTCTGAAATCAGCCTGATTTCCTCTAGTCTGCTCTTCACGAGCTCTAGTTAGGCGTCTAAGTACAATCAAGGCTAACAATTTACATACTGTATTAGTTAGTTAGACTTATTCCTCTGTGATTGTCACAAGAGGACTTTTGTCCCCTCTTATAGACAATAGACAATCAGTGTTTGAGACCAGTCGGATCGGATTACGTCCAGATCCCGAATTCTACCTGAAATCTCGGTCAATCTGACAGTTAAAACTGGACCACCGTCCTTAAAAATCTCAGGGGTAAGCCTGTCAGGGCCTGCTACTCTCCCTCGCTTCAGATTTCCTATAGCTTTCTCAACTTCATCAAGGTTCGGATGGCCTACATCGATTTGCCATTCAGGATGACTGGAGATCGTAGGTAACCGAAGTGTGGCTGAAGGCCAGTTGAACGGATCCCTGAAGTGTTCTGCCCATCGATCCAATCTCCTGGATTGAGAGTGGATGATACAGCCATCCTTTTCTGGGATGGTTTTGCTAAGAGGATAGATTTCTAACACTGGTTTCCTTGATAAGTCTGAACACTAGTCTATTGTTACCTATCGCCGCTGCCTTTTCCATCGGTCTTGCTTTCGCTACCCACCACTGTTCGCGATCATTGTGTAGGCTTTTTACCAGCCTGCGCTTAAGCTGACATGACTCTTCGTCATGTTCACAGCCATGCAGGATGAGTTTTCGAGTATCCACCAGTTTGTTAGATGCTACTGAGATCCGCGGCTTCTTCGTAGCATTAGGGTTTACCTCTACAGCAGATATCACTGCTGTTTGCACACCCTTTTTGATGTCATTACAAGCTGCCTCCGGATGGGAATCACCTACATGGCCTGCTAACTGTTTTCCTAGTTGCTCCTGAAATATATTCTTAGCTGTGCCATCATCAAGTAGAACCCTAAGAGGTTTCATTGTGATATTATTCTTGCGTCCAGTAAGGGTCAAACAAATACGCGCTCGCACTTGAGCATGATCTGAATCTACACATGTGCCCCAGAACAAGCGACAATCCTCCATTGGACCGCCCCATGGGTGGCTCATGGCGATGTGATCTTGTTAGTTCGAACGTTGTGACGACTTTGGGGGTCGCCAGGTGGTAAGATGTTTTTACTTATGCTTAAAGTTAGTGTTTTCTAGGAATAGGCGGTTATCCGAGCTTAGTTGCTACAGACGTTCGCCATTTTCTTTTCCCTCAGTAGGGACACCATAAGATCGACCCACGTGTCTTTATTTTTACTTATTCTACATACTTCAGGGAGGGCTACAGGAAACACGAAACGTAAACCGTGTTGTTTTTCTATCTCTACTAGGTGATATCAAATTGATGGTTTTGCTCGGATTTTTTGTACGCACGTTTCCGAGATGCAGTATACATCGATGGTGCGAGATTCTAAAGTCCTAGCTAAGGAAACCTGTTTCCCTAGAACGAGGTTTCAGCAGACCAGGAATAGCGTTTCGTGAAGTCGCATTGTTTACATTAGCGGTACGTGGTGATAAGGTAGTGTGAGAAGAGTTAGTCGTGGAGATGAGTGAGATGATAGGGTCGGGTCACGTGATTGGTTGAGTCGGCTACATGAAACTATGTAGTAAATAGGAAACTAAATTAGAATCAGGATTTTGAGATGGTGGAGAATATTTGTTGCTCAGGTGGATGATTGTGGTGGTGGTGTTTGGTTCTCTGAGCTGGGTGTTTTGGTTGTGGAGCTTTCATTGTTCTTCTGAACAACATCAGCACAAACTTCAGATAGAAGTGAAGCATTCGAATTTCTCCACAGGTCAAACGTGGAGAGAAAAGACTATTTTTCCATTTTTTTTTCGAATTGAAGTGATTAAACAACAAAGGACCAAATACAAGAGCCACTTATACAACTGAAATGAGATACACTTATGAAATTGTTGAGATCTATAAGAAAAATTATTGGTAAAATATAAACTAGAAAAACTGAGTGTATCTAAATTAAAAACAAATTTATAACTGCCTCTCAAAAAGAAACGGATGAGATTGAAGAATTTTTAGCATCGAATAACACAAAGTATAAAATACAGGGAAGGTTAAGAAATGAATGTAGCTACATCCGGTTGGAGTTTCGTAACCCAGCCGTAAACTATATTTTATCTTGAGAATCTAAACTTGAAAATTTGTATCGTCCGACTCTGCTCAGTCCAACAATCCTGAATTTATGTCAAGGGAATCGGACTAATTAT
This sequence comes from Schistosoma turkestanicum, assembly GCA_944470395.2. Taxonomy (NCBI): domain Eukaryota; kingdom Metazoa; phylum Platyhelminthes; class Trematoda; order Strigeidida; family Schistosomatidae; genus Schistosoma; species Schistosoma turkestanicum. The sequence continues at coordinate 26,523,170 of OX103974.1, forward strand.
CATACTTGCATTTATTTAAAGTCAACCTAAAATTATGTAGTCTTCATTTTATTTCTTTGTCCTGTGTTAGGGAATGATTGACGAGGGATTGGCTCTCGGCGAAAAATGCTACAATACTATTTACAATATTTACGGATTACATTACCAAACACCTGAAGCGTACATGTCTGATGGTCGTTTTCGTTGTCCTGGTTATATGCGTGCACTAGCTATTTGGAGTATTCAACAAGCATTGGAATTCACTAATGTACATAAATACTCAGAGGTTTCAAACAATAATGCAACATTTACAAACATTTAGGCTTGAAAATAATTGAGATAATTTAATGAAGAAGCAAGTTGGCTTTGATTTAGATCTTACACCATAAACCAAACTGACCCTTTATTCGTTTGAATGCTATATTTCCAATGTTTTATTTCTTCTGATTATTGCGTGCTTAAATTGAGAGAATAAAAATTGATGTTATGATAATCTCACTACTTTCTTTTGATCGACAATCAAATGAATTTGTAAAAGCCCTGTTGATTTTTCTCATCTTGTCAAGAATAACTTTATTGATTTTTCTATTTTAGCTTTTATTACCTGAAAATTAGTACTTTTTTCAAACTAAAAGAAAGATATTTATTTTATTTATATATTTCACTTACAAACTGGCATATGATGTTATTTCTGTATTCTTACTGCTTTTGCGGCTTCAGTTTTCAGAGGCGAAGCCTTCAGTGTCAATGTACTTTGTATTTCGTGCGTTGATTAGAAATGTTATTTTCTTGAGTACGTTAACTGAAATTTATGTTATCAGTTAGTAGATAAAACATTACTCGACAAAAAAATTTGTTTGTAATAGATAGTTGTAACGACGTTACTGTATTACATAGACATATCTTTAATATTATCTGGATTTTTAATAATGGTGGAGTACACTCCAACAAGGATACGATAATGTAATTATATTTGCTGTTATGAAGCAAAAACTCTTACAGATCAATTCTTTTGTTTGTTCAATGCATCCTTTTCAAACAGGTGATCGTTGTTGTAATGGCTTAATATACTTTTTCGTATTTACCTTATCTTTGGAATAGTTTCTGTCTTTATCACCACAACTATACTTTCTTTCCTAAGAATGAGAACTTTTCCATCATAGTGACCTCTTAGAACGGATGGATACACCTTTTTACAGAGCTTTGTCCCATAACATCTTTTTAAAACTGAACATGAATTTAGATGAAAAATAGTATTGGAGCTCAGGTGCTAAACAGTCTCTCTTACCTTTCTAAGCACTTTGAAGTGACCTCTTGGTACCTTATGACTGCTGCAGGTCTAACTGGTGTTTAGTTGGCGTAAGGCCACTTTATTGTCAAACACACTTTGGTATACACTAATATTGAAAATGATGCTAACGTACGTCAGATGAACATGAACGGAAAGTTACAAGTCTTACACTGCGGAGACTAACAAATATTTTTTCCTTGGATAGTGGCGACTAGTTTTGCATTTTCAAATAATATATCTTAGCAATTTTGAAAACATGGTATTTGGACTTGTAGTGTCTAGGTTCAATCTACGCCCATCTTAAGACGCAACGTCGGTTGGCGTAGGAGTGTGTCCAAAGGAATTTAGAGATGGCCAAACAAAGAAAGACACTAATGTGTGAAATCAACCGGTTCTCATTCGGGGTCGCATTGAGGAGTGTGGACTTCTTACTTGAAATTCACGGGATAACTATCGGATGATATGGCTTAAATTTGTTTACGGTTGAATTTATTTCTTTACTTTCTTGTTGATCCTACGTTTAATTTCAATCCTACTCTACATTTATGTTCAGCTTTCTACACCAGTGGATATTGACATCTCTTGGCTATTTTCAAGACTGAGTGTCACGCTCCGGAATGCGTCTAAAACAGGTCTGCAGTGTGAACTAATATGCCGCGCATATGGCTTGTCCAAGCCTTTAGAAAAATCAATTCATCCTCTCTTCTCTAGTTATTCACGTCTTCCGACCTTGTCAATTATTCACTTATATCTTGGTTGTTTTTACTTCAGTGCGTGTGTGCATCACTTCTCTTGTCGCATGTCTAATCTATTTTTGCCTGACTATAAATACTTACTCATGCTTCATCACAGTGAGTTGGCTAACTAGCCTTCTCCATATCGCTTTGCGTTTACGTTTTGTTATGTCTGACTGTGCGAACGATTGCATGAAATAAACTCATATAACTAAGTCCGTATTCGGCTTATTACCGCCATCGCACAAACGAGGTTCGCCTAAATAAGATACAGCGAGAAGATTTACTTCATGGGATATTCAGCCATTTGTCTAAATTGGAGTCAGATCGCGGGCTACCGAAGGCCTCTTTCTAATACTTCTACAGTTGATCTTAGTAAATAAATTGAAAATTTCTTCATTGATGTTGCGATTATGATGATTCCTCGTTCTGGGGCATATGCATAGATTTGGATCATGCCCTAGTACGAGCGCTTATTTGTTTGAGGCTTACTGGACGTAGGAAAGACACCGCGAGGAAACCTCTTAGGGTTCTACTTAATGATAATAAAGCTAAGAATATATTTCATGATCAACTAGAAAAACAGTCAGGCGACCACGTAAGCGATTCCCATAGGGAGGCAGGTTGGAATGATATCAAAAAGGCTGTGGAAAAGCCAGTGATATCTGCTAGTAAGATAAACCATGAATCTAGGAAGCCGTTGGGCTCTGTAGCATCTACCGAACTGATGGATGCTCAAAAACTCATCCCGTCTGGCTCTGAGTGCGGTGAGGAGCGGAGTCAGCTTGGACGTAGGCTGTTAAGTTCTCTACTCGAACACTAAAGGTCGAGTGAGAGCTTATGGCGAACTGTCATCGGAATTAATTACTTCAAGTGGTGTCCGTCAGGGATGTCCACTTCCCCCTTTCTTGTTTAAGTTTGTCGTAGACATGCTGCTAGACATAATCTCATCTTCGTCTGAATTTTCAGGAGCGAACATTCTACCAGGAAAATTGCTTGTTGACTTGGAATATGCCGATGACATAGTTCTATTTGGTGTAGACGCTGACAAAATGCAGTCTTTTGACCACCCTAAGCAACAATGCAAACAAGTTCGGGATACGTTTTTGCTCCCTCGAAATGCAAAATTTCGCTTCAAGATTGAGTTGCATCGACACTTGAACTAGTGATTGCCAATGAAGTAGTCGAGTGTGTAGATCGCTACACTTATCTGTGGAGTCTCATCACTGTTGATGGCCTGGTGACTCAAGAAATCTCAGCACGGATACAAAAGGCTCGAAAAGCTTTTGACACTTATGGCGTAGGCGAGATATCCGTTTGCTAAATGAAGGACGAGTGTAATGCGCAGCAGTTCGCTCGGTACTACTTTATGGTTGTGAAACATAGCCAGTCAGAGTAGGAGATATTCGTAGGTTACTGGTTTTCGATCATCAGTGTCTCCGAAGCATTGCTCGTATATCCTGGGACACCCGAGTGAGCAACGCTGTTATTAGGAAGCGGGCGCTAGGTAAGGATGGCAGATCAATAGATGAAATATTGAAATGTCATCAGTTGAGGTGGTTGGGACATGTGCTGCGTATGCCTGACCACCGACTGCCTCGACGAGCTTTGTTTTGTAGTGTAGTAGGTTGGAAGAAGGCTAGGGGTGGTCAGACCGAAACATGGCACAGATCCCTAAAGTCACTGACAAGTGGACTTAGTCATGTCGGTAGATGTAGGCTACCTGACTGGGGTCCCAGTCATAGCTGCTACCTTGACGTGGTGGTCACGCTTGACTATCGTGATGACCCAGCCGAGCTATACTGGCTGGAACATATGTTCCTGTAAGCCCTACTATGCCAGGTAAGTCGGCTGGAGAACGATGAGACTAAACGCAGCAACTCAAAGCCTGAGGGCGAAGTCGTACTGCTGACTGCAGAGGGGTGTGACAGCAGTAAGGTGTTTCCCTCGGACAACCAGCACTGCAGCAATGCTGCCTTCTCAAAAGGAAGGAGGGGTTAGAAACGGTCGGTCCCAGAAATGTCACACCTCATACTACCTCACACATTTTCGTCTCCGGTGGTAAGGGTGCCCACTAAGGGCTTTGAGGAGCGGAGCTAATACTCAAAAAACCCTTCATAAAAAGGCCGTGCGTGACCGGCCTCAAGCAGTTGTCCCTTTGGCTTTGCGGTCACCCAGCCAGGTCTCTAAGACCAACGCTAATATACCTTTCTTTTCAGGTTCCTCAAGAAACAACCTTTCACGGTGTGGGCAGCCGGGAAGTGACAACCGCCGTCATTCCCGTAACAGCATGGCCCCCTGCTTGGGGTCCGCGAGATGATAATAATCGATGGTTAGAAACCCTGAATGACATGGATCGAAACCGTTTGCAGTGGCGCAGGTGCATTCATTCTTTATGTTCTCTCAAATCCTAATTTTCTGGATTCATCAAAACCTCTCACTGAATCATACTTCTTGAATACTATGTTCCAATCCTAACGTCTCCGAATACTGCTAATACTTCTACTACCACTACCACCATTGGATTTGAATTGAAAATTACATCTCTGTGCTAATGTGGTATGGCAACATGAACTGAGGTACGTACGAAGTTCTACGTTGCATCTGATTGACTGACTAATCGCTTAATTTGACAAACAACAGATATACAAAGGTTGAGCTATGGTTGTCTCTGGTGTTTATGCAATGTCTACCGTACAAAAATGGACTTCACTAACACAAGTTTGAATCACTCAGACCTGTTAGAGCCTGTTTACAGGTACACCATTTCAGTACAAACTCTTGAAACCCTGAGGTGAATATTCAATGCACTCGAATAAACATCTGCGAGCTGAGTTCCACTTCTTAAGATAGTGAGCGGTAGCCAAGTGATGTAGTGCAAGTCAAAAGTGAATATGACTTGGACCGTTGAGTTAATGAAATGCTGTATGTTTAGACGATTGTAGATTAGCTTTCGATATACTTATCGCCACTAGTATTTCCCACTCGTTTTACAATCTGGAAATGTATCTCAGGAAAGTCGAAAGGCAAAGCGTTTGCTCATTAAAGTTCACATGTTACGGAGATATAAGCTTCTGAAACTTACTAACAGATCACGCAACCACTTTCATCGATAACGCATCACCTACAGTTTTCTTTGTACTGGAATATGCCGTATATTAGAAAGAAATTTAACTGAAAAGTTCAATTATCTTTTTTTGAAAAGGTACAAAATTTAAATCAATATCGGAAAATAAGGCAAACAATATATGTGCCAATGCAATAAAAGTTCATAAAAAGCAAAGTAACTTAAATAAAGCATGAAGTTAAATTTTAGCATATACCTATAGTTTCGATGGGGTTCTTTTTTCATCACAGTAATACGGGCTGATAAGTCTCTAACTATGACCTTTCGATAGCGTATAGACATCTGTTAGCAAAGCATGGTACTTCCTAGATGACCAGGCTAGGATGGCAGACCAGTGTAGGGACGACAACGACCACAAATCTGACTGATACGATGACATCTCTAAGAGGTGTTAGTCTAATAGCCAACTTACGGTAGTGTTTCACCTCATAGTATAAGTTCCCCAGAAGAACAGCGGAAGAGAGGATTGACCCTAATATGCCCAGCCACATGTACCGTCGAAGGATGAATGGCCATACTCTCCAGTGTCCTCTAAGCAGCTGAATGTCGACATATAATCCAACAAACCCGAATAAAACTGGGAATAAAAACTACTGAACCCACTTGAAAAAGAACAACAAACTGCCGTTTCCACATCTCTCACTGTGATATAGAATATTAAAAAGCACACTCCAATCAATATACCAATAGCCTGATAAACCGATTTTATCTTTACATTTCTTTGAACACTAAACCCTAATGGTGACGATAACATATGCAGTTTGTGAACGACGAACTCGAAGTAATAACTGGACTCGGTGTGAGCGGAACAAGGACACTACTGGATTGTCAAGGACGAACGTGCCAGTATTTGTTGATGACCTACAAATCAAATTAGAAAACTTTCGAAAGGGGTCGATAATTTACCTCGAAAGAAACTATCTTGTGGGTCTCTTGTACATTGTGACTGTGAGGTATTTCCTGTGTTTATAAAAGAAACAGGACAAATTATGAATAATCTCGGGATGATGTCACCAAGTTGTTTGCGCATAAAGCGAAGAGCTGTTTTAGCCTTGTCTGCGTCCCTATGCAGTTAGAACTGGTGTCCAGGCTTTCAGTGGTTATTAATCTTAGATCGCTTTCTGACGAGACATTAATGGTTGTACTTCCATTGAGGGTGTAAGTTGTTTGTCTCACATGAGGCAGAATGTTCGCAACGTGACATTCCGACTGGTTTAGTTTTGTGGCGTTGGACTTCCGTCATCTTCGAAATTCCGTATATCTCGCTACTAAAGAAAACGAGTCGCTGTCACAATTTCTTTACTATTCAAAATATTTAGTGATCGATACAAATATCGGATTTAAATCAAATATGTATAGTCGATATTGTCATCGCATTATTTAAACTGTCAATCGATAAAGCTAGTCAAGTAACTATATGTGTACGTTGTAAGTAACGCCCAAGCGTGCATGTACATGCAAGCTCAACAACGATAAAAGTACACGATATATATGAGGTGTAATAGTTTTAACCCGTTTTTCACTGCCCATTCCTCAGTAGATATAAGGTCTTTATGAAGCTCTTGTAGAATTCTTTTTGAATGTTTTGTGTTTTGGAAAATCCCTCCATGTTTACATATTTTTGCTATGACATGATGGACCTTTTCTCTTGACATTTTTGGTATTTTATTTGATTCCAATTTGAGATTTTACCATTGTATGTTGTTATTCTTTCCATATTTTGTACTTATATTGAAGTTTTTGTGTTTGCTTTTGAACTGTACATATATTGTTTAAATTTGATATAATATGGCTACCGCCACATTTTTGGATAGACGCGGTGGCTGCTGGACTTAGTGTCACTTATTAGCTATTGTAATAGATACTCTACGGAGTAATTTAGTCCTGGAAGAAACAAAAATACCAGACGTTTTCTCCTAGAAATTTTGACCTTTTGATTTGGCTGGGACCTGGATCTAGGAGTAACGTACAGGAGTGTTTCTATTGGACGCGATTAGGACAGCCACCGGCGAAATAATTCTACAGTCTGGTATTTGCTCTTCTTGCGTGAATTATACTTGGAAATATCCATCGGAACGCATATAATTTGGATCTATTTGGATTATTAAGAATTACAAGGAAACATTTGGAATTTTAATCGTTTATCGTAATTCTGAACTGAATTTTGGAATTATTCTATTTTGTATCTGTTACCTTTCGTATTGAATCCCATTTATAATGTCAAGCAGGAAGAAGGCAAACAGGAGGACGGTGGAAGAGCTCGACGGATCACAGGGCTCTAGGCAAGTCGTTAACGATAACCTTTTTATGGGTAACCCACATGTTATGTCTGATATTTATTATTGTAAGTCATCGATAGAGGGTTTAGAATTACCTAAGGTTGAACTCTCATATTTTGATGGAAGGTCTCGCGACTATTTTAAGTTCATACGACAGATAGAATCGTTTATAGAACCTCGAATCAAGGATGATCAAGTGCGTTTATTGTATTTAATTCATTATTGTAAGGGAAAAGCAAAAAATGCGATTGAAGGTTGTATTATTATGGATCCTCAATCAGGATATAAGAGAGCTAAGGCCATTCTAAAACAGCTCTTTGGACAGACGCATGTAATAGCGCGAGAAACCTTAGAGGACTTATTTAGAACTGGGAATGTAGAATTTAATGATCCTGAATCATTGACGAACTTGGCCATTAAAATGCAGAATGCTTCTTTAACTTTAGAACAGCTAAATTGTACAGCTGAACTTAACTCTATGGCTACTTTAGAACGAATAGTAAGGCTCTTACCTCGTCGAATGCAAGCCCAGTGGGCAGAGCTAGTATTCAAGTGGGACGAAGAGGAGAGAGAGCCCAATTTTAACGAATTGACGGAATTTATTATGTCTCGTGCTAAGATAGCTAGTAGTAGGTTTGGAAGATTAGCTTATCAGGCTAAAACAGGAAATAATACGGAAGCTACTAGTGGTCTGCGTGCGAGACATTCGGATTCTTCGTTTCTACCTAAAGCACGCTCGGAAGATAAGAGATTTGTCAATTATATCACGAAAGCATACGCTGATGAAGGACGAGTATGTGACCGTAACGATGTAAAGCCTCTTGATGCGTGTCCTAGTAAGAAGCCGGTTGGTGTAACAGATAAGATGGCTTTTCTAAGTGTAGAAAAGAAAGAAAAAGGCGAAAAGTGCAGGCATCAAGATGGATCCGAAGTGTGTGATGTTAAAAGCCTCTTAGCTGCTCGAAAAGCCTGGAACGGTAATTTGGATTCGAATAATCAGAGGTTAATGAGTTCAGCAAATATGAACAAAGCCCAGGCAGGATTGACTGAACGGAATAAAGCTTATTTTCGGAACCCTTCAGTTAGGGTAAATTATATAACTGGACCTAGAGTAGATTCTAGGATAAGTGATGGTGGTACAGTAACGGCTAAGAAGCCTAGGAGACATGATGCTACTATTACTAAGAAGCCTGAACCTCATGCTCTTTCGGATGCTACGACTAGCTATGGAAATAGTAGCCATCAGAACCTTAGTAGTGACAGTGATAATAAGGATATAGAAAGTGTCAGAAGTCCACTTATAGGGACTAGTTTATCAACTTCATCGAATGAGCCTCCTAGTGTTTCGACGCCATTGGACCTCGTCACGAAGGTTAAGTTGATTGAAGATGCACAAGGTTGTGCAGCTGTAACTGTTCCTATTACGGTTGACTGTCAGTCGAGTGATGATGAGAAGAAAGTGTTTGATGGTAACAGCCAGTCTACAGTGCTGTGTGATGACGGTGCTGTTGTTGAGCATATGTCTTGTGCCGCGGAAACGGATGCTAACGCAGAACGGAATCAATTAGACGTTGATAATAAACTGGATGTCACTGAGGTGACAAATGAGTTACCGACGATGATGAACACTGTTCAAACCTCCTCTGCATCAGGAGATGGAAGGATAAATATTGATCCTACGTCATGCTACTTAAGGTCTTCTGGAGACGATGAAATGTCAAAATTGGAGATCCCACCCTTGCATATTATTTATGGGTCAAAAACTTCTGTTGATAAGTTAGCTTCACGGACTTCATGGTATCTGCTGATCAGAGCAAGTGGTGGTGGATTGGCGACTCGTCCCCACGATAGAGAATGTAGTCCTTGGATAGGATATGACCAGTTTTGCGACGCGTTGTTCATGTTCGTATGGGTTAATTGGGTAAGGTTTATACTACCGTTAGGTCATTCCACGATAGATAGGGGAATCAAGGGCCTGATGGGAAAGTATAGGAACCTAGTTAACACGACAGGTCATATCCATGTTGGATGGCGGGTAGGCGTACTGCTGTAAGTCCTACACGTTATTCCGGTGTGGATTAGGGGATAACATGGGAACCCTAAATAAGGTGTCATTAACGCTTGCTGTTTTTGCATGGAGGGATTTTGCGGGCCGGTGTAGAATTCTTTTTGAATGTTTTGTGTTTTGGAAAATCCCTCCATGTTTACATATTTTTGCTATGACATGATGGACCTTTTCTCTTGACATTTTTGGTATTTTATTTGATTCCAATTTGAGATTTTACCATTGTATGTTGTTATTCTTTCCATATTTTGTACTTATATTGAAGTTTTTGTGTTTGCTTTTGAACTGTACATATATTGTTTAAATTTGATATAATATGGCTACCGCCACATTTTTGGATAGACGCGGTGGCTGCTGGACTTAGTGTCACTTATTAGCTATTGTAATAGATACTCTACGGAGTAATTTAGTCCTGGAAGAAACAAAAATACCAGACGTTTTCTCCTAGAAATTTTGACCTTTTGATTTGGCTGGGACCTGGATCTAGGAGTAACGTACAGGAGTGTTTCTATTGGACGCGATTAGGACAGCCACCGGCGAAATAATTCTACAGTCTGGTATTTGCTCTTCTTGCGTGAATTATACTTGGAAATATCCATCGGAACGCATATAATTTGGATCTATTTGGATTATTAAGAATTACAAGGAAACATTTGGAATTTTAATCGTTTATCGTAATTCTGAACTGAATTTTGGAATTATTCTATTTTGTATCTGTTACCTTTCGTATTGAATCCCATTTATAATGTCAAGCAGGAAGAAGGCAAACAGGAGGACGGTGGAAGAGCTCGACGGATCACAGGGCTCTAGGCAAGTCGTTAACGATAACCTTTTTATGGGTAACCCACATGTTATGTCTGATATTTATTATTGTAAGTCATCGATAGAGGGTTTAGAATTACCTAAGGTTGAACTCTCATATTTTGATGGAAGGTCTCGCGACTATTTTAAGTTCATACGACAGATAGAATCGTTTATAGAACCTCGAATCAAGGATGATCAAGTGCGTTTATTGTATTTAATTCATTATTGTAAGGGAAAAGCAAAAAATGCGATTGAAGGTTGTATTATTATGGATCCTCAATCAGGATATAAGAGAGCTAAGGCCATTCTAAAACAGCTCTTTGGACAGACGCATGTAATAGCGCGAGAAACCTTAGAGGACTTATTTAGAACTGGGAATGTAGAATTTAATGATCCTGAATCATTGACGAACTTGGCCATTAAAATGCAGAATGCTTCTTTAACTTTAGAACAGCTAAATTGTACAGCTGAACTTAACTCTATGGCTACTTTAGAACGAATAGTAAGGCTCTTACCTCGTCGAATGCAAGCCCAGTGGGCAGAGCTAGTATTCAAGTGGGACGAAGAGGAGAGAGAGCCCAATTTTAACGAATTGACGGAATTTATTATGTCTCGTGCTAAGATAGCTAGTAGTAGGTTTGGAAGATTAGCTTATCAGGCTAAAACAGGAAATAATACGGAAGCTACTAGTGGTCTGCGTGCGAGACATTCGGATTCTTCGTTTCTACCTAAAGCACGCTCGGAAGATAAGAGATTTGTCAATTATATCACGAAAGCATACGCTGATGAAGGACGAGTATGTGACCGTAACGATGTAAAGCCTCTTGATGCGTGTCCTAGTAAGAAGCCGGTTGGTGTAACAGATAAGATGGCTTTTCTAAGTGTAGAAAAGAAAGAAAAAGGCGAAAAGTGCAGGCATCAAGATGGATCCGAAGTGTGTGATGTTAAAAGCCTCTTAGCTGCTCGAAAAGCCTGGAACGGTAATTTGGATTCGAATAATCAGAGGTTAATGAGTTCAGCAAATATGAATAAAGCCCAGGCAGGATTGACTGAACGGAATAAAGCTTATTTTCGGAACCCTTCAGTTAGGGTAAATTATATAACTGGACCTAGAGTAGATTCTAGGATAAGTGATGGTGGTACAGTAACGGCTAAGAAGCCTAGGAGACATGATGCTACTATTACTAAGAAGCCTGAACCTCATGCTCTTTCGGATGCTACGACTAGCTATGGAAATAGTAGCCATCAGAACCTTAGTAGTGACAGTGATAATAAGGATATAGAAAGTGTCAGAAGTCCACTTATAGGGACTAGTTTATCAACTTCATCGAATGAGCCTCCTAGTGTTTCGACGCCATTGGACCTCGTCACGAAGGTTAAGTTGATTGAAGATGCACAAGGTTGTGCAGCTGTAACTGTTCCTATTACGGTTGACTGTCAGTCGAGTGATGATGAGAAGAAAGTGTTTGATGGTAACAGCCAGTCTACAGTGCTGTGTGATGACGGTGCTGTTGTTGAGCATATGTCTTGTGCCGCGGAAACGGATGCTAACGCAGAACGGAATCAATTAGACGTTGATAATAAACTGGATGTCACTGAGGTGACAAATGAGTTACCGACGATGATGAATACTGTTCAAACCTCCTCTGCATCAGGAGATGGAAGGATAAATATTGATCCTACGTCATGCTACTTAAGGTCTTCTGGAGACGATGAAATGTCAAAATTGGAGATCCCACCCTTGCATATTATTTATGGGTCAAAAACTTCTGTTGATAAGTTAGCATCACGGACTTCATGGTATCTGCTGATCAGAGCAAGTGGTGGTGGATTGGCGACTCGTCCCCACGATAGAGAATGTAGTCCTTGGATAGGATATGACCAGTTTTGCGACGCGTTGTTCATGTTCGTATGGGTTAATTGGGTAAGGTTTATACTACCGTTAGGTCATTCCACGATAGATAGGGGAATCAAGGGCCTGATGGGAAAGTATAGGAACCTAGTTAACACGACAGGTCATATCCATGTTGGATGGCGGGTAGGCGTACTGCTGTAAGTCCTACACGTTATTCCGGTGTGGATTAGGGGATAACATGGGAACCCTAAATAAGGTGTCATTAACGCTTGCTGTTTTTGCATGGAGGGATTTTGCGGGCCGGTGTAGAATTCTTTTTGAATGTTTTGTGTTTTGGAAAATCCCTCCATGTTTACATATTTTTGCTATGACATGATGGACCTTTTCTCTTGACATTTTTGGTATTTTATTTGATTCCAATTTGAGATTTTACCATTGTATGTTGTTATTCTTTCCATATTTTGTACTTATATTGAAGTTTTTGTGTTTGCTTTTGAACTGTACATATATTGTTTAAATTTGATATAATATGGCTACCGCCACATTTTTGGATAGACGCGGTGGCTGCTGGACTTAGTGTCACTTACTAGCTATTGTAATAGATACTCTACGGAGTAATTTAGTCCTGGAAGAAACAAAAATACCGTAAGCCTCTGTATTTCCATTTTATAACAATATAGAGACGTTTTCTCCTAGAAAATTTGACCTTTTGATTTGGCTGGAACCTGGATCTAGGAGTAACGTACAGGAGTGTTTCTATTGGACGCGATTAGGACAGCCGCCGTCGAAATAGATTCTACAGTCTGGTATTTGCTCTTCTTGCGTGAATTATACTTGGAAATATCCATCGGAACGCATATAATTTGGATCTATTTGGATTATTAAGAATTACAAGGAAACATTTGGAATTTTAATCGTTTATCGTAATTCTGAACTGAATTTTGGAATTATTCTAATTTGTATCTGTTACCTTTCGTATTGAACTTTATTTATGATGTCAAACCGAAAAAAATCACACATGAGGAGGGTGGAAGAGCTCGACGGATCACAGGGCTCTAGGCAAGTCGTTGATGATAACCTTTTTATGGGTAACCCACATGTTATGTCTGATATTTATTATTGTAAGTCATCGATAGAGGGTTTAGTACTACCTAAGGTTGAACTCTCATATTTTGATGGAAGGTCTCGCGACTATTTTAAGTTCATACGACAGATAGAGACGTTTATAGAACCTCGAATCAAGGATGATCAAGTGCGTTTATTGTATTTAATTCATTATTGTAAGGGAAAAGCAAAAAATGCGATTGAAGGCTGTATTATTATGGATCCACAATCAGGATATAAGAGAGCTAAGGCCATTCTAAAACAGCTCTTTGGACAGACGCATGTAATAGCGCGAGAAACCTTAGAGGACTTATTTAGAACTGGGAATGTAGAATTTAATGATCCTGAATCATTGACGAACTTGGCCATTAAAATGCAGAATGCTTCTTTAACTTTAGAACAGTTAAATTGTACAGCTGAACTTAACTCTATGGCTACTTTAGAACGAATAGTAAGGCTCTTACCTCGTCGAATGCAAGCCCAGTGGGCAGAGCTAGTATTCAAGTGGGACGAAGAGGAGAGAGAGCCCAATTTTAACGAATTGACGGAATTTATTATGTCTCGTGCTAAGATAGCTAGTAGTAGGTTTGGAAGATTAGCTTATCAGGCTAAAACAGGAAATAATACGGAAGCTACTAGTGGTCTGCGTGCGAGACATTCGGATTCTTCGTTTCTACCTAAAGCACGCTCGGAAGATAAGAGATTTGTCAATTATATCACGAAAGCATACGCTGATGAAGGACGAGTATGTGACCGTAACGATGTAAAGCCTCTTGATGCGTGTCCTAGTAAGAAGCCGGTTGGTGTAACAGATAAGATGGCTTTTCTAAGTGTAGAAAAGAAAGAAAAAGGTGAAAAGTGTAGGCATCAAGATGGATCCGAAGTGTGTGATGATAAAAGCCTCTTAGCTGCTCGAAAAGCCTGGAACGGTAATTTGGATTCGAGTAATCAGAGGTTAATGAGTTCAGCAAATATGAATAAAGCCCAGGCAGGATTGACTGAACGGAATAAAGCTTATTTTCGGAACCCTTCAGTTAGGGTAAATTATATAACTGGACCTAGAGTAGATTCTAGGATAAGTGATGGTGGTACAGTAACGGCTAAGAAGCCTAGGAGACATGATGCTACTATTACTAAGAAGCCTGAACCTCATGCTCTTTCGGATGCTACGACTAGCTATGGAAATAGTAGCCATCAGAACCTTAGTAGTGACAGTGATAATAAGGATATAGAAAGTGTCAGAAGTCCACTTATAGGGACTAGTTTATCAACTTCATCGAATGAGCCTCCTAGTGTTTCGACGCCATTGGACCTCGTCACGAAGGTTAAGTTGATTGAAGATGCACAAGGTTGTGCAACTGTAACTGTTCCTATTACGGTTGACTGTCAGTCGAGTGATGATGAGAAGAAAGTGTTTGATGGTAACAGCCAGTCTACAGTGCTGTGTGATGACGATGCTGTTGTTGAGCATATGTCTTGTGCCGCGGAAACGGATGCTAATGCAGAACGGAATCAATTAGACGTTGATAATAAACTGGATGTCACTGAGGTGACAAATGAGTTACCGACGATGATGAACACTGTTCAAACCTCCTCTGCATCAGGAGATGGAAGGATAAATATTGATCCTACGTCATGCTACTTAAGGTCTTCTGGAGACGATGAAATGTCAAAATTGGAGATCCCACCCTTGCATATTATTTATGGGTCAAAAACTTCTGTTGATAAGTTAGCATCACGGACTTCATGGTATCTGCTGATCAGAGCAAGTGGTGGTGGATTGGCGACTCGTCCCCACGATAGAGAATGTAGTCCTTGGATAGGATATGACCAGTTTTGCGACGCGTTGTTCATGTTCGTATGGGTTAATTGGGTAAGGTTTATACTACCGTTAGGTCATTCCACGATAGATAGGGGAATCAAGGGCCTGATGGGAAAGTATAGGAACCTAGTTAACACGACAGGTCATATCCATGTTGGATGGCGGGTAGGCGTACTGCTGTAAGTCCTACACGTTATTCCGGTGTGGATTAGGGGATAACATGGGAACCCTAAATAAGGTGTCATTAACGCTTGCTGTTTTTGCATGGAGGGATTTTGCGGGCCGGTGTAGAATTCTTTTTGAATGTTTTGTGTTTTGGAAAATCCCTCCATGTTTACATATTTTTGCTATGACATGATGGACCTTTTCTCTTGACATTTTTGGTATTTTATTTGATTCCAATTTGAGATTTTACCATTGTATGTTGTTATTCTTTCCATATTTTGTACTTATATTGAAGTTTTTGTGTTTGCTTTTGAACTGTACATATATTGTTTAAATTTGATATAATATGGCTACCGCCACATTTTTGGATAGACGCGGTGGCTGCTGGACTTAGTGTCACTTATTAGCTATTGTAATAGATACTCTACGGAGTAATTTAGTCCTGGAAGAAACAAAAATACCAGACGTTTTCTCCTAGAAATTTTGACCTTTTGATTTGGCTGGGACCTGGATCTAGGAGTAACGTACAGGAGTGTTTCTATTGGACGCGATTAGGACAGCCACCGGCGAAATAGTTCTACAGCTCTGTTGCATCGTATTAGCTTCTAATGGCCCTCCAGATATTTGAATCGTCTGCGTAAACCAAAGCCCCCCGACTAATTTTGTCTAACAGATCATTTATGAATATCAGGAATAGGAGTGGTCCTAAAATGGTCCCCTGTGAAACTCCAGATGTTGAAACTTGCCAGCTCACGTGCAGTCTACTTACCTTGATGCAAAGGCTTTAGATTCTCAAGGTAGTTTTTCAGCGAAGTTGAAAGTGGATCAGTAAAGCCCATCTTTGCGACCCTCACAACTAGGAGTGCATGGGGCACTGTGTTGAAAGCTTTTGTGAGGCAAAGAAAGAATCTTTCAGAAAGTCCTTCCGCCTGAACCAGACTCTCCTTTTCACTTCTGGCAAGCGTCTTGTGCCTCGCTCAGCTTAAGTCCTTCTTGTTACCGGTATGTGATGTGCCTGGGATACATTGAGTAGGATAGCATTCTGGATGATCTGTCACTCTTAGCCAGTGATCATCTGCTGTTAGCCTCCAAGATTCCCTTTCTCTCGGAGCGATCCGAACGCCTAAATGTTTACATCTCTTCCAAAACTTCGCAAGAAAAGAAGATTTAGTTATTGTTCTGTGTACCTTCCATCGAAATTACTATAGAATCGCTCAATAAAGATAGATGTCAGACCAATCACTAAGCATTTTCAGCCCCATTCGGTAGTTCTTACCTATTCCATAGGATGAGACCGAAAGGAAAACAACAATATGTTGTTCACGAACTGGTCATAACTAATCTCGCAACTCGAAGATGTTAACTGTCCTGTAAAATAAGGCCTCTGTATGTATTGGTTTTAACTTCAAATTGCTGGATAGGCTTACTTTATGTATACGATAGTTCCTGATTAAAACCTATATATCCAATCTACTGCAAACTTCTCAAAGTAAAATATGAAAACTTGCGAAAAAAGTTTTGTCATCAGCTTTGTACTAAGGCACTATGCCGTCCTTCAGAAATCTGAATAGCTAACAGATTTCATACGTTTTATTGGGTTACTAAATGAAGCTCTTTCTCGGACTTATTTCTAGACTTGGATTTCTTGCATGCAAAAACTCTCATAACATCTTAGATCACACTGTGGGCTAAATAAATATAGCCATAACACATATATAACCTTGCGACTAGGTACAAGTTTCACCGTGTTATTCATTCATTAGAATTTACTACTCTATATTTCTTTCGGTTCATGTTCTACATTTACAAGTTCTAACCTAGTATGGCTTTGTTTCCAATGATTGAAATTTCCGTTTAAAAATTATTTAACGCAGACAGATATTTTCATGAGTTACAAACTGAAGCTCACAGTTTGCTAGCCAGCCACTCGTGGTTCCGTTTTTACTGACACCAACAGTGACTATACGTTTTAATTCAATGGCATATTGCATAATACGAACTCGCTTGGATGAATATCCTGAAACACTACCAACCACAAACACTTATGTACAGGCAATCAACTTCTTATCAGTTACCTTTCCCTTAATTATCCTCAGCTGTCCTAATATTTGTTTCATTCTACTACATCTAATATTTTTTTATTGAGGTACTGCCTCACAATCCTACATTTTACAGAAAACACTTTTCTGATGCCAAAGCTTCCTTATTAACTATATTTTACTACAATTCACAATTCTGTCTCTTCTTCCTGTCCATTTATTTGCTGATCTCTTATTTACCATTTCGATAATAACGCAGTCGTAATGCTTGTTACGGCTTCCCTTCATTCATCCGATAAACACCAAAACTGTAACACAGATTACCTCAAACAATGCGGCAGGGATGGAGAACGGGTATGAGAATTTCACTATGAGGTTAGTCACCAGTAGAAATTGTCATTTGCATTTAGGGAGTTCTTTGTGACAGCGTTATTCCTGGGAATATATAAAATACAATAATGAAAAATGTAACCATACAGTGATAACTGTGGTGCCTAAACCTTCACATGAAGATGCTCTTCAAAGGCTTTCATTTTAATCACAGCACGACAAAATGTTCCCTGACATTTCGTCAGTTTGTTGACCGACTATGACATTTGTTCCGTAGGTAGTGGTTTGTGCACGAACTCAGTACGTAAACACAACGCTTGATCATGTACTGTCAAAACTAGGCTTTGGCGCTCTCAAATAGTCATAGTCTTCTCTCCATTGTTTTCTAACACCACATTTTTCACACAGATACGGAATTTTCACATCAACTTGAAAATATCTTTAATATGAGTTACTAAATGTTTCAGACTTCACCAGTTGCCGTCTTCTCGTGGCATTATATCTTCTACAAATTGACTCAGCACTTTTGTTTCACATCCCTTCGTTAGATTCACATATTTATAAACATTTGATGATTCATGGAAATATTTGTGCTTTATATAAATACAAATAGTTCCAATTCTTACTCACAATTAGGAGAATGAGGGCAAATATTTCATGTCATTCCAGTACAGTACACTGAGACTGACCCTGTAGTAACCCTGTCGTATGAAGCCCATTTCCGTTTCGGTCGAGTGGATTATTCTGTGCACACGCCTTTGCAGAGATCGTTAGAATAAGAAACGATAATGCGAAGCAAAATAAGGCGGGGGAGAGAGGAATTAATATTTATCATTTGAAGCAACTATTTGTAGTCAGAAAAAATCAAACTGGGTGTGCGACAAGCAAATTAAGCAATATTCACACACACTGAAACAAAAACAGCCAATGCAGTTATTGATTAATTACCGATGTCTAAAGTCGTTTTAATAATGATTCTAGAAGAACAGATGAACTATTCTGCCTAATGGTGACAAATATGCGGTACACTGTCAATGTTGAGGAGCATTTTTGTTCACTTTGCCAGGAGAAAAATCAACACAATTTTAGTTGGTCGGTAGACTAGATTTCGAAACTTATGAAAGATGTCTCAAATTATCCGATCTTTATTCAGGGGAGTATAAACGTCTCCGATGTGACCTAATGAAGTACAGAGTCTCAAGCATTCCTCAGCGACCTCCTGAATGCTAACAGATGATGAATCCTGACAGAAAACTTAGGGGTAGCAGGTAAATTTTAAAGTAACAACGCAGCAGAACAGATACAGTTTTTGATTTTGCGAGCAGATCAATCCAGGAATATTCTGGAATCAGTAAACTCTCCTCGAGAGTCTTTTAAGTGGAGATTTGACACACTATCCTGGTTTCCTGGCAATATTTTGCAATGGTCTACTTCGATGAAGAGAATGCGATTCATGTAGTGGAAACATTTAGTATTATAACCAACTGTACTAGTGATGGTTAGACTTTACCTCTTTGTTTAAATGTGCCTAAAACACTCATCTTCCTCTTATTGTGACCATGAGCTTGCTCACAATCACTCGGTAGCCTCGCCCATTAACTTTGGTACGATCTTCGAATTATTTCGTTACAGCGATATCACCAACCAATATATCTTAACTCCAGTCACAACTGTCCTTCTGATGGCCGCCTGTGGAGGGATTTAACTTGGGTATTGGCATTATATTGTCTCAACTTACAATTTTGGTGAGCGAAGGCTTTGAACGTGCACCAATTGCTCGAGAATTTGCCAAAGAAGCCAAATCAGGTGAGTATATTATTCTTCTATCCATATTTATTTATTTCTCCTGCTGTTGTTGCATATTTCATATCAATACTTATTAATCTACACATATTATATTTGCAACAACTTTACGAAATGGTGGATAATTTTAAAAATAACGGTAATATAGTAGATTTCAAGATACAGGTTACGAACTTCCAAACTGTTTCTTTTGTTCCTTGCGAACCAGAATTCTGGGTGGCGGCAGTAAAGGTTTAATTCGAGATCCAACGCACTGCGAACTCGCCTCAGGATTATGCCTACGCTCTTCAGTCCCTACGTACGTATCACATAGCCACAGCCTATGCGGTCACCCTCACTTCTAATTTACCTGACGTCTACGATAGTCTCGAGTAGGCTACCCTTGGACATTTCCTCCCTCACTCATGCTCAATATAGAGGTCGATGCATCGGATTTTGCTGTAGGAGCCGTTATGCAACAGAAAACCTCCGGAAGTTTGAAACCTCCCGGACCATTGATTCAGTGTGCGAATTATGGTTCGGCAAAAGATTCTTCCGCTACTTATGCAGAAATTTGGACCACAATGAATCTCAGCTTTCTAAGGGATGATCATTTGACGTATTTACTATTTTTAAGTCGGTAGATTAGCATGGTTCATGAATGCAGCGCTAATCACTAAAAAATCACTGTCTCTTAGGTGTGTATGGTTGATTGATGATAATAGTATGATGTACTGACGACCTTCAGCGGCGTAACAATCATTCAGCAAACGCTGTCTAGTTACCGACCTGGTGACTGCAAAAATCTGTGAACTATGAGTTGAAAAATAGCTTCGATCTGAAAAGTCAACTTCCGTATTTCGAATCATTACATTTAGTGAAATCAAAAGACTAAGTTTATACATTGTCAGTCAAGCTAGGGCAATGAGTCAGCGTCATTATCCCACAGAGTTCTCGTCATCAACTTATACCAGCTATTGTGGAAAGAGTTATAATAATAATGCATTCACAAATAACAACATATTACAAGAGGCAAGCCAATTTACAGGCAGGATCAAAATGTTGAAATTGCGAATAATTGATACGAGTTTTGTCGGTTACGTTTGAATGAACCACTTATATCTAAGAACCAACATCAGGCAAATCCAGGTCTGCATATAACAGGAATTAATGAGGTAAATGTGCTAAGATCTGGTTGATATTCTTCATTTAATAAATTTACAGGTTCCTAAGTGAAGTAACCAAGTCTTCGATAAATGTCTAGACTAATATTTAACGACTGGAATAAAATGCTGAAAAAGAGCAATAAAAAGAACGAGGCGAAGAGCAGAACAGAAAATATTCTCGTTCAAAGCCGAACAATGACTCAGCAGATACTTTAATAAATTAGAACACTCAGTGTATACCTGTACTTATGTAGGTTAACGAAGATGAGTCACTGGGGAGATAAAGGATGGGCAATCAATCGTATGAATAGAGGAAATTAGGAAGAACCAAACTGCAAGCAATAATGTTGATTTACTGAATATAATAATAAAACACAGTGGTTTGATGCTTTTGTCACAGTTTATTCATTCTTTCTCTTTTTAACCCTGTACATCAAGAAGTTATGGGTGAGCTCTTTTCAGTCTAATTGTCCAGATCTGCTTGTAATAGGGTTTCCTGGTAGGAAGTTAAAGCCAGTGTAAGGTCACAAACATGAGTCGTAGACGAGGTTAACAAGGAAAAGTAACATCAATATCACGGATTTGTGACATCCTGATATATCGTGTCTTGCCGTAAATAGTGCATTGGCGTTGTTTCTAAGTATGTAGGGAGTGCTGTCGTTCAAGTATTTTACGAACGAGAGACCATTTATCATTTTCTAGAGAAATATTAGGCTCTTTTTCAACCGACGGCTCCATAGAGGTTCTGGGGAAAGATGTTTGAATTTTTGTGAGTAGATAGGTATATCATGGTGATGCTTACGAAAATGTGTGATGCCATATTTGCTGTGGTTAAACGGTAGCTGCCATGTTTCGCTCCAGGTAGTTTCGTTATCAAGATCACTCTTAATCCCGCCTATATTTTCATCCAGATCTTCAGGCTTATAGCTGTATACTACTTGAGGATCATCCACATATAGTTATGCTCTTCCAAATCTTTTAGTATTACATATATCGTTGAGGTTTGTAATTCTGAGTTACATTCGCCAGTTAAGAATAGGATTTTCATGACAAAATGAATGCTGTCATGTTACAAGGAACTGCATGTTTTGCAATGTGACAGTAGAGTACTCTGCTGTTAACAAACTTTAAAAACTTGTGGTTAAGATCAATTGTAAGAGTGGAGAATGTAATATCTAGTTTTACTAAAATCTCCTGACTTCGTCTTAAATCGTAAGTACTTTTATACAATCTACTGCAGGAGGTTTGTTTGTAATTAACTAAAATAGCCAACTTAAACTCTCCTTTCAGATTCAGAAAAGAATTTTACTGGTTTCTAGCACTTAAAGTATCAAAATCTCATGTTTATTTCGTCAGTCTGTGGTTGCACTTCGTGTTTCCCTGTAAATCTATGACGTCTTATCCTAATTCATAAAAAACTGCCAAATGACTAGAACCAATTCAGTTGAGTGGCTAGATTACCATCCATTGGACACTACCAGATACCTAAAACCGTACCGAGAGAATAAGAATCGGGCGCAAAGTACTTAGTTGTTTTGTACGAGCTTTGATCAAATACGCGTTGCTAGAGATTTAAGCGCTCCATCTCTAAGTGTCAACAAACACGGTTTAACTACTGCAGATCGGTTCCAAAGACGAGTTTGCGCAACTGCTGAAAGTTCCAAACTAACTGAGCATGTATGCGGCGCCACTAGATTGATGAAGGATGGAAAACCCTCAAAGTTGGGTCGTTTGGTAACAAATGATCAGCTCCTGGTCGAGAATTTTTATATCCATACACCGATACGACGTAGTGACGATGGTGGAGTCATGTTGAACATGATTATAACCGAAAAACTGACAAAAGGCGACAACGAACCCTAAGTGTTCTTCGCTACGGCAAATTACACGAGCATGAGAGAGCATCTTGTACATGCCTCAACGGCACGGGAATCGTAGAGTCTAACAGCAGATGATCACTGGTTGAGTGACATACCATCCAGAATGGTTCACAGCGTTATCGCATCCTCTCTTCTGACATAAATCACTTAAATCGGGTTCAGAGACAAGTAAAGAAAAGGGTGATAGCGTTGAAGTATAAAATCTACGTAGATAGACTTCAGTACTTGAGATTATTCTCCGAGTTATAGGAGATACAGAGGTAATCTGATAATAGCGTGCAACATATTAACTATTCCAAATCATTCAAACGTGAGCATCTTAATGAAGCATCATCACTACGCTCCTCGAGGGAATCCTTGGAAACTCGCTGGTATAAAGAGCGAACACTCAGGTTCATGCAAACGTTTTCTCATTAATAGTCGTCGCAACTAGGTATGCTCTACCTACCGAGTTGACCTTAGCTCATTTAGTATATAGATTTAAGAAGAGACTCGACAAACGAGCACTCACACGTGGATTATCATCTCCCTCGTAGACCAGCTGTGCGCGATGCATAGTTTATACTAGATCCAGGAGAAAGATATTTGAGATATTGATATTTGGACCCTGATTGGTTAACTCAAGGACATTGATGTAATAACCTTTTAAGGAGGTAGTTTAGTTTTAGCAAATATTTCTGGAACTAGATGTTATCACATATTAAAAGTAAGTATTTTGACGCATAACCTCACCAAAACGGCCAATGTTTCATCAACGTTAAGATCCACTAGACAAAACTTATGGTTCATCCTGACATCGCAAAAGTTTCTGAGGAGTATCTTAATTCTTCGCAGTATATTAATGATTTTCAGTACATTTCTTTGATGCACCTATCAAATCTAATTTATTGTCTAAAGTAGTAGAAATTCCTAATAAACCGCATATTCCAGTAGTTTTTTCAATTTGTTTATGATAAATTTATATGCGACTTACAACACGGATGCTTTACTAAACCGTCATATTGTTTACTCTCTTGTAGATCACAATGGAAGATTCTCTAAATAAATACTTAAGCACATAAATCCGATCAACTATAAAGAGGTGGCCTTCTTTGGGAAATAAAGACCAACTGTTAGATTTGCAAGCACTTTTTGGCTAAATTATAGGTGGATTGGGTTACACAGCCTTATTATATACTTCATATAATATAGGGGGAAGTTCACTAGCCTCACTAAGAGTCTGCAAATTTATGAAACAATTCCTGCCAAATTCGTATAATTCTGGACAACCAAAACTTCTAACAGTTTTGTCTGTTGGTTAATATATTCTAAAAAACAATATGCTAGCTAATACAAATGGCTATTTCCATGTGGATACATAAGCTACAGATGCTGGTTGTCCAAATAAAACACTTCACTACTATCACACCTCTCTAAAATCAGCTGTACGACTTCGGCCCCGGATCATAAGTTGTTACTTTTAGTCTTACCGTTCTCCACTCGACTTACCTGGCATATTGGGACCTAAACTAACAGGCATTTCAGCCAATACAGCTCGATTGTGTCATCGTAATGAGCAAACCCCACCGCCACATCAATTTAGCAGCTATGGTTATGTCAGTCAGTCAGTTACAACGTAGAACTTCGTACGTAAGTACATCAGTTGGAGTTGCAATACTAGTACTGAGACGCAGCTGTCAGTTCAAACCTCTTAGGGGTAGAGATGGTAGAAGTATTAGCCGTAAAAGAAAGATTAGGGTTCGAAGTTATTATTCAAGAAGTATAGTTCAATGAGAAGCTATGATTATGACTTTTTAGAATAGAATTCGATTATTATGTGTTTCAGTCCTGAAGGTTACCGCACTACCAGTTAATAACTCAAGATATGCACTTCAAAGCTGCATAAGTAAAAGGGCAATCCTAAACTGTCTTGGTTTTTTGTAAACACGGGAGCTTCTTATTAAAGCGCATTTTAGAAGAGTCGACGTTCAATTTTGTTTGCTTCCTATCCTTGTTTCTTGCAGTATGTTTAATTGATCATAATTATTTTCCAGATGTCAGGAAGCACATCACAGGCACAGTGTATAAGAGACTCATTAGATAGTTTCTTTCGAGGCATATTATCTGCCAGGTTAGATGATCAAAAAGTCCTGTCAGTAAGTACACATCTAATTTAATTTAATAACAGAACTCAATACCACTTATAGGAAAACTAGTGTATGGTGATACAAAAATCACTTATAATGAAGCTCTCTACTTATTTTGTCGACTCGAACGCGATTATTCATCTCTCAACATATTTTCTAATAAATCTCTATTCTCACGAAAAGAGGTATACATTCTGTTATATTGTGATGTATAACAGGATTGTTTAGCATCATATAACTCATTACGTGCTGGATTTAATACTGCGTGCAACAATTCCACCTTGTCGAATAATGAGCTCAATTTTTGTGTATATATGCAGACGTTCACCGCTTCCAGAGTACAGCTAATATCATTGTATCCTTTTTGTTTTCGATGTTATTTCGACTTCCCATTGACTAGAAAGTTGAGATAATTTTCTATCACATGTAAGTAAACCGAGTCCAGTCAGTCAGTAACAACGTCGAACTTCGTACATGAATACATAAGTTCAGGTTGCCATACCGTATCAACACACAGACGCAACTTTCAGTTCAAATCCCAAATTGGTAGAGCTAGTAAAAGTATTAGCAGTAATGGAGAAGATTAGGGTTCGACAATATTATTCAAGAAGTAAAATTCAGTGACATAAATTTAGAAAGAGAAAGATAAAGGTGATGAGGAATTCAGAGGGTTGGAATTTTATAGAACACTAAGAATAAATGCACCTGCGCCATTGCAAACGATTTTAAGCCATGTCATTCAAGGTCTCTAACCATCGGTGACTTTCGTCTCACGGACCCCAACCAGATAGCCTACATCTGCTAACATGACTCAGTCCACTTGTCAGTGACTTCATGGATTTCTGCCATGTTTTGGTTTGACCGCCCCTAGCTTTCTTCCAACCTATTCCTACACCACGAGGAAGTCCTTGGTTAGGCCTTCGTAACACATCCCAACCACCTCAACTGACGGAGTTTCACTACTTCATCAATTGATTTGACATCCCTAAGTTGCACTCGTTTCCTAACGATAGCGTTGCTTACTCGGCTGTCCCTGGATATACGAGCAATGCTTCAAAGACATCTATAATAGAATACTAATAACCTACGAATATCTACTCTTACCGGCCATGTTTCGCATCCATATAGTAGGGCAGAGTTAATCTTATCGAGAGCATGTTTGTTAAGCCTTTTTGAATAGTGCGTCAGGGCAACAGTAAGCAAGCCTTACTGTTGCGTCAGTGTATCATCTACAGTCAGCATTTATATCAAGATATTTCTTTCTACTAAATTTGAGAAATTCGTTGTCTAATAGCTCTAATTTTATTTAATACGCTCTAGTTGACTAACACAGAATTTGGTATTTAACGGAAGCGTACTAGAAGCAGTTGACATATTACTATGTTATAGACCATATACTCCCATGAAACCTCTAAATATATTTTTTGATAACTCAGTAGTTTTTTCAGATATTTCTCGTATTATTTTATTGCTAATATTACAGACTAAAACTAATCAGACCTAGTATATTTATGCCTTGATACATCAGTATAACTGAAGTCATATATTATAAGAATTACCTTTGATTTGTTTTTATGGAGTTCTATCTGTTACATGTTAGTTCATTTAATTAGCAGTGGCTCAAGGGTAATAGCACATAGTTTGTAATCATTAAGTTATCGATCTAACTGCAAACCAGCTCAGTTTACTGGATTATATAAATTATCCTTATACGAAGTTCAAAGCTGAGCAGACGAATCAGTGTTTGATAAAGTGTCACACCTCACTTTACATCACGGATTTCCGTCTCCAGCTGTAAGGCCTTTTCAAGAGTGGAGCTATCACTTTCAATCTTCCGATGAAAATACCTCGCGTGACCGGCCCCAAACAGTTATCCTTTGAGGTCTGTGGTCATGCTCCAAGGTCTCTAATACCAACGCTAATCCGATTTCCTTCTCAGTATCCTCAAGAAATACCCCTCTACTGTGTGGGCAGTTGGGAAGTGACTTCTGCCTCCATACCCTTAACAGCAAACGAACCAAATCAGTCACAATAAAATCCTTCCCACGTCTCTTAATAACTCTCCTACCTCCACGACCAACTCCTCCTTATTTCCTCTGCCAGCTCGCGCAGGTGCATGCAAACGTTTCAAGTTTAAAAAATATAATCCCTGGTCTCCTAAAACCACGATCTAAACTACATGCTAGAGCTTTTAATGTTCAGACCTTGTGCAAAATAGAGCAACAGGCTTCCTTAACAGGGAATTTAGAATCTCACGCCATCGATGCATGTTGCGTCATCAAAACGCGCATACAGAATCCGAGTAGAATCATTTTTTGACCTCAGTTTGTCGAGAAAAAGAACCAACTGGAAGCCCCACTAATGCTTCCCGTGTCCTCGCTGGTGTAGGTATAGCGTTTAGTCCTTTGGCGAATCTGTCTCTCTTAGACTGGATCTCAGTAGATAGTCGCTTATGCGCTGTCGAGCTAAACGGGACAGTAAGGACTCTGAAAGCTAGGGACACTCGCCGTTGCCTCTTCATTGTCTCTACCTATGCTCTCGCTGATTGCAGCTCAGATGAGGTAACAGATGAATTTTACAGAAAGCTTCGTGACTTCCTTCAAAAAGTTAGGCGCTCTGATATAGTAAAGGTGGCTGGTGACTTTATTGCTGAAGCAGGTTGACTTAGCGAAACTGAAAGACACTTGAGTGGATCTAATGGTGTTGCATGTAATCAAGCCGACCATGGCGACCTGCTGTAGCTATGCTAGCAAATACTAACTTTATGCAGCTTGAAATAACATACGAAAAGCTGTGGAAACAATGGATATCACTAGTAACTAGTAAGCTGTTCGTTGCTCGAAAACTCATCCTGTCTGGCTCTAAACATGATGAGTAGCGGAGGCGGCTTAAGTGCAAGCTGATAAGAAGCCTACGCAACGATCGCGAACATGGGTGGGTAGAGCAAGCAAGAGAAATAGAAAACGCAGCGGCGATGGGTAACAGTAGACAACTATTCGGACTTACCAAGGAATCCAGTATTAGAAATCTGACTGTTCGTGAGGTTGTCTCAGAAAAAGGTGAAACTATTATTCATTCTCAATCCAGGTGACTGGATCGAAGGGCAGAACTCTTTAAGATTCAGTTCAACTGGCCTTCAGCCACATTTCGGTTTCCCACTATCTATAGTCAACCTGAATGGCGAAATGATGTAAGTCCTCCTAATCCTAATGAGGTTGAATAGGCTATGGGAAATCTGAGGCGTGGCAAAACAGCAGATCCTAATAGGTTAATCCTCGAGATGTTTAAGGTTGCTGGTCCAATTTTAGCAGTGGAATTGACTGAGATCTTAATTCCATCTAACTAGTCTCAATCGCTAATTCTCTTAGTCTTCAAGAAAGGACAAAAGTCCTCTTGTGTCAATCACAGAGGAATCAGTTCAACTAATATAGTGTCTGAAATATCAGCCTCAATATTACTTCCACACCAATTCGGGTATGAAACATAGAAAGTAATCAGCGAGTATATTTGTAGGTTACTATTATTCTATCGTAGGTGTCTTCTAAGTACTGCTCGAATATTATGGGACCCCCGAGTAAGCAATGCCGTTGTTAGGAGACGGGCACTAGATAAAGATGACAAATAATTTATTGAAATAGTGAGTGTTCATGAGTTGAGATGGTTCAAACATGCGTAACGTATGCCCAACCACCAACTGCCTCGGCGAGCGATGATGCATGATGTAGGGGCAGACTGGAAGAGAGCTAGCGGCGGCCAAACCAAAACATGGCACAAATCCATTGAGTCACTGATAAGTAGACTTAGTCATGTTGGTAAGTGTGGTCTACCTTGTGGTGGTCCGCAAGATTATTAAAACCGGTGGTTAGAGACCTTGAATGGCATAGCTCAATATTGTTTGCAGCGGCGCAGGTGCATCCATTCTTTATCTTTCATATGCTCAGGACTTTTTTTCCCACTCTAAATTTATTTCACTGGATTTCTTTCAACCCTAATCTTTCCCACTACCGCTACTTCTACTACCTTTACTACTATTGGATTAGAATTGGCAGTTACATCTCTGTGCTAATGTGGTATGGCAACTTGAACTGATATACGTACGTACGAATGAAGTTCTACGTTTTAGCTGACTGACTGACCCAATACTCTTTTGAGGAAGTACAGCTCAGAGGAGACTCTTATTTGTCATTAATACGTTTATATCATTCGCCACGACATGTGATTATTCTGATTTTTAATGATGAAAATATATTTCGCTTACTTTACTACTCAAAAATAAATATTAGATATCGAAAGATTACAGAAAACCCTTTATTAATCATTACAAGTTGTTCTTCACTAATCAGTTCGCTCAAAGATATATTAAATCAACTTTCAGTTACGGAAAATGAACTAACCAAAGTGTTTGTTCATGTGTCACAACCAATCAAGTTAGCTTATGATGATTGTTATTCGATCATGAATTTATTCTCTCATTTAGATTAGAAGTAATTGTACTATGTGAATTATTTAAAGCCCAAATTGCAATATCAGATCTCATGTTTCTAGAATCTTTGCTTAGCTTAAATCGAGCAAAGGATCATATAGATAAACTTCGCAAACTCTTCTACTCCAAAGTAAGTTTGAATAGTGTTTCAGCTGTCTATTTTACTCAATTACTTAGGCCTGTTACCCCTAGTGGAGCATAGGCCGCCGACCAGCATTCTTCCATCTACTCTGTCTTGTGCCTTTCTAGTTCTATCCAATCATTCTTCATTCTTCTTATGTGTTTCCGTTTCTCAGAGTAATGTGCTTTTTGATCTTCCTCTTTTCCTTTGGCCTCGGAGATTCCAGGTAAGAGCTTGTTTTGTGAAGCAGTTGGGCAATTTTCTCAATGTGTGTCCTATCCATTCTCTGCGCTCCTTTCTGATTTCTTCCTCCGCTGAAATGTGATTTGTTCTCTCCCGCAGTAGTTTGTTGCTGGCCAACAGATGTGAAATATCTTGTGTAGACAACTGTTAATAAACACCTGTATGTTGTGAATAATGGCTTTCGGAGTTCTCCAACTTACCGCGCTATAGAGTAGGACTGTCTTGACGTCTGTGTTGGAAATTTTGGCTTTGGTGTTGGTTGGTAGTTGTTTTGAGTTCCAGATGTAGAAATGCCACCCTTGCCTCGCTAATCCGTGCCTTCACATTTGATCGATTCCATGTACCTAAATTAATGGTTGTTCTAGTTGTCAGGATGGACGTCGACCTCGTGACTACCGAAGAAACTCGGGTTTCATCATGAGACGCCATAACTCTTCTAATTGAAGACCCAATCCCCAGGGCATAGTTTAAATGGTTTGAATTATTTTTTCTGGTTCGTGTTTCTTAGCGAGTTAGTCTTCTACGAAATTGGGTCGCTAACCCCATGCTCAAATCTCCTCCTTTATCCAGGCTTGTGACCGGTAGTAGCCCCAAAGGCGCTTCGGGTGGATTTTGGAAAGAAACAAAATATAATTGGCAAAATATTAGTTTTATAATGATAGGTTAATGAAATAGAATTGTATCAATCACCAACAACAGAACACTTTTCCAGCTGGTCCACTGCATCCAGTAACTCTTTATCTAATGACATTCCATGATGAAAATGACCTTCGAAATAAAAGTTTATTTATTTATTTTCTTCAAATAAAATACACTAATTATCTGTCAAATGAAATGTAGATATTTTTAAAATGTGTTGTCCGGGATTGAATTATTTTCGAGCCTAAAATTTTGGATAAGATAAGCTCACTATGTTTATAACATGAAGATTTGTTGTGTTACAATAATCAGCTTTATTTTGAACGTATTGGACTTTGTCTTGACTATAGAAAAAGTTACTCGTAATTTGTTACTAATTAGGATAAATGAGCTATTCCATAAATTAATTCTACAAATTATTATAATGGACAAATTAACCGATCAGTATATTATTTTAAGTTTATATATATTTGCTAATTAGACTGTTTTGTATTCTATGTACCAGTTACTGAGTTGTTAATAAACAAATATTAGTCAATTAATTTAGCTAAAAGTTTCCATTTACATCATGAGTCAAAAGGTTATTGATCTTCTTAAATTAATTGAAAGATCTCATAGCAAGAGACAGTGCCAACTTCCTGTGGCATATCGATTAGCTTTTAGCAAAGCAAAAAAAAACAATGTACTAGTCGACTACTATATAACGTGTCTGTTTGGCATGTAAAATTGTAACTACGGTTCATAAGGAAGGAAATCAATATCAATTTAAAGTGAATGTAAGGTGAACCTTCAACACGTTTTCGTTATATTACTTTGTAAAATCTCAGTGCGTGTTTACTATGATTTGTTTATATTGAAAACTACTTAGTTCATAAATCATTGTAACCAATTTATAACTGATTGACAAATGTAATTCTAATTGCACTCCGGCCATAAAATTACTGCCTTGATGAAACGGAACTAACTACAGTTGAAAAGGCAGGGAAAAAAGGATAGAAATAATCTTATTTAATTTATTCAATGACAGAAGGAAATATGAAACAACCATGTGATGCAACAGAGAAGCTAGCTGAAAAATTTAGTAAACCTAAATGACCAGTGAAAAACAAATAAGGTAAATCAATCACTGGTATCAAAAAAGTCACAGACTCATTCCAATTAAAAGCTGATATCAGATAAGGTTGCTTACTTTCCACGTTCATCTTTCTGTTGGTGGTTGACTGAATTATTAGGACATCAACATATCAAAGGAATCCAGGGATGCAGTGGACAGCTCGACGATTTGGACTTCACAGATGATCTTGCTCTTCTAGCCCACACACAACCTCAAATGCACGAGAAGAAGGTCATTGTAGCAGCTGTAGGTTTCAACATACATTAGGGAAAAAGCAGTATTTCTACAATTGAAGAACATCTGAAACTCAAAATAACTGTCAGCCAATGCTCAAGTCAGAATTTTTAATATAAACGTCAATACAGTTCTGTTGTATTCAGCTAAAACTTGATGAGCTAACAAACTTGGAACCCTCAGTCTTTCGGCAAGCGCCTTGCCTATAGACCATTGAACCGGCATCCAATGGTGTGCACGTTTTACTTCTATCAACTCTCAACATTACTTGATCATCTTCCATTGCGGTTGGTGTGTGTCTGATCATTTTTCAATCGAAAAAAATATTAACTGTCTTCAAAAACCTCTTTGTTTTTCAGGGTATTGCCTCATCGAGTAAACAGTTACCACTTGTAGCATGGCTTGAATGCTTTTACACTCATTTACTTAGCAAATATACCTTATATTGGTTTGAAATCTTGGTTCGTTCTGCATCCAATGTTCATGAGATTGAAGAGACAGCGAATTCAGAAAATCTTAATCTGGTTGCTAAGTAAGGCGCTGAAATTTTCTATGTACAATGTATGATGTGTTTGTTATATTTGTGTTGATTGTTTTGTCATTCAAAAAGTGAGTACAGCTGCTACTCTACCTAACTATTTGCAGCCCTAAGAATTTTGGCTTAATAATACATTCTTATTCACATGCTTCGTTAATGTCTGTCTAACAGTTTTACGTGTTAACGCAGTTTGTCCGTTTGATTGCTTGATGACATACTCCGGTCAACATGATGTGTGCAGCGACTCATTGCCTAAAAATAGGCAGCACATTTTTCACTCATTTCATTCACTGGATAATTATAACCTTACCGAGGAATATCCCCCTTTTATGCCACTAGTATGTTTATGTATTTAAGTGAGCGTGGTATGCTGTTGGCACAGAGATATGCTACAGGCGATTTAATCATTTACAGGAAAATAAATATCTCATTAATATACTAATGAACAATACTCGTTGAGTTAGCTATATAGAGGTTCCGATCATTTTTATGAAGAATGATTCACTTTCATCCGGTTATTTCACAGTATTTTTCATTATCAGTCAACTATTATTAACTTTGTTTGTACTTCGTATGTTTAGTAAATCATTTTTCTCACTAACAAGCTTATAAAATATCAGGTTATTCATTTAATCAATTTCTCAGCCTATTGGAAATCTGTATTTGTAAAGGAGTTGGTTTACAGTTTCTCTTTAGCAAGATCATATAAGATGTTTCAAAGTACTGTATTAATTTATTTAATGATAGTTCCTGATTTAAATGCATAGATGATTAAAACTACTTTATGTTTATTTTTAATTATTGAACGTTAAATGTTACTTCGAATGAATTCATTAGTTTTACGTCCATCAGGTCAAACCAAAGTGTATTGTATTGTATTGCATTTTCAAAACTAAATGGTTTGATTGAGATGTTAAATATTCTTGAAAGATTGCTTGTTTATTTATAGTTTGAAAACATTTAACATTAACCTGAAACATACTTTTAGTATCTGATAACTATATCAAACTTTTTCACTGTACAAGCGTGAAATTTATAATTTAATTAATGTTATTCACACCAAGTCAAATTACACTTATTAAAAGTTGTGCTATAAATAGGGTCAAATCAATTCACTTTTCACTGTTCAGTACAAATCCTCATGCATCCATTCCGTAGAATACGGATCAAATCATACTTTATTTTTCATTTATAGTATTACAAAATTTCAACGAGAATCTAATGCACTGAATATCTCATTGTTATTCGATACAACTTGTCAGTCATTTCCATTTCTTGGACATGGTTATGTTTTAAGAGGTTCTGTTGGTGATGCACCAAAAGGAATTGAAAGTATACCACCAATTTTCAATGCTCCATTGGTACGTGACAAATATTTATTGTATTTATTTGTTTAATTTTTATGATTCGTTTTATTGTTTTCTCTGAATATAACATCAATCAACAGCAACGTAGAACTTCGTACGCAAGTACATCAGTTCAAGTTGTCATACCACATTAGCACACAGATGTAATTGTCAATTCAAATCCCATAGTAGTACAGTAAAAGTATTAGAAGTAATTGGAGAGATTAGGGTTCGAAGATGTTATTCAAAAAGTGTAATTCAGTGAGGTAAATTTAGAAAGAGAAAGATAGGGGTGATGAGAAATGCTAAAGGTTAGGACTTGAGAGAACACAAAGAATAAATGCACCAGCGCCATTGCAAACGGTTTTGAGCCATGTCATTCAGGGTCTCTAACCATCGATTATTATCATCTCGCGGACCCCAACCAGGTAGTCGACACCTACCAACATGACTCAGTCCACTTGTCAGTAACTTCACGGATTTGTGCCATATTTTGGTTTGGCCACCCCTATCTTTCTTCCAATCTATTCCTACATCGCGAAACATAGCTCGACGAGGCATTAGGTGGTTAGGCATACACAACACATGTCCCAACCATCTCAACTGATGAAGTTTCACTACTTCATCTATGGACCTGCCACCCTTACCTAAGACCTGTTTCCTATCACCAGCATTGCTAACTCGGTTGTCCCATGATACACGAGCAATGCTTCAAAGACACCTATGATTGAAAACAAGCAAGCAACGAATATCTTCTACTCTGACTGGCCATGTTTCACATCCATAAAGTAGGACGGGGCGAACTGCTGCTGAATATAACATGGATTTATTGTTATACCTAAGTGATATTACTCTTAACTTTTTCTATTTTAGAAAATATCTTATGCGTTAAATAGACTTGTATGTTATATTTTGATTTGAAAATGCAGGTATCGTTGTTAATTTAAAGTGACAGTAGTTTACGCTGTAAAATCGTACAAGATATCGAAACTAGTATAGCGAATTTTGTAGATCAAATTTACGAATTGAATTATTAAGTTCCAATTCGCACTATACTTCAGTGTTGTGTATATGCATCTTGTTTCCATCAAGCTTAACTAAATATTATGAGATCGCTGAAGAATTCGATGTAGAGAAACGAACATATTTATTTTGTAGACTTTTTAGTGAAGAGCCAAAGTGTATACACCATGTACTACCTCAGAAACATTACTTAATGTCAATTTTATTTTTGTGCGTGTGAATCATACCACACAGAAAAAATTTCTAATTTATTTAGGTAATAGTTTGTAAGCAGCTTTCAGTCAACAACTTTAAATATTCAGAGGGATTAAACAGCTTCACACACATACTTCACGCAGCTAAAGGTTATTACTTTTGAACAATCAAGGTTTGGATAATGTCACTGATATTTCAGAATGCCCTATATGACATCTGATTTCACACATGTAGTTATTAAATGTTAGTAAGTTAAACTTCAAATTTTATAGCTGAAATAATTAATTTGAATATATGAACCTCTTTTTTAGTTAACTTCCATCTGTCAATTCTTCTTTTAAAACATGTGATTTACATCATTAAGCCAATATTTACTATTGGTATCACTCCTGTACGTTTTTGTCAACATAAAAACTGAACTAATATTTAAAATCTGACCGTTAAATATTGTTTATTCAAAGTGTCAGCAGGAAAAATATACATGGTCTATTATAAACATGTGAATAAACTAATCAATATCATGAGTAAATAAGTTAGAGGATAATAAAGGTGAAGATACTCACTTATCACTCATACACTATTACTGAATTGATCGTCTAGCAAATAATAACAATATCAAAATCTATAACAACAATACACTTACTTTAATTTTTTTTTTATTCACTCTTTACAGGGTAGTTCATTGTCTCCAGTTGATATTTATACAATTGTTATGCAAATCAACAGTACTCTTCATCTTAGTGGTGATGATGATAAAATGGATATTAGCGAAGTTTTAAAACAACCACGTTATGTATATGATGAGAAATTGAATCATACATATTATATCAAAAAATTAGAATGTCGTGTATTTTTAGCTTTGGTGTATGAAGGATTAAAATCACATAAAGATAAATTAATCAATGAATTTATATCAATGCTTACAGATACAATTTGTTTACATAAAGTGGTCAACCTATTGAAACAACACCGACAACAATTCTCTTCATCATCACCATCTACTGATCGAAGAAGTTTACGGTCGTTGTTTTTCCACTGAATCCGACTATTATTTCTTTTCTAATCGATTTCTTAGCATTCAAGCTGGATGATTTCTCATTGTACAGATAAATAATTTCCCAGTGTGATATTTTTTGAAAAAAAAGGAGAATATGTTAAAATAATCATATATCAGTCGTAGTCTCTTTTTTACTCATTATTACTTTGGAGTGGAGTGACTAATCAACTCTTTTTTTAGAAACTAGCAACAGTGGAAAATTGTGCTTTACAGTACTTCGCTTTTTTTTGTAAAGGAATACATAAATCAAATTTAATTGGTGCTGTTGTAATTAGTGTTTGATTAATATATTCACAGTATTGGAACATGTTTTTGATTAAACAGTTAACATTCTGAACGAGTAGTTGAATAGTATTATGCTTACTGCGAGACGTGGAATTGTTTGATACTATCTCGTATAGCAGTCATAAACTGGGACATACCACGTTAGCACAGAGATGCAGTTGTCAATTCAAATCCCATAGTAGCAGAGATTCGCAGTAATGGAGAAGGTGAGGATTCGAAGATATTATTCAAGTGTAATTCGGCGGAATAAGTTCAAAAAGGGAAAGACATAGGTGATGCGGAATTCAGAATTTGAGAAAACAAAGAATGGATGCACCTGCGCCATTCCAAACGATTTTGAGCCATGTCGTTCGAGGTCTCTAACCATCTTCTCGCGGACCCCAACCAAGTAGTCTACACCTAACATGGCTTACTCCACTTGTGACTTCATGGATTTATGCCATTTTTTGGTATGGTCATCTGTTAGTGGGACATAGATGCATTTAAAGCATGATTACGTCACTACGCGCTGATTGGCTAACTTCCTATCCAATCAGCGCCTGATCGAAGCTTGGAGAACAGGATAGAAAATTCTCGTATTATTAGCTGCATGCTGATTGGTCAAATCCAGTCCAGTCGATCACGTGAATTTCCTTCCAGAAGTTTTCTCATGTAAAGGCTATAAATAGACTAGCATTGTATTTTTCTTCGCCTTCTAGCCTTCTTAGCCTTCTTCGCTTTCAAGCCTTTTTGCCTTGGCTTTCGCCATCACCTCCAGCTTCTTTTCCTTGCTATTTTGGAATACAATCCTTCCTGTTCAACCGTGTTCTGATTTGTGTTACTTGTCCAGTGTCTGGTGTCAAGAATACTAAGCAATAAGATTTAGCCGGGAAATATCGTAAGCAAACGCGTTACAACAGTGGCGACGGAGAAAAAGGAAAAAAATTTCAAGATGCCTATTTCAGATGATCAGCTTAACCGTATACTACAACAACAGCAAGCACAATTAGATGCACAAATGCGGTTGTTGGAGATCCTAACTCAACAGCTCAACATCCAGTGTTCGAGTCCACATACTGTTTCAAATACGTCTTGTGAAGCAGTGGCAAACAGCATACCAGAATTCGTCTATAATCCTGAATGTGCAAATACTTTTCTGACGTGGTGCAAACGTTGGGAAGATACATTTAGAATTGAATTCGGTAAACAAGACGATGCATGGAAGACTCGGTTGTTGCTGCGTAAGTTGGGAAGCAATGAGTATGAACGTTACGCTGACCACGTATTACCGAAGTTACCTAGAGAGCTCAGTTTCGAGGAGACAGTAACTCAGCTGTCAGATATTTTCGGCGAATCAGCATCATTGTTTAGTATTAGATATCATTGTCTAAATCTGGTGAAACACGAAGATGATGAATATGCGGTTCTTGCAGACGTCGTCAACAGAGAATGTGAACGGTTCAGGTTACGCTCGTTGACGGAAGACCAATTTAAATGCTTAATATTCATCAAAGCTCTTCAGTCACCGCAAGATGCGGAAACCAGAACTAGACTTTTGATTCGAATGGACCAAGACCCTAACGTCACACTCAGAACATTGACAGATGAGTGTAAACGCCTACAAAGTATCAGGCACGACAATATGTTGATTGAACAGGTAAATCACAATTTAACCAGCAGTAGTGTCAATGCTATTACTAGGTTAAAAGTCCAGAAGCCGATAGCATCTCGTAACAAACCAACGACGGCATGTTGGTTATGTGGTGATTGGCACTACGTACGATTTTGTCCATTTAAAAAACATAAATGTCAGATGTGCCATAAACGTGGACATAAAGAAGGCCATTGCCAACCAAATCGTACGTCTCAGCCGAAGAAGAAGCGCAAACGTACTCGACATGTGGTGAAATCAGCCGAGTCTAAATCACTTTCTCTCGTAGCTGCTTTTCAAACAGAATATGACGTTCGGAGAAAGTATGTTACTATCCAGATGAACGGTGCATCAGCTCGTTTCCAAATCGACACGGCATCAGATATCACCCTAATGTCTAGAGAAACGTACAACTCGCTGGGAAAACCGCCAATGAAGCCATCTAAGAAAACAGTTAAAAGCGCTTCAGGTGGTGTGTTAAAACTGGTTGGTGAGATGCAGTGTGAATTTTCCTTCAACGGAAAGAAATGCATAGGAATATGCTACCTGACAGAACGGCCAAACCTTGATCTTCTTGGTCTAGATATGCTAGAAAAACTGGGAATAATGGATGTACCCATTAACAGTGTCTGCAACATATCGTGTTCATCATTGAACACCCCGGTACTTGCAAAGAAGACAGGTGAAAGATTACGTGAAAAACTGAAGGAAAAGTTTGCCTCTGTTTTTAGGAATAACCTTGGCCTGTGTACCAAGATGAAAGCTCACTTACCATTGAAATCAGATGCGAAACCTATTTTTCGTCCGAGACGTCCTGTACCATATGCCACTCTTGAGCTAGTCGATCAGGAACTTAATCGCTTACAACAGGCCGGGGTAATTCAACCAGTCAATTACTCTTCATGGGCTGCACCGATCGTAGTGATTAAGAAAGCTAATGGAACTATACGCATTTGTGCCGATTTCTCAACTGGTTTAAATGCTGCATTGGATGTGTATCAGTATCCGTTACCAGTTCCTGAAGATCTGTTTGCCAAGCTTAATGGTGGTACATGTTTCGCGAAAATAGACTTTTCCGATGCCTATCTACAAGTAGAAGTAGATGAAGATAGTAGAGAGCTCCTGACTATTAACACCCATCGAGGGCTATTTCAATACACTCGTCTACCATTTGGCATCAAGACCGCACCGGCTATCTTTCAGCAAATAATGGATACGATGCTAACAGGTATACCTGGGACAGCAGCTTATCTTGATGATATCATAGTTATGGGTTCAAGTGACAGTGAACTGTCAGATCGACTACATCAAGTCCTTAACCGAGTGTTGGAGTATGGTTTCCAACTACGTGAAGAAAAGTGTATCTTCTTCATGCATTCGATCAAATACCTTGGTTTCATCTTAGATAAGAACGGTCGCCGACCAGACCCAGCCAACATCGAAGCCATTCAGAAGATGCCTGCACCAACTGATGTCTCTTCATTAAGATCTTTCTTGGGGTTAATCAGTCATTACAGCGCATTCCTGCCTGAAATGCATCGAGTGAGAGGTCCTTTGAATGAATTGCTATCAAAAGATAAACCTTGGCAGTGGTCAGCAGAATGTCAAGCATCTTTCGATAAAGTCAAGTCGATGCTCAGCTCAAAGCTTCTTTTGACACACTTGGACCCCAGCTTGGGAATTGTTGTTGCATCTGACGCCTCTAGTTATGGAGTTGGAGCAGTAATATCTCATGTGTTTCCGGATAAATCAGAGAAAACAATTGCCCATGCTGCCAGATCTCTCACCCCAGCCGAGCGAAATTACAGTCAAATTGAGAAAGAAGCTCTTGCAATTATTTTCGCTGTCAAAAGATTTCATAAAATGCTCTATGGTCGTAAGTTTACGCTACTGACAGATCACAAACCTTTGATTGCAATCTTTGGTTCTAAGAAAGGAATCCCTGTCTATACGGCTAATAGATTACAGCGCTGGGCAACGATGCTCCTGAGTTATGATTTCAATATCAAGTATCAGTCGACAAATACTATCGGTCAAGCGGACGCTCTCTCTCGATTAATTGGAGTCCAGCATCCTGAACCAGAGGACATAATCATTGCCTCAACAGCAGTAGACCCAGAAATAAGGAGTGTAGTAGCAGACGCCATTCGAAACACTCCAGTGTCGTCAGAGGAAGTCAGAGAAGAAACTCTTCGAGACCCACTTCTACAAGAAGTTAGAAAGTTTCACCTGGAAGGTTGGCCTTCGAAGATCAACTCTTCAGAGCTTCAACAGTTTTACCAGCGTAGACTCTCTCTTTCAATCATCGACGACTGCCTGCTGTTTGCCGAACGAGTCATAATTCCAGCGAAGCTACAACCAGCAGTGCTAAAACAGTTGCACGTGGGACATCCTGGAATAAATCGCATGAAAGCACTAGCACGAAGTTATGTATACTGGCCGC
This sequence comes from Schistosoma turkestanicum, assembly GCA_944470395.2. Taxonomy (NCBI): domain Eukaryota; kingdom Metazoa; phylum Platyhelminthes; class Trematoda; order Strigeidida; family Schistosomatidae; genus Schistosoma; species Schistosoma turkestanicum. The sequence continues at coordinate 26,563,069 of OX103974.1, forward strand.
ACTTAGACACCCAGCTAGAGCAGCTATCCCGTTCGTGTACCAAATGTGCATTAGCAGCAAAAGCACCGCGCAAAGCAGAGTTGCAATCATGGCCAATACCACAGTCACCGTGGCAGCGTATACATTTGGACTTTGCTGGTCCACTTCATGGACAAACTTACCTTCTGGTAGTTGATGCATACAGTAAGTGGCCAGAAATTTTCTTGATGAAACACCCAACTGCAAGCTGTACAGTCAGTAAATTACGTAAACTATTCAGTCGTTTCGGAGTCCCGGAATTGATAGTTACTGACAACGGGACACAGTTTACGTCCGCAGTCTTCTCGCAATTTTGCCGACAGAACGGAATCTGTCACGTCCGAACACCTCCATTCCATCCGCAATCAAATGGTCAAGTAGAGCGCTTTGTGAGCACATTTAAAAATGCTCTAAAAAAATCCAAAGGGGAGGGGACCACCGAAGAGATCTTAGAGAGGTTCCTGCTTATTTATCGCTCTACACCGAACCCTCAGACGATTGACGGAGTCTCACCTGCGGAAGCTCTACTTGGTAGAAAATTACGAACACATTTTGATGTCATCCGTCCTACACCAGCTCTTGAGCCTCGGCGGAACCTGTCGATGGAGAAGCAGTTCAATCGACACCATGGGGCAAAAAGACGATCGTTCACAGTGGGCCAGAAAGTACTTGCTATGGACTATCGTGGAAAACATCCTGCATGGACAGCTGGTCGGATTTTAAAAAAGAAAGGAAATGTGACTTATGAGGTGTCAGTTGGCTCAGAAGTTTGGGTACGTCATGCTAACCAACTAAAAGCAACTTCGATAGCCAGCAACGGGACTCGGCACCGAATACCCCTCGACGTTCTGCTAGACACCTTCGAAATCAAAACGCCTGGAACACACAAGTCAGTTTCTGTGCAAGCAAAGAGTGACACAACTTCGTTATTGCCGAGAAGATGGAGTAATCGAAAGTACAAGCCAGTCACTCGGTTGCAGTTGGACCCTAGCACCAGATCCTACGAATCTTCTCAAAGGGGAGGTGTTAGTGGGACATAGATGCATTTAAAGCATGATTACGTCACTACGCGCTGATTGGCTAACTTCCTATCCAATCAGCGCCTGATCGAAGCTTGGAGAACAGGATAGAAAATTCTCGTATTATTAGCTGCATGCTGATTGGTCAAATCCAGTCCAGTCGATCACGTGAATTTCCTTCCAGAAGTTTTCTCATGTAAAGGCTATAAATAGACTAGCATTGTATTTTTCTTCGCCTTCTAGCCTTCTTAGCCTTCTTCGCTTTCAAGCCTTTTTGCCTTGGCTTTCGCCATCACCTCCAGCTTCTTTTCCTTGCTATTTTGGAATACAATCCTTCCTGTTCAACCGTGTTCTGATTTGTGTTACTTGTCCAGTGTCTGGTGTCAAGAATACTAAGCAATAAGATTTAGCCGGGAAATATCGTAAGCAAACCGTTACAACATCATCCCTTGGTTTCTTCCAACCTACTCCTACATCAGATAACATCGCTCATCGAGGCAGTCGGTCTTTGTGCATACGTAACACATGTTTGTGATAAAAAGGCAACTTTAAACTACTGGAAGTTCTCACAAAACTATATTAGTAAACTTAAGTTAAACAACACCAGTGCTTTATCGTAAAATATGGTTTAGAAGAATTTTAGTTTTCAAAAATGGCGAGTGACATGAACATAAGTTCAGAAAAAGTTGTACACCAAAGTCCAGAAGTTATGTAGATATTTTAAGCCCATTGAAGCATTAGGCCAAGACTTGAAGGAATTGTACAAAGAATTCTCAATTAATCCGTGATGGATAATATATAAAAATGTACAGTCGATAAGAAATCAGTAAAATGCTTGAGGTCATGTAGTATGTACTGTATCCAAATCAAATACCTTCCGAGTAAAACAATATGCACTTTAAACGTGCATAATTACAAACATATTATTATTGAATTAGTATTAATTAGAATACGATGAATACATGAAAAGTTCATATTTTTCTTAACATAAACTCAAACAAGCTTCATGTACTTCTGTTTAAAAGGATTTTTTCGAGTTGATCAAATTAGGCAAATTTTGTGTCTGTACCATTCTTAGTATCATGTGCAATCGGAAAATTATATATATCATAACGTTAATTCAAGTTACTTTTTTAAACTAAATATTATATTCGGTGAATTATGTGTAAATTACAATCAAATAATCTCATGCTGCAGTATAATTATAGCTACTTTAAGAAAGAAGCCATCAAATATATCCTGAATATAGTTGTTATTTAGAAATATTAAAAATAAAATGATCCTGATTGAAAGTAATTTATTTTATTATAATTGAAAAGACTAAGCCCATGATCCCACATACACCTAAACGTTGCTCGAATGATTACATCACATCCTACTGCATTTATCAGTTTACATGTTTCTGTGGACACATACATAAGGGAGGAGTAATCGGACCTTACAATCAAGGGTTATGGAACATGTAACTAAGTGGCTTCAAAATCAGTTAACGTCAGATGAGCCGATTAACTTGGGAAATAGAAAACCATATTCATCGATCGCAAAACAAAATTGTGACAGGGCGTAAGATTGACATCAAGACAGCCTTCAAAATATTGTATAGAAATGTTCAGGGACGAATTTTGAGGTTTGTGAAGGCCTTGGCTATTCGAGAATTAACCCCCCTCTCATATGTGTACAAAAACAATTTGTTATAATCTTGAATTTACCCTCGTTATCTTTAAACCTAGGGTAATGTGACGATTTCCTAACCTTTCTTATTCTTTTCATGTTACGTTAATTTTCTCTCCTTTATTAACAATTATCATTTGAACTTTTATTATTCTTCATATAAAATGCCTTGACAAGTATATTTGACCAGATTATTCAACATGTATAACGCAAATACATCACATTTTTCAGATCAATTACGTCTTCTCACAGTTCTATCTTAATTTATAAAATGGACTAATTGTTTTAAAGTTTATTTTTAGACTGGAAATTTACTACTTTTTATTTATTTATTGCTGTTCTATCCACTATGAAAAGTTGCAGCTCAAAAGTGTTATCGTGTTTTGGATTTTCAGACCGTTAGTTAACTGACAATCACTTTATGTAACAAAACTGTTGTTGATCATCAGTGAGCGAATGATATGAATATTCTTGAACTACTTGATTATAAAGTGATCAATACGTATTTAACTACATCAAGTATTGATGTAAGATAACTAACTCATCTGTAGTTGTTACATGTACAGATAGTTTATATTAGGACAAGTGACACGGGTACACAATCGTATGATCGTGACATACATTATTCTTACCCGTAAACAACGATCAAGAACTTGAATGTTAGTTTTCTGCAAGAAAATATTTTCACAAAATTTCTTCACTATTATCAATATTTTTGAAATACCGATCAGTGAAACTTCTCCCAATTTCAAAGACAGAAAACGAGACAAAATACAACAAAAATAAGAAAATATTTTTGTTATAAAAATCTCAAGAAAAATACATGTATCAATTATATCACAGTGAAAATAGGTTGCTATTGTTGTTGTTGTAGCTGTATTTGTAAAATCTGTTTTGAAGTAATAATTGGTCAATTAACTATAAAAGTAATAATAATAATAATATAACAATGCAAAATTAATCTTAGAAAAAAAAAACAAATATTTAAGAAGAAACAAAAATGGGAATATCACTTCATGTATGGGTCGGTGTGTGTTGTATTTCATTTTACTACTGTACAATTATTAAAGTAAAGTAAAGTTTAATTTTGAAAAATTTGAAAATTATTTTCTTCTAAATATTTATTAAACAATTTTTTTGCACGATACAATATTCTAGAAGAGTTGTGTTTACCTGACTGTTGTTGATAAAATTGTATAATATCTCCAGGTTCTTTAATTTCTAGCATAATTATCTCTTTATATTCTAAGATTAATGATAAACTAAGAAATAGAAGAAATGGATTACCCTGACCAAATTTATTCGGTGGTGGTAAATGTGCTACACTAGTCCTAATATGAATTGGTTCATTTTCAATAGAAAATGAAGATAATCGTCTGGTTGATGTTAAATGTAAAGATTGTTGGTTTATTGTAGAGCTAGGAAAATCCATTAATGATTCATGAGAGATAATTTCAAATTGCGTTTCTGTAAGTAACGTCTCAGACGATGTTTGTTGTGGATTTTTAGATTGATTATACTCACTAGATAAGTCATGTGAAGAGAGAACAATAGAAGGAATAGACGAAGAAACAGATGAATGAGTATCTTGTTTAATCACTTCTTGGTTGAACACAGTAGTAGATCCTTTTCTTTTCAAATCTACAACATAATTTGAACCGATTAAAGAATTAATTAGGCTGACATCTCTTGCTGTATAATGATGCCAGTTAATAGGGTTTGTTGACGGAAGTGAAGAATTCGACGTGTACAAATTACATGTGCCATCAGTTAAAACAAGATAGCCTTCAGATTTAGAATTAGAAGTTTCAATTTCAATTAAACTATTATTATTTACAAGACATAAAGCAGCCCATTGTGATTCGAAAATACGTAAAGATTCATTAAAGTTAAATTCACGTTTTAATTCCAAGATAAACCAACGTTGAGTAAAATACATATTGGCTAGATTATGTTCACGAAAAAATTGCGCTAATTCACTATCGGTATATGTTAGAAGATCGTGTAAATCTTGCATATTATTAATTAATATAGATTGTTGTGTATCGCTAAATTTAGATTTGACGCGTTGCATTAAAGCACAAAATGAAAGATATGCTAATGCCTCATCACCTTGAACAACTAACAATGGACTGGCCAAATCTGACATACCTACAAAAAAAAATAGGAAAATATTTGTGATTAAAGACTAACGATGGAAAATCGACATTATCAAACAATGACATTTGTAGTGATTAGCTCTGGCTGTCACATAATTGTGTTAGGTCCTATGTTGTTCATGTCTGGATATAATACTTAAAGGACTTTAATAAAGTGGCACTAGTCAAAATTTCTCTCTAGTTCTAAGAAACCTAGATAGCTTTAATAAATATTCCCAAAATCTATGGAAGTCATTATGAACTAGATAACGAAAAAATTATCTAACACGATTGTTAGCAGCATCGTAAGCTGACCATTAATTAGTTACTAAATAGACAGCTGTACACGGTGTGACCGAGGAAACATTAGTATGTATGAGCTTAGGATTATCTAGTGTAACAGCTTGCCATACTACTCAATGACTTAAATCAAAGTAAATGAAGCAAGGTTTGAACATTTAACGCCGTGGATGATATGGGTAGTTACATTCGGAGCGCCACATATTAAATCAAACAGACCCCCCGTAACCAATGAGTTCCAATAAACTTATTCACTTGATATTATAATACTATTATTATACGTAACTTGTGAAAAAGTAGCTAATCAACTGACCTTGACAATATCCGATATTTGGGTGATGTATACAATAAGTAGCCAGTATATCAAACAACTGGCACACTCGATGGTGGTTGTCAACAGAACGATAGTAGTCTTCCTCTATAAAAGACACAGAATGTAAGAAAATACCGATCAATAAAGTATAACGAAGTATATATATATATATATATATATATATAAAGCAGTTCTTGAATAGTCTCACGTAAATTATTCTCAGAAAGCGCTACCTGATTGTTTAGTAATATCCAGCGTCATATTTTATAACTTTTAGTGATGACTGAATTCGAACAATCAAGTTGCAATCTGCCCGTTAGTTCGGATGACTGGGCACCGAAATAGGAGTTATTGATTTCATGTGATTGCAAGTGGTCCCAAGATCACGAATTTTTTCTCGGTAAAACTTATCAGACAACAACTGCTACTAAGTGGGTAATTAATTTTAAAGTCCCAGTACCATACGATTCAAACAGCCCACTGACTGCGACAGTGATTGATGAGAATTCGAGCTTTACGGACAGAAGCTATTCTCTTGAGCGTGTGTGTATAAATTTCCAACGACTATCAACAGGAATGAGACTTAATTAAATGTTTTCCACAGGATGCTCTGAACCATCTAGCACTACGAAAATGATTATTGTAACAATATCCTATGTTAAGCCGAAAAAAATGATCCGAAACTAGTGTGTTAGGATATTCATCCAGTTGGTCCTAAACTATCAAGTTCACATACTTTTAAATGTCCTTTCCTATTGGTTAGTATTCACGGTCGACTTAACTGCATAAATATGCATTATCTGTAAAGTTTTATACTCCTCTTCTTCTTCTGCACTTTTTGATACCATTAGTGGACGCTTAAGATGCGAGGATTAGAGTAGCCTATCGTGTCTCTGGATGACTTGTCATAGCTCTCGCTTACCGACTAGGGTGAACTCGTAATAAATAGTTCAAGCATGCAAATTGACGAGCATAACATAGTGTGTGATAGAGACTGGGGTAGCAAGGCAGAGTGGAATAAGTAAGTTCATACTTTCTTCAAGTTCTCGCTTACTATTTTTAACTGGATTATTTTTTAATCAAGTGTACGGTTTACTGACTACTCATTATTTATTGGATTGTTAACGATGGATTAATAAAAAAATGTATGCAATATAATATTTAGAAAATTATTACAATAAAATGAGAGCAACATTATAAACATATACCTTGATTGCTTAATCATCTTCTTAAATACGATAAAGTTTATCGTGACTTTTAACATTACTGTCTTATAACAAAAACAGCTCAATATTTTAGGACCAGAGAGTTAGGTCAGTATTCTACAACGTGGAACAGGATACGTACGCACATCAGTTCATGTTGACATACTACATTAGAACATAGACGCAATTGTCAACTCCAACAGTTAGGCAGCCATGTAGTAAGTGATTCCCTTCCGAAGACAGCTTGGAATGATACCAAAAAGGCTGTGCAAACAGCAGTGATATCTTCTAGTTAGGTAAACCATAAGGTTAGGGAGAAGCCGTAGATTTCAGTGGAATCTACCGAACTGATGGATGCTCGAAAGTTCGTTCCGCCTGGCTCTGAGTACGAAGAGGAGCGGAGTCAGCTCAGGCACAGGCTGATAAAAAGCCTACACAATGATCGCGAACAGTGGTGGGTAGCGAAAGCAAGACCGATGGAAAAGGCAGCGGCGATAGGTAACAACAGACAACTGTTCCGACTTATCAAGGAAACCGATATTAGAAATCCATCTGTTAGCGAAACTATCCCAGAAAAGGATAGCTGTATCATTCATTCTCAATCCAGGAGATTGGATCGATGGGCAGAACACTTCAGGGATCAGTTCGACTGGCCTTCAGACACACTTCGGTTACCCACGATCTCCAGTCATCCTGAGTGGCAAATCGATGTAAGTTTTCCAAAACTTTATGAAGTTGAGAAAGCGATAGGAAATCTGAAGCGAGGAAGGGCAGCGGGTCTCGATCTATTGACCCCTGAGATCTTCAAAGATATTAGTTGCTTGTTTTTTTTTGATCATAGGTGTCTTCAAAGCATTGCTCGTGTATCATGGGACAACCGAGTTAGAAATGCTGGTGTTAGGAAACGGGTCCTAGGTAAAGGTGGCAAGTCCATAGATGAAGTAGTGAAACTTCATCAGTTAAGATGGTTGGGACATGTGTTGTGTATGCCTAACCACCTAATGCCTCGTCGAGATATTTTTGCGATATAGGAATAGGTTGAAGAAAGATAGGGGCGGTCAGACCAAAACATGGCACAAATCCCTGAAGTTACTGACAACTAGACTGAGTCATATTGGTAGGTGTCGACTACCTGGTTGGGGTCCGCGAGATGATAGTAATCAATTGTTAGAGACTCTTAATGACATGGCTCAAAACCGTTTGCAATAGTGCTGATGCATTTATTGTTTGTGTTCTATAAAATTCTAACCTGAATTCCTCATCACCTCTATCTTTCTCTTTCTTAATTAACCTCACTGAATTATACTTCTGGAATAATATCGTCGAAGCCTAATCTTCTCCATTACTGCTAATACTTCTACTAGCTCAACCACTATTGGGTTTGAACTGACAGTTGCGTCTCTGTGTTGATGCGGTATGGCAACTTGAACTGATGTACTTACGTGCGAAGTTCTACGTTGTTGCTGTTGATGATGATGACAATATTAACATTCTCGGGATGAGACATTGCTCACTGAAATCATAATTTTTCACCAATGGAAAAATTCAGTGAAGTTCCCTTCTGGGTGAGTGATTCTTTAGTAACACAGAGGCAAGTATTGAGTTTATTAGGCAAAAATACAGAAATGCGTTTCTCATAAAAAAAGGGTTTTAGCTGTACATAATTACAGATTTTTCCGGTAATAAAAATTATTCTTATTCACCACCATTTTAGCATCATATTTTTCTAAATCATTTGTTTAACTAAAATAAACTAACTTTACTTGCACATAATAAATTGTAACAAAAATATTCAGATAATATGCATATGCCTATTGAAACAGTAAAACGGTTTTATAGCAAGACGATTAACATACTCAACTAGTAAAGAAAGGTTCCTTTAATGACTTTCGGATTAAAACTGTTGTAAAAATAATTTTTTTAGTTGAATAAAGAAATCACAAAGTAAAAAATTCTGAAAAAAAGTATTCAAGGAAAGAAAACCCAAAATGCTTACTCCAGTCTGTACGAACAACATCTATGCTTATTGAAGCTAATGTAGATAGTTGATTTTCAGACATTAAACCCATGACATATAACTTTTTCCAATTTTCTTTAAGAGTAGCATATTGTTGAGCTTTGATATCCAGTAAATGGAAACGCTCCTGACCCGTTGTGTCAGCTGGACAAACTGATAACAATATACGCCAACCAACTTTACGTAAACTGTGCTCCAAACCATTTAGGTAAACATCTAGACTGAAAAAAACAATTATATATATATTTTGCACGTAATACATATTGTATTTATGGTCAGAGAATGTTTAGGTATTTTATAAACTCTAGGTAATCAAAGAACTATCTGTTAGACACAAAACACGTGGCGTAAAATGAAGTAAACAAACCCTTACATTCAGTGGTTATTATTAGAACAAAAATAATGTTGGAGAACTACATAGTGTGACACTCAATAAATAGCACATAACAAACAGATTATATTCTTTGCTGATATTTAAACAAAACTGAATATGAGGTTAATTTTAGAGAAGTATTTCTCTGCATTTTTGTCCAGTTACTGAAAAGAGTTCACTAACTTTTGTTAAACTTAGGGTTCATTCTTAGAAGAAGTTATAAAACTGTTGTATTTCAACCAAATTCAGTTTGATAAATCAACAACAAATGAAAAGTGATTAATGTATATGTAATACTTACTAAAATTGATTTAGATAAATAATGCGTCCATTATCATCCATGTATAATCGCATTTGCGTATCTGATATCGGTGGATGGATAGGATAAAACATATCATCTGCGTCCAATGCAATTCCTGAAACAGTAACACTGTCATCTTACATACTAGGCTTAAACGATTCGTTAATTTATAAGGTTAATGAAAACATCCGATTACTTAAACTACAATGGGTGTAACTAGAATTTATGGTCGTGATTCGACGCTATGAAGTTGGGCGATGAATCGAATGAATTACTATTCTGTTTGAAAGATACAACTGAGAAATTACTACGTTGTTTTATCCAAGCAAACAGAAAATTAGATCGAGATTAGTGTTCTACATTTACAGTGTACAACAAAAATGATGCATAAAATATAGAATCTCTGGATATTCTGAGAATGATATCACTTTTTAGTACGATTTTCTTCAACGATTATTATTCACTTGACTTAAAACTTGGTGCAATACAAGTTGAAATCAATAGCCTGCTTATCTTTAGATTGAATTACTTTCTAAATTGGATGGAAAACGTTTTAAGTTACAAGAAGTACTGAAAAATTTGATACTAGATATAAGGCATATTATAATTTAAGCATCGAAACTTTGGGCTATAAATCTTTACCATAACACAGTTAAATTTATTTTTACCTAATAAAACAACTCCATAAATGGGTGAATAAAGCCTTACCGATAGCTTTGCGTACATTTGCAACAGTTTTTTCAAATCGTTGTGTGATTTGAGAAAAAAGTGATGGTCCTCTTGAATCACTGAGTGTTAAATCATTTTTCGTGTCAATTTGTGACTTTTTTCTTCTGGAACTCGGTTGAACACCACTTGGAATAATAATATCCCAGTCTTGAAGATCTGATTTTAGAATGCATTGAATATAAGGAAAGAAATTTAAGTGGACTAATCAGAGGCAAACACGGGATTATTAAATCTGTGAATACTAATGATATAAATAATTCTGTTCAATCTAATTTCAAAGAACTCATGACTAGATTTTCCTAATAATTTTTAAAAAATCTGTAATAGGCAAAACATTTAGAAAACATCAAATATAATAGAGACCACGAGTGATCAATGTGATATTCTTGATAAGGGTGCACTTGCCTTCGGTTCCTACTGTCTAAATGGGGGTATAGCTCAAAGTTTGTGAGGAAATTTCAACCAGGCGATGACATCTGGAACCTGTCCTACTTACCGTTGTACAAACAAGACGAGTCAGTTAGCTACGACGCAGAAGTTGATGGATGTTATTTTTGTAAAGCTTTATGTACTTTTGCGAATCTTCAAAAATGACATTATTAGCTAACAGGCATAGGCGCAAGTCAGTCAGTTAGCTAGCCACAACTCAGAACTTGGTACGTACATACATCAGTTCAGGTTGTTATGACACATTAGCACGGAGATGGGATTCTCATGGGAATCTCATAGTAGTGGAGGTAGTAGAAGCACTATCGGTAACGGTAAAGATTAGTGACTGAAGACATGATTCAAAAAGTATAATCCAGCGAAATAAATTTAAATGGAGAAATAGCGGTCATGAGGAATTTAGAATTTGAGAGGAGACAACAAATGGGTGATCTGAGCCATTACAAACGATTTTGAGCCATGTCATTCAAAGTCTCTAACCATCGGTTACTAATGTTTCGCGGACCCCAACCTGGTACTCTACATCTAACAACATTGCTCAGTTCAGTTGTCGATGAATTTATAAATTTGTGTCATGTTTTGAGTTGGCCGCCCCTAGCCAGCCAGATGGGATTTAGAACTCATAGCACAAGTGTTGAGTTAATTTGAGTACATGAAGATATCTTTTCAACATGGCAACGGTTATAAGTGAAGCGATGAAACTAAGAAATTTTTCGCAGAAGCTTTACATTATTCTAATTTACTGGATTGGAATCGTTCACTAAGTATATCTATAAAAAAAGAAAATATTCAGAAAACATACCAGGAACCTTAGGCTTTAGGGTTATTTTAAGTCGCAGAGTGGAATCAGATGATGTGACTATCGACGCATCTAGATCCCAGTCGGATTGTAACGGTAAATAGAACTGTTCACCAAATTCATCAATAGCCAAGTAACAAACCGAGAAATCACTAAAATTAAATCAACAAATAATAGTTTCTTTTATGCACCATGTTAAGTGTAACAAACAATAGCATGAATCACTTGCTAATGTAGTATGAGAGCTTGAACCAGTGTAAATACGTACCAGGTTCTACGTTGTATGTGGCTGACTGATGCATCATTCTAACAGAAACGAATAAGTAGGAATATTCGCCAGATATAAGATAATGATTCTCTTAAAAGATTTACTTTATGTTTCGTGACTAAAATTAAAAATACTCAGTTACTTGACTTGAAAAAATTAGGATGAATTGGGGAGTGGTAGATTTCTTTATCTGTAGGCTACCTCAGGTAAAATAAGAAAGTCATATCATAGCTTTTGTCGTTTTGTGAACAGAGATAATAAAACCCAGGTAAATTGTGAGGGTTCACTTCTGGTTTCACTTCTAAGAAAAATTCCCTTTGAATATCTGCCCACAATAGTTTGACAATACAAAATGTGAAATCAATCAGAAAGCATTCCTAAAAATAATACGCTTATTATGAAACGAAGAGTAAATATTGGAAGGTAGTTCAGCATTAAGCTTTCTTCTATTTTAAAACTTTACTTTGTCAAATCAAAAATAATTTCAGCGTCGGTATTCATGTCTGGTATATTATATTCTTCATACAATTATGCACGTTTCAAATTGTACTTAAGAAATAGTTGTTTTCAGAATAACCGTATTGTAATTTTTAACTCCGTCTGTAGCCCTTCTAGGGTTACTGTCTGTTACAAGCCAGGATAAAGCAGGGGGCTTGGATAGAGAGAGAGAGAGTAACCCCAACCCATAGAAAACAAATGAACCAGAACAAATAATTTAAACCGTTTAAACTGTCTTGGGAATTGGAAGGTCTTCATTTAGAACAGTTATGATGTCTCATTACGAAAGCCGACTCTCTTCGGAAATCACGAGACTGATGCCTCTTCTCGAAAACACAGCAACAATTAGTATATATACATTGAATATTCACACAATGTAGAAGACGGGAACAAGCATCCAAGCAGCAAAGAAAATGAAAAGATACTACATAGTGGAGCTGGGAATAAGTGATACAGACTGGACGGAAAAGATTAGCTTCTGGAGAGATGCTGTTGTATTTCAGTCATGAAGAAGAAAATACATCACATACATAAAGTTGCGCAAAAAGCACCTATAGGGTGTGAGTCTTATGGACACAGGATCACTAAAGCATCATTCAAAACAAAGGAAGAGAGAACTACAATGAACGTCATCCGGCGCTATGCACCTACTAACGATAATAATGAAAATATTAAAGATCAGTGCTACGAAAGGCTTCGGTCAATCATCGAAAAATAGCCAACAAAGGACTTGACCATTCCGACTGGAGGCCAAAAGTGTTACGCCTGCACGTAAACACGTCAACTTGATATACTTGAACTATTACGAGTTTACCTAGTCGAAAAACGAGAGCGAGGATCGAGGATCCGGTGACACGACATGTTACTCAAATCCGATTATCCCAACCCCCATATTTAGTAAAAATAAGAAGACGTGATATGAAGTAGAACATGTATTCTACAAGCATCCAGAAAGTACGAGGTCCGAATCCAGAAAAGAATCAGGATCCCGGGACCGAGCCCTGGTCCTGGTCATAAAACGTTGTAGATAATGCGTATATATACATTTTGGTTGAATAGGTAACAGCATCATAGTCTGTGACATTGACAGTTAAGACGACTAATAGGAAGCAACATTTGGAGTGAGATTGATAGTCAGGACAACCAATAAGAAACATCATTGAAACTTCATCAGTTGAGGAGTTTGGGACATATGTTACGAATGCCCGACCACTGACTGCCACGATGAGCGGTGTTGTCTGATATAGGGGTAAACTGGAAGAAAGCTAGGGGCGGCTAGACCAAAACATGACAGGAAACCATGAAGTCACTGACAAGTGGACTAAGTCATGTTGGTAGATGTAGGCTACCTGGTTGGGGTCCGCGAGACAAAAGTTACCGATGGTTAGAGACCTTGAACGACATGGCTCGAAATCGTTTGCAATGACACAGGTGCATCCACTCTTTGTGTTCTCTCAAATCCTAATCTTCTGGCTTTGTCAACACCTGTACCTTTGTCTTTCTAAACTTATCTCACTGAATTATACTTCTTGAATAACATCTTTGAACCCTAATCTCTCCGATTACTGCTAATGCTTTTACTACATCTACTACTGTGCTAATGTGGTATGGCAACATGAACTGATGTACGTACGTACGTACGAAGTTGTACGCTGCTATTGATTGGTTGAAGGATAGCTTACATCTAATCATGTACAGGTTAAATGTGATGCCTTACATTACATACACTTCACGTCACGTATCAGAAGCAGATAACACAACTTTCGTTTTAACTGGATGCGATTGATACGTCTAATTGTCTCATTTATGATCAAAGGTCAGCTTCTCAGAAGCATTTCTTCCTTTGTTGTCATATCACTTGAGTGTAATTTATCTTGACAATTATGACTATAAGACAGTGAGTCTCACGCCTTTTCGTAATGGAGAAAAAATTCAGGGGCCGTTAAAAAGGCAGCTGTACTACTACCGACCAGAGCAGCTTTGTTAGCAGGTCCAAAGCCTTACCGGGAATGCACCCATTTAATTTCTGAATATGAAAGTTACATAATGAAAACCTATACCTTTAGCATCGTGCTTTGATGTCTCCGCGCTGATCAAAAACTCCACAGATGATCAGTAAAAACGATTTGCAAAAGTGATCCCATGTATTTTACATCAAAAACTATTAGGAGCACACCATTTACTAAATATTTGCCTCTAAGTAACGAACTTTGCTGCAATCATGTACGAAATAGTTCCCAAGTGTTTATTGATTTCATTAACAGAGACAAGGCATTATACAGTTTAAATACTAGGTTGTTTGCCATTTACGACACTTTATCTGACTAACATGTAACAGATCATTTCAACTTTGTAATCGTTCTTGAAATGAGTAATGACAAATAGTTAATACATTGTATGGAAAACATGAAAATAAGAGGAATAAAATAAATACGACACCATAACATAATAGTAAAATTACGGTAAAAACTTATTATCAGTTGCTTTTTTCATTCATACTACTAAATACCTATTGACAAAACAGTATAAGACTATTCTTCTAAAGAGACTGCTAAGATAAAAATACTTTACCAGTTAATATCAAAGCATTTACGCAGCAAACCCAAAAGAATTTTGTAATCTGTGATATTCGGATCGATTGCGAATTTTTTATATTGGTCAGCACCACTCTCTGTGCCAAGCTAAAAGACAGACGCTATAAAAAAAATATTGGCCTTACTTTGGCTTTAATGTATACAACTTCTCGAGAACTTCCAACTGAACTCATTCTGGTTTTGAATGTATTGATAATGAAAGGACTACCCTCCTGTAGAAGATACAACAGTTTATGACAGAGATGGAGGGAGATTTTAATATTACATGGCTCAAATCAACAGTAAATGACTTTATACTGTGAGATTAAAAAAGTTGAGTATAGATAACATAGGAGAAAATATCATTCATTTAATCAAATCAGCATGGCTATTGGAGTAATAAGAAATACAATTTGTGATGCTACTTTAGGTCACGTGAAACGAAACACTTTTTGCCAAGAAACAGAATGGCAAGCTTCATCTCAAGATAAAACTGGGTTCTGATAAAGGATGACATTTTATTTGTCAGCGCTTTGATTACAGATTTCAGTGAGACTTTCGAAAATGTTTAGTGAATGAGTTTTAAAAAAAATAATAGAAAGCCTTGTAATCCTCAGTAATCTTACGGACGGTTAATTGAAGAAGACGTAATACAAATGGAAGTGTTTATGCTTAGTATTTAGAACAGGAAATACCTGGAGGTATAATTTTGCCGTTTCTACTCTACGAAAAAGAGCTATCATGTTTAGCTACACCAGTTTATTTATTTAATTACATGAATGTTGCCACAAAGAGGTAACTGAATATTTATGCGCCACAAAAATGACTCAAACCCGGCCGGTGATGCTACCTTGACGTGGTGGTCGGGCTTGCCTATAGTGACCACCCAACCGAGCTATATTATCTGGAACATCTGCTCCTTCAGAACCCACCATATTAGGCAGGTCGACTAAAAGCAGCTACTCAAGGTCTGAGGGCGAAGTCGTACTGCTGACTGCGGAGAGGTGTGACAGCAGTAAGGTGTTTCCCTTAGACAACCAGCATCTGCAGCGAGTCCTGATTGATTGACTACTGAGATTTTTAAGGATGGTGGTCCCATTTTAAGAGCTAGATTGACTAAGATAAGATCTCAGACAATCTAATTGTTAAATCTGGACCACTATTCCTGTAAATCTGAGGGGTCAATTTATCAGGGACTAGCTGATCTCCCTCGCTTCAGATTTCATATCGCTTTCTCAACTTCATAGAGTTTCGGAGCACTAACATCGATTTGGCATTCAGGATGACTGGAGATCGTGGGCAACGGAAGTGTGGCTGAAGGCCAGTCCAACTGATGCCTGAAGTGTTCTGCCCATCGATCCGATCTCCTGGGTTGAGAATGAATAATAAGACCACCCATTTCCGAGATAGTTTCACTCACATTCGGGTTTCTAATACCGGTTTCCTTGATGAGTCTGAATAGTTGCCTACTGTTGCCTATCTCCGTTACCTTTTACATTTCCCTCGCTTTCGCTGCGACATTTTTCTTGCGTCCAGTAAGGTGCAAGCAAATACGCGCTCGCACTAGAGAATGGTCTGAGTCTAAACAAGTGCTCCAGAATAAGCGGCAGTCTTCAACAGAGCCTCTCCATCGATGGCTTATAGTGATGTGATCTAGTTGGGTCCATCGTTGTGTCGGCTTCGAGGGTCGGTAGGTCAAAAGGTGTTTTACCTCATGCTTAGAGTTAGTGTTTGTTAGGAACAGGCGGGTGTCTGGGCACATCTGCAGCAGGCGATCGCTATTATCTGATCTTTGAGCCGGGACACCATAAGATCCACCAAGATGTCTTTCCTTCTCATTTACTCTACCTACTTGAGCGTTAAAGTCACCAGCCATTATTACTACATCAGACAACCTAACGTTTTGGAAGAAACGGCGAGTGTCCCTATCTTTACGAGACCGTCCCATCCAGTTTAGTCGGACAGCGCATAAGCGACTGTCTATCGGAATCCAGTCTAAGAGCTAGTTCTGCCCTAAAATTTAATACTATAAGTACGCCGGCGAGGCCACTGGAAGCAGCATCAGGGCTTTCAGAAACACGAAGCCTAAACCTTGTCGTGTCTCTATTTGCACTAGGTGAGATCAACTTGATGATTTTACTCGGATCATGTATGCGCATTTCGGAGACCAAACATACATCGATTGCGCGAGATTCTAAAGTCCTAGCTGATGAAGTCTGTTGCTTTATTTGGCATAGGGTCCGAACATTAAAAGCTCCTATATGCAACTTAGTACAGGGTTTCAAGTCAGTCAGATGCAACGTAGAACTTCGTACGTAAGTAAATCAGTTCATGTCGCCATACCACATCAGCACAGAGATGTAATTGTCAATTCAAATCCAATAGTAGAAGAGGTAGTAAAGGTATTAGGAGTAATCGGACAGGTTAGGATTAGAAGATATTATTCAAGAAGTATGATTCAGTGAGATAAGTTTAGAAAGTCAAAACTAGAGTTGTTGAAGAACCCAGAAGGCTAGGATCTGGGAGCGTTTCAAGAGATCAGGAACAATATTTTGTGAGCTCATACCGTTTGCTTTAGTGGTGGGAGGTGATAAACAATCGAAAGAAGAGCTGGTCGAGGAGATAAGAGAGTTATTAAGAAGTGTAGAAAAGATTTGATTTTGACCAATTTGGTCTCGTGCGCTTTTACGGGTATGAAGGCGGATGTTACTTCCTGGCTGCTCACACCGTGGGTGTTTCTTGAGGAACCTGAAAAGGAAGGTATATTAACGTTGGCCTTAAGGACCTGGCAGCGTGACCGCAGAGTCCACGGGACAACTGCTTGAGGCCGGTCACGCACGGCCTTTTTATGAAAGGTTTTTCGAGTATTAGCTCCGCTCTCAAAAGCCCTTAGTGGGAAGCCCTTATCACCGGAGACGGAAATCCGGGAGGTAAGGTGATGTGTGACATTTGTAGGACCGAATATTTCCAACCCCTTCCTTCCTTGTGAGAAGGCAGCATCGCTGCAGATGCTGGTTGTCTAAGGGAAACACCTTACTGCTGTCACACCTCCGCAGTAAGCAGTACGACTTCGCCCTCAGACCTTGAGTAGCTGCTTCTAGTGTTACTGTCCTCCAATCGACCTACTTGGTATGGTGGGTCCTGAAGGAGCAGGTGTTCGAGATAATAAATACTCGGTTGGGTAATCACGATAGGCAAGCCCGACCACCAACGCAAGGTAGCAGCTGTTGTCAACAGGCCCTAATGGATTTACGCCCGAGATCTTTAAGGATGATAGTCCAGTTTTAACAGCTAGATTGACTGAGATCTTTGCTAGAATTTGGAAACTGGACGTAATCCTATCCGACTGGTCTCAATCCCTGATTGTCCCAATTTATAAAACAGGACAAAAGTCTTCTTGTGACAATCAAAGGGGAATAAGTCTAACTAATATAGTTTCTAAGCTGTTAGACTCGATTATCCTAGACGCCTAGGTAGAGCTCGTGAGGAGCAGACTAGACAAAACCAAGCTGGTTTCGGACCCGGACGCGGCTGTATAGACCACATCTTCACGCTAAGACAGGTCTCGGAACACAGACACATATTTAGGCGTCCTACAATAGTTATCTTTCAGGACCTAAAAGCGGTATTTGACTCTTGATCGTGAGGTTCTGTAGTAGTGTCTGTCATTGAAAGGTGTACCAGAGAAATACACTAACCTAATAAAAGCTCTCTACTCGAACACCACTGGTCGAGTGTGAGCTCATGGCGAACTGTCACCGGAATTCATTACTTCAAGTGGTGTCTGTCAGGGATGTCCACTCTCCCCATTCTTATTGAACTTTGCCACATATATGCTTTCAGAGACGACACTTTCCTCATCGCACTTTTCAGGAGTTGAACTTTTGCCGGGAGATTCACTTGTCGACTGAGAACATGTCGATGACAGTTTTCTTTAGTGAAGAGGCTGACAAGCAACAATGTAAGCATTTTCGGGATGCAATTTTCGCCTCCAAATGCAAAATGTTAGGGATTAGCTAGAGCCCGTACCCAAACAATTGATATAGAGTGAATCATTTGGGGGTGTTGACAGCTTATTTTTCTTGAGAGTCTCTTCAGTGCCGGTCTCCTGATGACTGACGAAATCTCAGCACGGATACAGAAGGCCCGATTAGCGTTTATTAGGTCACTTATGGCGAAGGCGAGATATCCGTTCGCTAACCGACTGACGAGTGTACTGTGCAGTGAGTTGCTGTCTTGAAGCTTTGCTCGTGTATCTGGTACATTCGAGTAACCGGTTGTGGAGTTAGGAAAATGGTACGAAGTAGGGATAAATCACTTGAAGTACAAAAACTTCATCAGTTGAGGTGGATGGGACATGCGTTACGTATACCCAACCACCGACTGCCTCGTCGAGCTAAAGTTTGCGGTGTAGATTG
Organism: Schistosoma turkestanicum; assembly: GCA_944470395.2. Lineage (NCBI taxonomy): Eukaryota > Metazoa > Platyhelminthes > Trematoda > Strigeidida > Schistosomatidae > Schistosoma > Schistosoma turkestanicum. Next base: position 26,582,156 of record OX103974.1, read on the forward strand.
CAAGAAACCGAGGCGCGGCCAAACCAAGACACGGCACAAATCAATTAAGTCACTGACAAGTGGACCGAGTCATGTTGGTAGATCTAGACTACCTGACGTCAAACATGGCCGGTAAGAGTTGAGAATATTCGTAGGTTATTTCTACTCAATTATTGACGTCTTTGAAGGATTGCTCGTATCTGGCTCATACTGACTTACCCATGTGTAAAAATTTTGGTTTATTATTTTGCCTAAAGAGATATTTTCGTAGACAGAGCATTTACCACTATGATAACCTTACTTACAACTTACAATGCGAACGGGTTACTGGCACCCTAAGGTCGCTTTCTTGTAGACAGCGAAGATAATTTTTCTATATACGTCCTTTGACACGAATGACACTTAAAAATCCGGCAGTGTTAAGATGACCTTTAGAAATAAGGGCGTCATATTTTCGCGATTACTTATTCAGTGGAATTGAAAGCAGAGTCGCCTATAAAACGTAAGTTTTGGCAAAAAGCAAATCGTATGTCATAAATTCGGGAGAAATGTAAACTACTTGTGCGGATCCCGAGACCTAACTAGGGCTATAGAAGTTCTGCTATTCCGCTACAGTAAAAAAGATGTTTTAGCGCATCTTTCCTTCAAATGAGTCAGAATTTTTGCCTTATTATCATCGTTTTAAGTTTCGCGGGACTGCATGGTGCAAATGAAATGCATTCACAAGAGATTATCGGTTACGACGTAAAGTAAAATATACTGAAACTACAGTGTGAATAGAGTGAGGCTAAAATTTAGAACTATTGCGGTAAATTCACGACCATCTACCAGTGCAGGGCTATTAAACTCAATTATTATCAATGAAGTTGTAGATATCTTACGCATATTGTTTAAAAGCCTGACAGATACAACACTAAAACCATCACAGGATAAAAATGCTTAACAAACACACTTCTGACTGGAAATTAAGAATACTTACTCTGTGAAGATTAAGATAACACGGGAGGAACCATACTAGCACTAAGTGCCGTATCCTCCTATTGACCCGCGAAACAAAACCTCTGTATTATTGAACATACAATTTCTAGTCCAATACATTTTCACGACTCAGTACAAACTTATTGATTAATTCGCACTCGATTATTGTTCTTACTGTATTTTTTCGGGTATTCGGTAGTGTATAATGGATAGGGGTCTAGTCACTCGACTGCACTAATTCTCGTCAGTTGGCAGACGTTTGTGAGTTTGTATTTCGTGATTTGAATGAATACATTTGTTTCAGGGCAGTAGGGTTTCTGTATACCAGCAGTTATCAAGTTGTCTGGCCTGATATTAGTTATTTCCAGTGCGGAGAATTGTAAGGAGAAAATTATGATGATATTAACAAGAAGATTCCAGAACTAAGTAAGTAAATGGATAATTTAGTCTGTCAGTCGCTAGTGAAGATTGTGTGAGAGAAATGAAATGTAAGCGAGCAAAAGGAAACATAGATAATAAGCTAGACAGGATTATTGGGTGATGTGAGAAGGCATTGTTAACAATAAGCGGGTCTTAAGACATTAATCAAGCACGGCAGATCCAAGAGGGAGATGATAATCCGTATGAGAGTAGGTGTTTATCAAGCCTTTTATTGAGGCTCTTCACGGCTGGGACAGCATTCCAGATTGCAACTACTATTGATAAGAATAAAAGAGCATGAATCTGAGTGTTCACTCCTTAATGAGGAATTTTTTGAGGATTACCTCGAGGGGAGTGGTGGTGAGGCATCGTTGAGATACTCACTTTGGGATGAATTGGCATCCTTAATATGTTGTACGCCATTATTATATCACCTCTGATTCTCTCTTAAATCGGAGACCAATCCGAAGTGCTGGAGTTTATATTCATAGGTATTATTCTCCAACCGTATCACATTTTGCTGTTCGTCTCTGCACTCGATCGAAGAGATTTATGTTTCTTTTGAGGAAAGGGGGTGCGACGACGTTGTGAACCTCAAGATGTGAGAGATCATGCCTTAAACAACGTTGATAGCTCCAAGTTGTCTTCGTATAAAGTGAAGAGTTATTTTGGCCTTGTCTGCATTCTCTATGTAGTTCGAAATGGTGTTAGAACTTTCAGTAGGTATTAAACTGAGATCGCGCACTGAAGAAACATTAGGGATCGGAATTCCATTGAGAGAGTAAGTCGTTTGTGTCGCGTGAGGTAGAATGTTCTTAACGTGGCATTCTTGCTGGTTTATTTTGTAGTGGTACGCTTCTACGAAGAAAATACGATTTATGAAAAATAAACATTATTGTACTCGTTTTGATTAAATGTACCAAAAACACTTCTACGACTTCTTGCGCGCAACGTTCTCTTCGCGTTGCTGCCATTTTTCTAAATGCCCTGCTCCCCATGTAATACCGACGTTCTCCTTCAATAAAATACTCAACCATGGATTTATTTTGTTTTGCTATGAATGACGGTACCATATGGAACATTTAGTGGTGAACATAGTCAATCTGGTATTTCGACACGCTCACCACAAGTTCTAACCCGTTTTCCACTGCCTATTCCTCAATAGATGTAAAATAATTGAAAGCTCAGTTTAATCCTCTCCGCTCCCAGATTTTTTATCGCTTGCGTAGATTTGTGCCTCTGGACTAATTTTTTTCTAACAGATCACTAATGAATATCAGCATGAGTAGTGGACCTAGGATGGTCCCCTGTGAAACTACAGGTGTTTAAGCTGGTGTGCTGAACCTATTCTCAAGGTAGTTTCTGCGCCGAGATAGGAGTGGGTCAGTAGAGCCCATTTACGTAGTCTCCACAAACAGAAGCGCTTAGGGTAATTTTTTGAGGCAACCAATAATACTGACTGTTTGAGTGACTGGATTCACGGATTCCTGGAAGTGTTTAAAAAACTTTTGGGCATTATAGTCATTATGGATAGCAGATTGGCCGTGGTGTTCCTTGAAGATTGTTTTCCATTTTTCCATTTCCATTATTTATCTTTGTATATATGAACAGAATAAGTTGATATAGCATGTTTCTTTATGGAATTCTGGCAACTAACTATCTGGTGGGAGTACGAGAACTTCAGACGAAAGCGATTTGGTCTCGATTTTCAAAGTTTTAACTTAAAATCCTCCAACGCCAGTAGAATGATGCACCCAATTTTCAAACATAAGAGAATTACTGATGATGAGATAATAAATTTTATTTCATTTAAGTAGCAGAGGTGTGAAAAGAATCTACGTTAAACAAGAATACTTTGAAGATATTTTTATTAAATCACACCTTCTAGCTGGTAACAAGTCAAAATTATGAGCATATTTAAGAAAAAATTACATGAAATGAGCAATGAGTACAGAAAGACCCGTATACAACTAATTTGTGCATACCTGTTCAAGGGTAAACAATTGCCAATGGTTGAGATAAAATTATCTAATAACGCAATTCATCAAATTATTTTAAGAAAATACAAAAATTTAAGTGAATAATGGTAATAATTTATTCTCAAATTACAACATGTTATAAGAGGCATGCCAATTACTGGCGTTGTTGGACCAGGAGGCATGGAAGGGTGGATAAATGGAGCAGAGGCCACATAAGAAAAGCCTAAACTGCACACGTTGCTGCTGTCTAGGATGGATAATAATAAGCGTTCAGGAGAACCATCTAGCGAATTGGTTACCATACAATCAAAATTAGATGATTCCTTGATGCATGGGGATAAACGGGAAGTATGAGAGCTACTAGCTAGTTAAGCATGATGAACAGAGAACTTAAAAAATGCAAATAAACTGATCGGAAAACTGAATGTAGTTGGTGAGGATATTACACTAATGCATAAACAAAGAAATTGTTCTCTTATGTTCTAGGTGTAAAGTTGATGACTACCAAACTAGTGTATTATTCCATTATGCGAACTGAAAGCGGTTTTAAACTGAAACGGAGTTTGGTATGAAGAAAACTGAGTTAGTTTATGACTATCAGTTTAACGAGAAAATGACATAATCGTCGAATATTAAATCCGAGGGTTATAACCTTCCAACAGATATGTAGCGAATAACCAATGTATTTCTTTTTGTATGATTACTTATCTCGTGTTATGTTTGATAAATTTCCCAAAGAAACTAAATCGAGGAGATTCAACCGGTGATTAATTATATGGTAAGCCACAAACCAGATTCCGGTGGAGAAGGAAATCAGGAAGAAGCGGTGGAAGTGGATAGGGCACACACTGCGAGAAGCACCGAACTGTGTCACAAGACAAGCTCTCACATGGAACCCTCAAGGCAAAAGGAAAAGAGGAAGGCCAAGGAACACATTACGCCGAGAAATGGAGAAAGACATGAGGAGAATCGACAAAAATTGGACAGAACTGGAAAGGGATGGGCAGGACAGAGTTGGTTGGAGAAAACTGGTGAGCGGCCTATGCTCCTTTGGGGGTAACAGGCGAAAGTAAGTAAGTAAGTAAGTAAGCCACTTTGTCACCTGCAGACCCTAAGTCATGGCCAAACCTCGTCGACTGGCGCTAGACAAATTAATTTTTCTTAAGCGTGAGTTTGACAGTTTACTTGCTAGATGTAATACTTCGTCTTTCTCACAGCCTTATGCCTTCTTTCTTCATTCGGTTCGCAAAAACATGATGTATATCAGATAACGCCCACCGACTATCTGCGTAGATGCGATCACTGCCTCCAGTGTGAACATCGACAGGTCACTCTCCTTCGAGAGTTATTTATCTGTCCGCATGTCTTCTTACGAACAGATTCGCTACGCGAACCTTCACAACAACCTTACGAAGTATCTTTTCATGTGATCTTTCGTCACTAAAAGACCCTCAAGGTTGATGGGCACAGTCAGAATTGATCGTCTTATACCTGCACACGTCAGTGACAGTGCCCTACCTGGTATATCGAGATTTAATGCTGGATTTGTCCAACTCACTGGCAGGATCCTTAATTTTCCTTCTGATCCCACGCTAAATAAACCAAAGAACTCATTCTCACGTCCCAGTCAACAGCACACGTCATCTGCACTATCTACAGATGAGACTACGGTCTCACGTCCAGATCAGCAGACCACGCCGCCCTTGCTTTCGAATGAGATCGCAGTCTCTCAAGATACGCACGAGGCTACAGTCTCGCGTTCCGGTCACCGCGTACGCTTACCTGTACGCTTTCGCGACTAACCATCCAATCAACAACGGATACGGCATAGGATTTCATACTCTTTTTCTCTGATTTTTTCATCCTGAGCCCACATCTACGACCATCTTCCGGTTGGTAAAGTCGACTTCAGTTAATCTTGGCGAAAGATGGCCTGATTACCCACGATCTTGTCAATGCACTCAGCAGATGTTTTGGTCCCTAATGTATCTGGCATACGTATGGTTTCGAACTCGGTCGTTCTGGTCATTTCTGGCTACGGCGCTCAATCTGGTTCCGTCGTTTTTCTGATCCGAACACCTACAAACGCAATCTTTAGATTCTGGATACGAGACACGCTGGTGTGGCACGCCAACTCGAGCAGCAATCCTGTCACCTTAGAGCTGGTACAGTTCCTCGTAAGGGACTGTTGATGACAACTCGATGTTCATTGGTCGCCTCCTGTTCGCCAACCTTTTCGCCCTACAATCGCACGTCGGCCGACCAGCCCCCTCTAACGAAGTGTAAACCCATTCTAGGGGGTTTGCTGTAGTGGAATGCTTCTACGAAGAGAACGCAAATGGTGAAAAAGAAACATTTATTATTGTAGACAATTGTAACAATAATTGCTTCATTGTACTCCTTTTGTTTAACTGTACTAAAATAACTTCATACGCGCAACTTTCTGTTTGTGTTGCTGCCATCCTTTGCTACATGCTGTTCTTTATTTCACACACTTTCTTGTTCAAATATATTCTTGACCCTGGACCTAATTATCACTTATAATGACGGGCTATTAATTAGTATTAAGTGGGGATCATAGTCAATCACGACTCGATCACCACTAACGGTATCATACCCAGAACAGCTGTGAGAGGATTTCTGAATAAAAACAGGTGATAACCTAAGAAAACCTCCAAATACTGGTCCCCATTACCAATACTATAAGTCACTATCAGCAGCCAAAACAACACTACTTTGTGCCTAGAAACCTAACTTCTAATCTTTGGTGGACTGTTTGAATACTTGGACTACTGGTTCCCTAACATCAGAACATTTCAACAAGTTGTCTCCATCTGTTTGCTTCATTATGTCAATTATATCTATTGATCGCATAATCTATTCAGGCGAGTTTATAAAAGTTTATGAGCAATCGCTTCTCTAGGTGCTGAAAAAATCACAATACCAGACATCGCGTTGGCTGCTGAGAAAAGAATGAACGTTAACATGATTTCGACTCCTGAACCGCTAACTTCCAACTACCAATCATTAATTGTTTCGTAAAGAAAACTTGATGAAACATTCAGTGCTGAGATTTCCGTGTTGTATTAAATATATCAAATTGAATGAAGTCATTATAAATATTATCATTATTATTAATAAAGTTGTTATAATAATAATCATAATAATAAAAATAACAATTATTATTATCAATAGACATGCCTAATAATATACCCTATAATCTGTTAGGTTTATTGACACAGGTAAGCACTGCATGTATTGCTCGAATTTAGAACATAAACTTAATAGCAGTTTTATAAAAATGTTATTAAGCCAGAAACATAATTGTTCAGGGATCAAACATTTGAATTGAATTTATCAGTTTCGCGTGATAATATCTCAAGCTAGTGCTCCATCTTATCTATGGAATTTGTTCATAAACATTTTGGAACATATGAGTGGTATCCTTAAAGCTCCTGGTTATCGCACTTATATTGCATCCAATTTTCGTAACCTGCAGAATACTTTTATTAAAACGTTTCATCTGAAAAGAAAAGTCTCCTGTACTTCCCATCCAAAAGTTATTATCGAGTCATAACAATATCGTCTAAGTGTTATCATCCTTGCATCCCACTCGAGCGTGGCTAGTCCCGATTTTTATAACTAGAAATTCGAACGAATTAGCCATAATTTTCACCGACTTTATTATCATTTTGAGAGCATAACTTTTACCACACCACTCAATTATAACGATAATGGTAGTAGTTAATTAGCGAAAATTAACTTAGTTGATGTCTACCGATAACTATCGACTACAAACAAGTTTCACGGTAGATAACACTACCACAGAAGAACAGTTGATGAACGTAATTTTGGCAACTACTTCAAATGTTGCCAACTAAATCTATGAGATCTTCCTTGTTGCAAGTTCGCCAGAAAAATCATGAACTCAAGATGAATTCATTACAAAGCAAATACAAACCCATAAACTTCAACTTCGATAAAAAATCTATCAACTTTGTATATCTTTAGCTAAGTACTTAGACTTTTGTCACCAACCTGAACGGAAGAAAATTAGAGTCATGTCAAAATGAAGACATTTCGGGAAATAACCTACGCTCGCTATTGACTTTATTTAGTGATTACTTGGTATTTTGAAAATACGTGAATAAGTAAATTGTTAAACTAACATCTATTACACCTGATTAATAAAGTGGTACAATATTATACAAAAGTAAACACTTATTTAAAGTATTATCTTATATTGGCAAAATACATTACAAAGATATCGAAAGTTGTCTAGGGTAGTGCATTTATTTATAGTGCGAGGGCAGTGATTCTACTTAAACTCCTAAGTGTATTAAAAAAGAAGCCACACGAGCAACTAGACCATCGTGTTTAGTGGAAAATATACGGATCAATAGAAAATGCATTTTCACTACCGATCACACCACACTACTCTCATAAATTAAAATATGGAGGAACGCTCCACTTTAATAAGGAAGTGAAGATCACTGTAGGCAGTTTTCAGGTTGGGGGATGTGCAGACAACAACATCCCAGGAACAAAACAAAAGAATCACAACGGTACACATAAGAATGATAAACTAGCGTTAAGCATGAAATTCAGGACAGTTGTACAAGAACAGGCTAGGTGACGACAAGCGTATAATCTATACATACACTGGTGCTGGTGAAAGTGTCTGAGTGGCTGGTGGAATTGGTCATGGATGCGCTAGTGCTACAACACAATGGCAGGATCACTTGAGTCATTTTCTGATTTATCATTGTCTCTTATTTTAATGTGTAGCTGTTGATTTTGTTGCTATTGGCAACGATCATGATCCAATATACAATAAATTTGGAACGATAATAGTAGTATTATTGTCGGAAATAATGTTGATAGGGAAAGGACACAGGATTTTGGCAATGTGCCTAATATTTGAATGTGCAAGCAGGTTTGTGTATTACATTTTCGTTGACACAATGTGTTGTGTTTAATGTTGGGATACTTGAGTAGTAAGTGGCTAAAATATGAGTGACTTGAGGCTAGGGGACTTGAGAACGAACAGATTTACAAAAGAGAATTTTCAGAAATTTGGCACTCAGGTCAATTCATTAATCAACAAAACACATCGACAATGACCCAATATATAACCTCACCACAAAAATCATAGGCGATATAGGATCAAAACACAGATCAAAAGGGGGATACAATCAATACAAAAGTTCAATCAACGAGAGGTTTAAGGTCAACAGCAACCACTGAAAATCGAGATTAACTGAAAAAGTTATGGGTCAAACTTGGAGAAATTCAAATACTTCACTTCTATGTGAAGTTGGTGCTGATGATGTTGTTCAGAGAACAATGAAAGCTGCACAACCAAAAGATCCAACTCAAAGAACCAAACAACAACATATTAGGCAAATTTAAATAGATGATAAAATAGGATTAATGTGAGTGAGTGAAATGTATGTATAGTTGTATTCAAATGACATATGTATGTATAATTTATTTAGTATAAGTCTGTTTCTGTGTTTATTTGATTTGGTTATTTTTGTATTACCTGTTTGACTATTGGTTTGTTCTTATCATAAATTATGTAAATGAAAGGCAACTGAGCATAGCATTGACCTTCGAAACAATTTCCTAATTGTCTAATAGTGAACAAGAAGTTGTCTATGAGAGAGATAGTCGTTTGTTAGTATTGTTTTGTTCAATTTCAAATGAATTGCTTATTGTCATTGTTATTTTCATTGTAAATGTGACGTAATAGACAAAGTTATAATAACAGTACCATTATATTTAATGAGATCGGCTACCGAATTGACATTGTTGACCTTCAAATCTTCTTCTTCTACTCCTTTGTATTATTTCTCTATTCGTTGCTCGTTATTCACCAGTAGATAGTAATCCAAGTGAGCTGGTCACCTACTCCTACTACTCCCACTGCTACTGTTAACACTGACACACTGTAAGCCGATTGGTGCACTGTTGACTGACTGTACAGCGTAAACAATCTTCTATATTGTTTGTCTTATTGTCAGGAGACATGTATTTGTTCATCTCCTAGTGTTTATTAGATCTTGATAACTGGGTGAATACAATAACGATAACGATGTACTGGTAACCGTAATAATCGCAACTGAAGACTGATCTGAACTAATCTAATTTAATAGGGTTGACATAGGATTGGTTGTACATGACAGGTATACTAACTGATTGCATGGTTTTCTACGATGTTTATTAATATGCATTCGATTGTTTGTTGAACACGAATCAGTTCTTGTTTAGATAGTTGGCTGCATACAATCTGTATATGATGATATATTGTGAGAATGATTTCACCGTATTTTTGTGAATTAATCAAATTGGTGATATATTGTGAGAGAAGACTGGAGATATTATAGATTGTAGTCAATCAAAGAGCGATTTGAAACTGACAGGACGAAAAAAGTTGGTGGTTCGCCGAGAAAGTGTACCTGAAATGAGAAGGATATAATTAATCTGAAACCAAATATAAATATTATTCAATCACTTTATCAATTACTCACTCACTTACCCACTCTCAAACTCACTCACATCAAACTTACCTTATCAGCTATTTCGATTTAACAATTATTACTCTATCCAGTTACAATCCCCTCTGCACATTCAAATCTTACGAACTCTCAAAATTCCTATCGTACTCTCAAAATCAACATTACTAACTCCAGTAAAACTATAATGACAATTCCAAATGTATTTTATATTGCATCATGATACATACCTGTATTGAGAGAATGAGCAGCGCGCATTAGAAAGGGGGGAATCGATAGGTGAATAAATAACTCAAATGCTCCTGCCATTAAGGAGTATCGCCGGAACATGCATCAAAAGACTCATTCATGTCCCCCATCGTGTGTGTGTGTGTGCGTGTATCAAATACACGCTTGTTGTCAACGAAATTTTGCATCACATATTTAGTATCAGCTTAATTCATTCTAACTAAATCATACTCTTACACAGTTCACCATATTCTCACTACATGGTGGTTTTTAATTTGTCTGTATGTATGCCTTTATATATAATTGAAGTAGTATATTTTTGTAGGTAAAAATAGCAAATTTATTATAGGTAATCAGTCGTTTTGACTGTGTTATCTTCATATCCAGTGTTTCCCATTCCAACTTGGTGTTTAGATCTCCCATCAGAATGGTCAAATACTTTGTTCTGTATTTCTCTATGATTATTGACTTTAAACTCCCATAGAATTGATTTTTATCGTTGGTAGTGGGTGAGATATCTCAGATTGCTAAAAATGTTTACAGATGAGAAACAGTTTTTTTATATAGCGAACAAATACTTGATTCTTATTCATTAAATTTCATTTTCAATCAGTTACTGAAATCAGTCCTTGTGCTTTCATATCACTGAACTTTAATTTCTTTTATTTAATTCACTCGGGTCAAAAGAGAGCCTTTCATTATATATTTTTCATATTGAACTAATTCATGATTCAATTTGATTATTTATGATACAATGAATAAGAAACTTTAAAAAAAAGTACACATTGAAAGTACTTTATACATATTATGAATAACTATGTGATAATCTACTTTACTGTTATCGTCAACTCATAAATTGCAATGATTAGTTTCAGATTTTTCATATATCCACTGATATTATTTACTGTATGTTAAAGTAAAGCGCCTGATGGAAATCTAATTAAAGAAAATAGTTTATTTTTTTTGCTGTTTTTAAAAAAAAAGAACGAAGGATTTCATTTTCCAGTAATTAAATAGTCTTTTTTTAAGACATCCGAACTAAACTAGGCTATATTCCTAGTTCTCTTTAAAAGACTCAGTTATTTTGTTTTCTTGCTCATTGTATAAATTAACCAGCATTCTCAGTTATTATAGGACAGAGTTCAATTCGAAGTTGTGCTCACTACTTTAGTGTACCGTTAGCTGACTCCTTTATTTATGAACATTTAAGTATACTATGAAATAAACCTCCCTTTCAGTTTCCTTATATGATACTCAGGTGAACCCCGTTTGTTCAACGGTGGTAATAAGAAGCCAAATACGGATTTGTTTGAATGAAATTATTTTAAACGATCGTTCACGCAGACAAACATCAGAATGCTAAAAATATACGTTAAAACAAAGAGAAGCGAAATGGGGAGAAGGTGAGTAACCCAACTCCTATGTAATGAGGCATGACTAAGTATTTATAGTCACACAAAATATGCTAGACGTGTACTAAGCAGTACAAGCCTCGGTCTTAACAACATACAAGTACACACACTACAGTAACTTGCATTAGTCCATTCTTTCATTATTTTAACCATTAAATACTAACTCTAGAATATTATTATCAATTGGGATTTTTCTTTACAAATATAGTAGGCCATTCTTCAAAAAGCACTTGAATATTGTAAAATAGTAATTTTTTCTTTATTTCTTGTACAACTTCAACCATTTACTTAAAATATAGAATTTGTATTGCTTCCTTTCTCAAGTATTTTAGCTGTTAAAAAAAAGTAGGCTGATTTAACTATCAATACGAACGAACGTTCTGGATGGCAAAATCTTGTAATTTGGCTTATTTTATCTTACTTATTATGTGCTTGTTTTCTCTCATGTAAACTTTTTTCGACCAATCAGCTTAGCCTTTTCCACATGGCTGTTCTGTCTGAAGAAAAAGAAAACTTGATGAAAAGTTTATGTACAGTAAGTAAGTAAGTAAGTAAGTAATAGAGAAGTAATAAATGTAATATTGTAAATAACTAACTGTACATGGTGAATTTGTAATAAAATGTTTACTTAGAAACTTATTATTACTGACATATTATGTATATATATATATATATATATATATATATATATATATATATATACTTACAAGTTATCTATTGAATCACATGTAATATATTGTTTTCTATATGTTTTATCAATAAAATGTTCTACAAGAAAACTGAATTATTATATATACAGAAAACTAGATTAAAAAAATAATAAACTAATATGGGAAATCGAATAATCAATCACATGATGGGCGTAAATAAAAGAAGTTGTTTGAACTCAATAAACCACAATGAAGTTAGTTAAGTACATAAAAAGTATTATTTCTATTTCAAAAAAGACTATTCAGGGAAATGTATTTTCAAGAAATTATGCTTGTATTCATTTATGCCACTGACATTTTTTGTTGTTGTTGAATGCTGTTGATAATAGTCGTTATAAATGTTTATCATCAGATTTTATGAAATTGTTTTTACAAAGGTATTCCAATGTAATATTGATCTAATCAAATCTAATCGTTAGGTAGAGGAATCTTTAAGTTGTATGTATTAGAAACTACAGTTTGATGGTATATGTTTTTTGTACAAAACCTTGAGTCTGGTACATGCCATCGAAATATATATATATATATATATATATATATATATATATATATATATATATATAAATTGTAGCGATGCAATGAATCCTCTGTACAATTGAATAATAGTCAATCATCATGGTACTAGAACTGTCATTGAATTGAATCAAAGAGCTTAATCTCTATTATTGCGTAAATCAGTGAAAGCTTAGTCAATTTTCTAACTATATGCAGAATATAATCTTAAATAGTTAAGGACTATTTGATGCAGTGGGTGAAATTTTAAGTACTAATGTGGTGCGAGCTACTTATAAGTAGTATATGACGTGAGTGTCAATGTAATGTCTGGAAGCAGAAGATGGGGAAAGATCAAGAAAGGAAGAGTTAGAACATAACGGAATTTGTATGAAACGCATGAATAGTGACAATGAATTGATGTTTTGCAACAGGAACAGTTCGGTTCGATATGATGAACTGATATTTTGCAAATTAACGATTTACGATATGGTTTTCCAATTTTACTGAGTAACTCTGTAATTTTCGTTAAATACAATTCGTTTGCCCCACCTGTGTTCTCATTCACTACGCTAACGTGCATCTATGTATATAAATACATAAAATAGTTTTCATTTGCAATTAGTCATGACATAAAAAAACCACCTAGTATGAATGTTTCAGACTGAAGTAGTAAATCATGGTTATGAGTTACTGATCAACTGGTTACCATATGGACAATGGCGAAAGGCTGACATTTACAACCAATGGCTTGAATCATTTATTATATTATATATAGGATTTTTGAAGAATTATACTTTTGTATACATGAAGATGTCGGTCGTTGATGATATCCTTTTATTCTGCATGCATATTTAATGTATCACATGTATTAAAATAACGGAAAACATGATTCCGGTAAATTGTTAATTGCCTGGCTAACTTCTCTATTAGTGGAAATCCAGCGCCAACATACATCTCTCGAATCATATTCTCCGCTTCGTATTTTGTTATAGACAGATGAAATGACATGACTACATTAATAAAATTTGTGAAGCTGATAGTTTTTATCCATCACTGAACTATTCGAATTGCGTTTTAGATTGGTCTAAGGCTATAAGGGAGACAAAAGTACACGGAAATAAATTTTCACATTTTAAATATTAAGAACTAAGGTGTGGGTTAACTTAAATCTACCATTTTTGATTGAAACTCAAAGAAGATAGAAAGCAAAATTTAGAGTCGAGATTGAATTTTTCACTTTGTTTTTTAAATTTCCTAATTTGTTTACTTTCAATTCTCAGTTACACTATATTCTCTCTAGCAGTGTTTTTAATGAGTTGAATGAGGAAACCTTGATTACAGTATTTTCAATGAGCTCAATTGAGCATTTAATATTTCTTTAAACATATCATATTCGAAACTATTTTATAACTAACCAATCAAATCACTCCGTATAGTATTGATTTCGAACATTAACATGAGTTTAAAATGACACCCTGAAGTGTATTTATTCATCGGAGTTTTAAACTTATCTTAATAGTTTGTGACAAGGCTTAAGAATGAATGTTTACTAACTGAATTGTATTTGAGATTATTTGCAGGCTCAATTAAAACAGTAGATTTCATTGGCTGTGATGGTAACCATTTCATACTAGACATCTGTAAATTAATAATGAGGGATTTCCATTTTAACAAAAGGACTGTCCTTTAATAAACATCATAATGTATCCTAAGTTTATATAATATACTTTTGAATTAAAATATGTAGCACTGTTAAGTTAGCCTGTTTAAAGGATTTATGAGTGTTTCTTGATTTCTTCAATGTCAGTTAATTACTAAATTAGATGACTAGTAAAACGATTTCGTACGCTAACAAAATTTCAAAAAATGTCTACATTTTTGCTTGGTGTAATTTTATCCCCAAATGTTCGTTTGGAATATTTAATTTTTAATTATACGCACTCTAATGATTTATCCTATTCGCAACATTCACCTTGATGAAAAAGCCTTTGCATGTCTCAGTATGCTGCATTATGCATCTGATTACAACACTGAACTAATCGCAGTGAAATCAGTCTCTGTCCACATTTCTGATGACATTCACAGCCCATAGATGGTAAAGTGCATAACGGTGCAATAGTACTATTTGGTGAAGACGCTGACAAAATGCAGAGTCTTCTGACTACACTGAGCAACAATGCAAGCATGTTCGGGATGCGGTTCTCAACCTTGAAATGCAAAATGTTGGTTCAAGACTGGGTTGCATCGGCGCCTGAACTAATGGTAGGGAGTGAAGTAGTCGAACGTGTAGACCGCTTCACTTATCTTGGAAGTCTCATCGGTGCTGATAGACTGGTGACTGACGAAACCTCAGCACGGATACAGAAAGCTCCATTGGCTTTTGCCACCTTACGTCATTTATGGCGGAGGCAAGATATCCGTTTGCTAACCAAAGGACGAGTGTATTGCTCAGGAGTTCGCTCCGTCCTACTATACGGATGCGAAACATGGCCAGTGAGAGTAGAGGACTTTCGTAGGTTACTAGTCTTCGATCATTGGTGTCTCCGAAGCACTAACCGTGTATCCTGGGACAAACGTATAAGCTATGCTGTCGTTGGAAAACGAGTTCTAGGTAGGGACGGGAGATCAATAGATGAAGTATTGAAACTTCATCAGTTGAGGTGGTTGGGAGATGTGTTACGTATGGCTAACCACCGACTGCCTCGACGAGCTTTGTTTCGTGGTGTAGCAGTAGGTTGGAAGAGAGCCAGGGGCGGTCAGACCAAAACAAGGCACGAATCTATGAAGTCACTAACAAGTGGACTGAGTCATGTTGGTAAATGTAGGCTACCTTGTTAGGGTCCGCGAGACGTGGGTCACCGATGGTTAGAGAACTTGAACGACATGGCTCAAATTCACTAGCAATGACTCAGGTGCATTCATTCCTTGTTTTCTCTCAAACCCTAAACTTTTTAATTCTTCATCACTTTATCTTTATCTTTTTAGGTCTATTTCACTAGATTCTATTTCTTGAATAATATCTTCTAATCCTAACCTCTCCGACTACTGCTAATAACTCTACTACCTCCACTACTATGGGATTTGAATTGACAATTACATCTCTGTGCTAATGTAGTATAGCAACATGAACTGATGTACGAAGTTCTACGTTGATTGATTGGTGCAACAGCTTTACAGTTCTTTGATAGCGTTCACGTTTTCCACCTTTCTAAGTCTTACTAAACAATTAACGTTTAAAAGAATTGAGTTTCATTGATGTTCGCTGAAGAAGATACAACTGGATAACTTTCGTGGCACTTAGAATAACATTAGGTTCCATCGTCTCTATCAGTTGGTTCTTGATGTATTCCCATTTCTATTTGATTATTTTTCACCTCATTTAATAAAAATCATATAATATTTTACTAACTAAGTCAGTCTTAGTGAACAAAATGTTTTTTCTTAGAAAATTCAACAGTTTCATTGAGATTACGTGATGATTCAAGTATCTAACATTCTGGAACTTCTGAAAGTAATCACCTATTGACATGTAATTACACAATTACAATTATTTCCTTTAAATGAATAATTTTTAATTTATTTTAGTAATAATACTAGAGGACTGTTTACTATTCGAGATTACTTTTATTCTATTTTTTTGTGTCGATCAACTTTTAATGAACTAATGTCCAATGAATCACGCACAACTATTGTTTGTCTGTATGTGTCATGGCTAAGGAAATGGTTCAAATTTTATACGAAATTTTATTTGAAAATATCTTATTTTAGTCTTGTCATGCTTTTAATATATGTTCTTCTCAAGTACAATCTCTTAATTGTCAAACAGTAGCATAGAACTCATAATTATCTTCATCGTTATTCATTTTATTAACATTATTATTGAGATGAATAAAAAAAAGTTAGGCAGTAATGTATTTATCAGCTGATGAGTCCCATATCAGGATGAAACAGCCGTCCAGTGCTTCCAGGTTTCTAATGGTGCTCTAACAATAATTGATTCATGATTGATTGAATGTGTAAAAACTACTAATCTCCATAACTCTAATTGATAAAACATATATCTCGAGTGTATTATGCAATTATTACATACCTTATAACTTAAACAGCTTATTGAGAAACATTTATTGTCATCTTGTATGTTGTCTAGTTTGCAGTGATACAGATAACATCCGACGAAAATTCTTTATAAATATGTAATTAAAAAAATGAAAAAAAAATTTTAGCCTGACAAGAGCACATATTTTCCTTTCTTAATTATACTAATACCCAAAAGCATAACCAAATATCTTAATAAATTTTAGATATTAACTTTTTTAAAAATCCTAAAATATGGTTATTGTTTGATTTATGTTATTGAATAAGTGATAATTAAAAAGAGAATCCGAAATATCACAATGTCAAAGCATAAAACCACAATACTATCCATGTATTGATGATGAAACACACAATCACTTGTACTAAAACTGCATAATCGCGTTACTTTTACATGTATATTAAAGGAAAAAAGTTATTTGTGTCATTGACTACTCAATGAGTTTAGGCTGATTGCTATGCTTACTTACTTACGCCTGTTACCCCCAATGGAGCATAGGCCGCCCACCAGTTTTCTCCAACCAACTCTGTCCTGCCCTTCCCTTTCCAGTTCTGTCCAATTTTTGTCCATTCCTCTCATATCATTCTCTATTTCTCGGCGTAATGTGTTCCTTGGCCTTCCTATTTCCCTTTTACCTTGAGGGTTCCGTGTGAGGGCTTGTCTTGTGACGCAGTTAGGTGCTTTTCGTAGTGTGTGTCCTATCCACTTCCACCGCTTCTTCTTGATTTTCTCCTCCACTGGAATCTGGTTTGTTTTCTACCACAGCACATTGTCGCTGATGGTGTCTGGCCAACGAATACGAAGTATTTTGCGTAGACAACTGCTCATAAATACTTGTATCTTCTGGATGATGCCTTTCGTAGTTCTCCAAGTTTCCGCTCCATGCAGTAGAACTGTCTTGACATGTGTATTGAAAATCCTGATTTTGGTGTTGATTGATATTTGTTCGGAGTTCCAAATATTTTTCGATTGTAGAAATGCAGCCCTCGCTTTCCGATCCGTGCCCTCACATCTGCATCAAATCCACCTTGGTTGTCGATGATGCTGCCCAGATATGTAAAGGTGTTAACGTCCTCCAAGGCATCTCCATCAAGAGTGATTTGGTTGGTGCATGTTGTGTTGCATCGGAAAATTTTGCTGTTTCCTTTATATATGTTGAGACCTACTGCTGCTGCTGCAGAGGCTGCTGATACACTGGTCGTCTTCTCTTGCAATTGTTGTTGCGTGTGCGATAGAAGAGCAAGGACATCTGCGAAGTCCAGATCGTCCAGCTGCGTCCTAGCTGTCCACTGAATACTGTGCTTCCCTCCAGATGTCGACGTCTTCATAATCCAGTCGATGACCAGGAGAAAGAGAAAGGATGAGAGTAAGCAACCTTGCCTGACACCGGTCTTCACCTCGAACGAGTCTGTTAGCTGTCCTGCGTACACAATTTTGCAGTTGAATCCATCATAAGAATTCTGTATGATGTTGACTAGCTTCTTATGCACGCCGTAGTGTCGAAGAAGCCTCCATAGTGTTTTCCTGTCCACACTATCGAATACTTTCTTGTAGTCAATGAAGTTGATGTAGAGTGGTGAGTTCCATTCAGTTGATTGTTCCACAATGATCCGTAATGTTTCAATTTGGTCCGTACAAGTCGATTCTTACGAAGTCCAGCCTGTTGATCTCGACGTCGCGCGAGTGTCTACAAAGTCCTTCATTCTGTTTAACAATACGTTGTTGAAGACTTTGTCTGGTATTGAGAGAATAATAAAAAACAATCGGCCATAAAGGATAAGTTCCTTTTAAATTTGAAAGCCAAAAGACATACTTATTCACAGTAACAATTGTTGTTCTTCGATGAACTAACAGTCATTTTATCAAAGGACTGGTTGTTGTTGGTTTAACAGGTTAAACGCTAAGTTTTCGTTCAACCGGCAGCAGTTTTGAACCTTACCAAATCTTAAATAAAAACACGTTGAATTATGTCCCGAACATTGTGAAAAAGTATTTCACTCAACACTGTATTTTCTTCTTGAGTTGAATTACCAAGATTTTATACTTTAAGTTTGTTACATCTTCAATCTTTATTTTTTACAATTTATAAACAGAATAAAATTAGTTGACGTAACAACTACCCTAAGAAGTTTATTATTTTTGTAAAAAAGTGAGTATTCAAAATTGTATCATCTATAACGTTGTATGATTGAATGTAGATTTGTTTAAAACCTGCTTGTCTCTTATTTTTTCTAAATTTCTTTTGCCAGTTCGCTATAAACAATCTGGTCACATAATGCAGTATATACTAACCACTCATTTGAAACTATTTTCTCAAGGTCAAGTCACTGATTACAAACAATGTAGAATCCATCATAAATACACTAACTATTGTTTACTATTGACTAATTCTAATTCCTGCTTCCTTTCAATTTATCATTGAAAAAAAAATCACATTCACAGATATCTTGAAACTGGCACCAGTAGTTTTGCATCACTCATAAACAATAAAAAAAAAATAAACCATTTATTTATGATTTCCGTAATGAACGTGTGTTGTTCATTTTCTTTAACATTGAACCAAATCAAACAACCGCAATGAACAACACTTGCATTTTTTTTTAAATATGCTAATCATTTCTCTTGTTTTTTTATTATCCATTTTCTGTGTTATTTAACCTTTGGATTTGAATAGATAACACATAACTACATACATAGATAAATATCCAATTTTATTATTATTATTATTATAAACGAATCCAGTTATTAAAATAAATAATGACCTTCAGTAAACATTGCGAAAGATTGTAAATGTATCTTTTTCTTTCATTCTTTTTCCCCAACTTAAAATACGAGCTGTTGTCATAGTGTTTCTGTGGTAACCTTAAACAATGAATTTAATTAATCAGTATATTTATACATTGAATATGTATTTAAACTATAAGATATGTATTCTATCAAAAGCAATACGTGAACACCCATTTCATCATTAAGTTTATGATGAGTATGCGCTTGTAATACAGTAGTAGATACTTTGGTTCTCTTCAGATGTATGTATACATTGCCAAGAGTTTTTTTTATTTTTGAATAGGAAAATCATTATTATTATTATTATTATTATTATTATTATTATTATTATTATTATTATACATGTATAATATGACCTGATGATTACGAAACAGATGTACTATTTTCTCATGATTTGGTATATGTCGCCTATTCAACGATTAAATGGTTTTAGAAACTGTTTTTTGCCCTATAGTAGTAAATATTATATTATTTCATTATTGTGAAATTACTTATATCAGTATTCACTTCATTTGAAAGTATCAAATCGAATCTTCGGTAGTGGTACTTAACTCCGTAAGACTTTATCGTTGTCCATTATTATGAAGGAAACTTTGGTAGATACATTTTTCAAATTGAACTATTCGAAGAATTTAGAGTCAGTGGTTAGATAGTTTTTTTTCTTATATTGGGATTTTCTTGTATAACACAATAATATTATCATGTTTCTTATTGTTCGTTAATTTAAATGGATTTACATAGCTTTTAGTAGCAGTAGTGGAAGTTGGTGAATATTGTTAGATTTAGATGCTTCACTGACTGGCCTAAGTTAGACAACCACTGAGAACTTAGGAAGCATGAACAGCTTATTCGTTCTAGTATAGAACTCCTCAGCTGTGCTAATACTCAATCCCAAAATGGATTGAAATAAGATATTCTCATCTCGTGCTTAAACGCTTAACCACTTAACCGGTGACACGCATCCAACGATGTGCCTGTCTAATTTCAGTCGGTTTTCAATGTTCCATGACCATTTTCAGTTGCCCTCAGTGGATAACTATCTCACAGCCGATGTAGTTGAGCTGCACATGAACCACTTGAGTTGCATCTCAATGGTTGCTACTTGATGAGCGCATCATAGTGATAAGTAAAGGAAGTTTGCGGAAATTGTTGAAAAACAAACTAAACAGTACTCATTATTGATAGTATTGAGAGTGAATAACTGGCAACAAGAGGTGATTCAAAATTAAAGAATAATAACAATTATTTTTTTTTCATTAGTACAAGTCTTAAAGTACTCCAGTCACAAGTGAAAAACAAAATCAATAAAGCGCTTGAAGTAGAAGAAAAATATCTATTAAGACCCTAAACATTATTTGTTTTAGTATATTTCCAAATAAATTTAGATTGGCCAACTGTTGAATGGATCTTAACAAAGTGAAAGTCAAAGTTTTGACATTTATTTAGTTTGAATTATCAATACACCTCAATAAATGTTTTTTTTTAATGAACCAGTAAAGTAAGCTTAAACAAAATACTAATTAAAAGTTGGATTATGAAACCAGAACAAAAGTAGACATCCAGTTCTCCTGTGGACATCAGTTCATAATAAAAATGCAATAACCATTTTGTACCTTTGTGAATAATATGCTCATACTTCTATAAAAGCTAATGAACCCAAAACCATTTCGTCTCATGATAAGTTCAATAGTTTAAGACCAATTAATTGGAACCATTTGGATGACGCTTACAGATTCAGGTAAACTAGGATTGAACAGAGCCATTTAAAGTTATCAGTGATATCTAGCTGACTTTTGACATGGTTAAACTCCGTCGCCTCTCGTTCGATATAATATATGTATATATATATATGACATTTTTTAAAAGCAATTTATAGGGGAATATATGTACCCATATTTTTTGAATACTCATCAGAGAAGAATTTATTTTCAATTCATTTCTAATCAAAGTCATTCTAATTTAATTATAACATACAACTTAATACACAAACTCTTTCTTTCAATTCATAATTTTACATTAGAAAAATATACATATATGTACATTACTGATAACAATTCACCAGTATTAGAGATTTTTTTAGGAATTTCTGCAAAACGAATCCGTCAATAATTATTTTTGCAAAGAAAAAAAATGTATTAACTTTAAACATTATTTATTTATTCTGCCAATCAGCACAATTCTTAGGTCAACATAAAAACCAGTTCAACTGATCAATAAGAGTGTTGCACTTTATTTTACTAGATTTCAGTTCGATTTTTTTTAATAATAAAAGAAGAAAAAACGTGTTGTTTAGGTTACAATAGATAAACTGAACGAACGAATATGAAAAAGCACTTGTAACTAATCAAAAATGTTTGTTGAAAGCTTGTAAAACAAACACATATCTTGAAGTATATAACCTATGTATTAAGTGAAATAGAGTTATTGAATAAATAACAGTATAACTGTTGTTAGCAAGGCTGACAAAGATAGTAAAATACGGTAGTCATAAACAAAAGTGACCAGGAAGAAAAAATCCTTCAACATCTATCTACAAGACCATATCCAATGACCGATTCAGAAACTCTTCAAATGCTTAAAAGCAACGTTAAATAAGAGACTAGTGAATTTCTACAGGAACTTAAACCTTTGACTGGATTATCTTTATGGGTTTACTTCGTATTCATGAACCTGACATCCTTTTAGGACCTATATTGGACTTCACAAACACTTTTACTTATGCTTTATCCAAATATCTAGGCAGTACACTCAAGCCACTTCAATATAACCTGAATAATGACGTAATTGAGTGGTTTGAATTTGAACAAAAAATCTTGTAATTATCGATCAACCAGGATGAAACAATAGTAAGGTATGATGTTGTGACTTTACATACTAGTATTCCAATCGACAAATGTCTAGAATTTATTAATGGTTTGCTAGAAGTTAATAATACTCTATCTAGCTAATATCTGATGAGCATTAATCAAGAAATCCTTCAAACTATGCTTGAATCCTACGCTACTTCTCTTCAAAGGAACTCCTACATAGGACATGGGACATCCGGGATCTTCGATTGTCGGTAATTTATTTGTGTCTTATATTGAATCGCTTAGCTTCGCCAGTATCATCAGACCATACTTCTGGCTCAGATATGTCGATGACACATTTGTGATCATTAAAAAGACACTGTTAAACTGATAAACATGTTCTCTGAAAATACTAAATTCACTCAGATTATTTAGTTTGAAAGAATTCTTATAAAAAACTAAATCCAACACTGACATTAACTCTTCACATCCATTCAAAGGGCTACCAAAATCACTGTTTTAGTAGATTAGATACAGGGAAGAGATATTGTGATAAACATCTTACGGCTTAATAACTTTCCTATGGATATTATTTAAAATTATTTGAATGAAACTATTCGTCTATAAATAACAGTTCTAATGAAAGTTCTTGGATTGGTATTATGGTTTTACCCTACCGCCAATGTAAGACAGAAGAGTTGCAATAGATTTTAAAACCGTTGAGAATTATAGCTTCTATAAAAAAACTTATACCTTTCAAAACGCTTTAGTTTGAAGTAAGGACAAAATACCCTTTTATGATCCACAGAACATTGTATCTACAAACTTGGTTGTGTCAATTATGATGCGGTTTATATTGGAAAGTCTTCTAGTGAAATCTCGACTCGCGTCAAAGGACACACAAAAGTGTTTATACAAAATGGACTCTTGATAGCCCCTATAGATCTGGGATGATTACCTATCGAACCATCAATAGCAATACACGCGTTTTTCAATAACCACCTAATCGATATTAAAAATACCGTAATAATTCAGAAAGGCTTTTCTACATATAATGCTAAGACCTTCTGCTCTCAATAGGAAAGAAACCCTGATTATTTATCCACCCGGAACTATTTAATTGAATAACCACATTTGACACAATTCATTATCAACACAATGCTATACATGCACACAAAAATATTTTCATTATTTATTAAACTCTACTACTTCATGTCACAAAGTACATATATTTTTCTCACTCTCCAGCATACATACAGACAATAAACACTTTTGGTTCTCACACAGAATCACCTTGACCTGAAAATGACACTGACATGTTTAGGCTTGTTATCATTTTGATTGTATTAAAAAAAAATGTTCTGCACATTTCTTTTTACCACTGAAACTTGTATGAATTTGTCTCGGTTATTTATTGATTTATTTACTCACTCCAAAGAAGTAACTTCAGTAATACAAATTTCTACTTATTTGGGTATCATCAAAAATTTTAATTATTTTATTAGCAGTAGATCTGTTTCTTTTCATTATGCAGCACAAATGAAATTGTAATTTTTATTATTAAAGAATTTGCACTACCACAATCAACTGTACATAGTAAAGTAAATGTTACTATCAGCAATTCGACCAATAGTATACAATGTTAAGATACATTTGGGAAAATATGCTTATTTCTAAAAACAAAAACTAATTGCAGCACTTGTTAATATTATAAATAATCAAGATTTAGTCTAATCAAATCAGTTTTATTAAAACTGATGATTAAAACTAGAAAGAACTCAATTCATTTATACTATGAATATTGTATATTGGATTAAAACAAATGAATTACCTATGCTTGAATATTAGTAGAGAGATAGTGAAACATAGTTCTCTTCACTATTTACTAGTTTAAAAATCATTGATAAATAAAACGTCATGAATTAAATTTCAAAGCTTTCACATCAGGAAGGATATCTGGATTGATGGTATAATAGTCAATTAACTTAAAGAATCGTAAGAAGGTTTAGGATTGATGAGCTGACCGAATGAGTAAATTATGAAGTAAATGCTACTAAGTATTCAATCAGGAAGATATGACTGTTTAAGGTACGAATAACAACTGACTAATCGAAGATAATTCGAAGAGTTGAAAAATTGTCATTTCATGTATTTCAATCTTAACGACTTGCTAAGAAGTAAAACTACCTTTGCAAATTGAGGATACATAAAATGTGACTAAGTAAAGTGCTCTGATTTTTTAAGTCTATAAGTTTCAAATTTACAATTGTATGATGTAGAGTGATATCATATATTCTACTATCCCACAAGGCATAGAACCCTCATAATTTTGTATATCACGAGGGCTAGTGGTAATTTAAATAAATTGTACAGTTTGCATCACGGACCAACCTCATTTATACAACAGACATTAACACCTTTGGATGCCGGCTCAGTGGTCCAGAGGTTAGGAGTTTGCGTGCAAGACTGAAGGTCCTGGGTTCAGGAGTTGTGGATGCGCACTGCTGATGCGTCTCATACCAGGACGAAATGGCCGTTCAGTGGTTGCAGGCTTCTAGTGGTGGTCTAACAATGATTGATTGGGAATTTCGATGTGTTTATTAACAGTTGTTAACACAAAATACTGCTACAACAAGCTACTGTGGCAGAGGACAAAGCAGATTCCAGTCGAAGAAGAAATTAAATAAAGGCACTGGAAACGGATCGTACACATATTGCAGAAATAACTAAACTACGTGATGTGGTAAGCCCTAACATAGATTCCGCAAGTCCAAAGGAAGAGAGGTGGACCAGGGAGCACAGTGTACCGAGAATCGGAGACATATATAAAGAATGAATAGCGATAAGGAACAACCGGAAAGGAGAGTGGAGGACAGAGTTGTTTAGCGAATTCTGACCGGTGCTCTATCCTCCATGAGAGGTAACAGGCGTAAGTAATCAATTTGCAAAGAAACATTAAATAAAGTGAACCACTGCTACATATCTCATTGCTTCTTACAAGGTCGAAATATTCCTTTTTATACCTCTATTTAGTAGGAATTAACAAAAACTGAAGATTAACTATTGTGTCCAGCTTAACTGTTTACAGGTTTCATTGAGAGTTATTTATTTTCTAATTGCAAAACACATTGATCGATAATTTTCACTCTTATTTCTATATATTTTGTAATATTATCATTAATTTTTTGTTCCGAATACTTTCATTGTATAATGGTTTATTTTAGGGACATCAAATATATTTGTTTTAATTTGATATAATAATAATAGACACTTGAATAGATCGTCTACTAAATGATTTTTATCTATAAACAATATAATGATCGTTAGAATAGAAAAAGGTCATGAGGAAAAAATGTTCACTTATTTTTTCACTACGGATTAATGATTTGTAATGATTTATTCAATTTATTTCAAGACTCATTATTGATAAGTTTCAAATCAATAGTTGATTAAACTTTAGGGAACAGTGAATGATTGTTTTTTGATTTAGCATGGTAATACTGAAGAAAAGACTTTGAAAATGAAGTAAATTCCTTGTCCACTTGAATGATTGATGTCACTTTGCGGATAAATAACTTTTAACAGATTGTGTCTCTTTCCTGTGATTTTAATTCAATTGGCATCTAATTGACTAGGTAATTAAAATATTTACAAAACACAATATACCCATGTTATTTCCACAAGAATCAAAGCAAATCGTGAAATATACACCTCAAAGTATACCAGTGGGTATGTACATAGGGAAAAAATGCTTTTGTATCAACTATTCGGGAAAATGCATCGCAATTTCTATTGTTTATTTAATTAGATTTAGATTAGTCTGAAACTTTATTGCATTAAAGAGGATATTCTAATGTATACTTGAATAATTTCCTTTTTTTTCATTTGTTACTGACAAATCAGCACATGTTCTTGAATAGTTATTAGTTACTAGTCAGAATATCAGCTGCTTATTCTTTAGTGAAACACCTGGTTCAATCTTAACGTTATGCTCATCACTTGATATGCTTGAAACTATTATGGGTTCACCTTAGTAGAGAACGAGACGAACCAGGATCCGGATAGGCTACTCTGATCCATTGACCCAAAGGAACTAACGAAAAAGTCTTGATATGGCGTAGAAAGTATATTCTACAAACACCCAGCAAGCACAATGCAATCAAGCAATCGCGTTTATTTATACATCGTAGAAACGTCCTTGGGAGAGTCACAAAAATGGAACACTAAAATAACACAGCAACCAATCACAGCCAAGAATCTTCCTGGTGAGAAAAGTGATCTCAAGCTCAACTGAACAGCCCATGAATAAAATCCGATATAAAAACATTTATAAAGCGAAGTTCTGGGGATCTAATGTCCCCAAAAGTTTAACTGCTTTTAGATTTTGTAGCTAGTTTAAACATTTAAAGCATTCCATTAAAAAATGCAGAATACATATTAGTAATAAATAAATTTTTCTGTTTTACTAGTATTGTAAATGTTACTTTTAATTTAATTCAAATTGTTACAAACACAATCGTTAGTATGAAAATGAATACTGACACAAAATAAAACTATTTATACAATTTATAATTGTTCATTAAACTGAATATCCAAATTTATTATAATCAATCACTGTTATTATTACTGAAATTTATAATGAAGTCATGTATTTGTTTATTAGAAAATAGACATAATTGTCAGTTAAATGATAAAGAAATCTTATTATTATGAGTGTTTAATATGAAAGTCAATGAATAATTAATAAGGCTAGCTTGAAATATTGATCATTATGATGAAAACTGACATGTAAAATTTAACTAAATTCATATCGAATAGTCGGTTCATCCGTTTTCTTTATGAGAATGATTGTATTTAAATGTACTGTACCCTAAAAACACTGGCGTCTACATTTTAAGCTAATTTTTTTCCGCTGAACAGATTACATATAGGACTCTTTGACCTTGAGCTGCGTTAAACTATGTCTGTTACAATTATTGATTTAACGGATAATGAGTAAGATATTTTTTAGATAGAAAACTGACTAAAATATCAACAGGTTTCCTAAATACGAATTAAAAATAAAATAATAAAAAATCCAGTTTTAGCACCTATCTTTTTAGTTTATGTACAGTTGTCCTAAAGTAACCTATTACTTCAAGTGGAAAATTTGTTGAAAAAGTCCAGTTATATTTATTGACTTTTATTTATGATCACGTTTGAATTTTGTAAAAAATAGGTTCATATGCTGTTACTGACAGATTCTTAACTGATATTTTCAAATCGAATCAATCTGAGGCGAGTAAAACACATTGATTTTTAAGTTTGATGCTTCACAAATATAATGTTAAACCACCATTAGAAACCTGGAAGCACTGGACGGCCGTTTCTTGCTGGTGTGGGACTTATAAACACTTCCTGCTCGCGGGAATCTAACCCAGCACCTCCACCTAACCTCTAGACCGTTGAGTTAGCATCGTCCCGTTTACGATCTTACGCGACCTCATCCATTATCTTCAGTGGGCACTACTTCACATCAGATAGGGTTGGACTCCATTGGATATGAACTTGGAAAAATTTCCTCATGGAGCTATTCACTAGTGAACGCACGGTAATTTTGAATATAGGGTGGTGGAGACTTGACAAAACGGCCATTATATGCTTTCAGGTTTCCAATGATGGTCTAACATTGATAGATTCATGATTTCAATGAGACTCAACAATCTCCAAAACCCTTAAATGAAAACAGACTATCACAATTTGATCCTCTCGGATTAACTTCATTAACCTACAAATAGGGAGGAAAAAATTCTCTGATTCCTTTATTTGAATGATAAAAAGATGTGTACTCAACATAAACTAGTTGCAGCTGACGCATGAAATTTATTCAAGGGATTCAACTATTATACATTTTTCAGAACCTATGTTTTTTTTCTTGCTAGGGGTTTTTTAGCGAGTTAGTTTTTTGTGGGATGTGGTCGCTCCCCTCAATCCCAACCCTCCTCCTTTATCCAGGCTTGGGACTGGCAGTAGCCCCGGAGGGTCTACAGGTGGAGTTTATTTCACTAGATTCTACTTCTTTAATAATATCGTCGAACCCTAATCCCTCCGATTACTGTTAGTACTTCTACTATCTGTACTACTATGAGTTTTGAGGTGACAATTGCATCTGTGTGCTAATGTGGTATGGCAACTTGAACTGATATACGTACGTACGAAGTTCTATGTTGTTGTTGACTGAGAACCTATGTCTTAGCAAACATTTAATCTAACATAAATAAATTTGTGGACTTCAAAGTGAACCAATGTAATTCTAGTATGGATACTATGAATGGTATTGCATTTTAGAAATCACCACTTCATGTAATGTTTATCGCTTATTCAACTTAGATTGGAATAAAAATGATGAACTGACAGCCTGTGTGTTAATTATATACTATTTTCTGAAAGTATGATCTAAAATTTGTGTTTTTCTTGATGCTTTCATTATTTCAAATAAAGGCTGATTAATTTATTTTCTAATGTAATCAACAAATTATCGCACTGAAGTAAGTGTTCATTGACATGTTGATAAACGAAATGTTATTGACATTTCTTTCGCATTGACTTAAATAAAACTTTGTAACCAAAAAATATGAAATAAAATTCACAAATGTGTTTCATTTCATGCGAAGGCAATGATAAACATTTTTAATTTCGAATAAGGAAGATGATAAATAGAAAAATTTAAAAGGTTATTATTGAAGAATCAGCTAAATGTTAATGTGATATATATATAGAATTGTTAGTTTACTTTACAAAGAATAATTAGAGAAAATTCAGGTCATCGTGCTTATATAAACAATCATTAATCAAGGTGAACAGGATATTGTTATGTCATTTGTTAAATAATTGTTTGTTTGTTTTTTTTTACAATAATTACAACGTCACGATAATTAATACAAGGTAACATTTATGATTAGGACATCATACACAAAATGAGAATGAATGCGAGAAAGGATTAAATAAACAAAATTAACTAGTCGTTTAGAGTTAGTTTAATGTGAATGCAAAGAAATTAGAGATAAATTCACATTTAATGTATATTATGTAGATAATTCCTTTTTTTTATGTAGGTAATTGTCGCCATTACATCATACTTGATTATTTGAACTTTAATATGCAGTTAAGGAGTTTTATATAGAGAATTTACATACACTTATGACTACAATATCAAAAAGGCAGCTATCATGAGAGGAGAGAAGAATGAATACACAGGTGAAATTTATTGTTTCAATAGTGAAATTGTTGAATAGCTACTACATCTGTTAAATACATGATTCATTTTTGAAACCATGAATCGATTAATGTTAGACCACCAACAAACGTATTGCAGATAAAAGTTTTAAATAATAACTAGTAAATTGTAACGTTGTAAAAATTATATCACGGAAAGCAATAATCTGCTATTGAAGTTTGTAATGAAAAATACAACATAAAGAATATTTCTTTTTCCAGCTGACGAGTCTCCAAATAGAAAAACAAATGCATCGTCGATTCCATTGCTTGCTATGTTCTACATTATTCTACATTACGAACACCATTTTCAGACTGAAGTGTCTACTATAATAACCCATGGTAGAGTAAGCACATTTCAGTTTGTTCTACAAATATTGAGGCAGAGTCGATTGCAAAAGCAAGAATGGAAGCTTCGGTTGTAAAGTGACAGAAATCAAGATCAGAAATATCAAGGGTTAATTATTTTTGTGCTCAGTCCTTGTTGAAAATAAGTTATAGTTTAGTGATATCAGTAAAGGAGCCAATTTGTTAACAACTGTTTACATAAATTTTGAACATGAATAAACTTTTTCCATATTGATTAATATCACTTTGTGAAGTCTATCTTAAACCACAAGATATTTAACATCATTTAGCCTGTTCAATTCCCTTCAGGATATGCATAATATTTAAATAAAAATTGTAAATATTTTGAAATTATTAAAAGTTTTGATGATTATTCAGTTATAAATAAAAAAAAGATTTTATCTAAATCTTCATTGAACTTATTTAGAATTATCAAGGGAGTTGAGTTTATGAATGAAATCATCATTTTGTGGTCATTATTTGATGAGAAAATAGAAAGGCAAGATTAACAATATTTGTTTATGGCGTAAAAGTTTTTATTCACTTTTCTTAAGTAATCAACACATGCATACAACTACTTATATGCAGAAATAACCACGTATTTACAAACACTGGTTATTCAGTAAATGTCATAATTACACGAAAACTAGCATGACAAATCAGAAATGTCTTTAAAAAAATCGATTGTTGTTTTTTCCTAACGGTATTTTTTCATTTGGCCATCTTTCTTGTACTGCTTCGTGTTTGTTTGTTTTAATGTGACAATTCAAGGTCAGTTTATGGTGTTCGTCTACTTGTTTTTTCTCTACCTAAAAACAAATAAATTCGGAGTGAACCAAAAATCGTTTGTCTATGGAATAATGAATATTTTACTGTACAGACTTCGAATTTCATTAAAAATATAAACAGTAGAATCGATAAGAGGTTAGATAATTTAATCGAAATGTTTGTATGAAGAATTTTAAGAAAAATCATTGATTGATGTTACTTACAGACATCACTGAAAACCACGGAGTATAGAAAAGTTGTTTCGTCTTAATTTGGAACTTTTTGGGAGTGTGCCAAGCCTGAAACTGGAAACCCAAGAATATATAAAGCGGTTAATGAGTAGCCTTCGGTGAAAAGAGTTTAAATCCAATGGTTCAAGTATTCAACTTAAACCAGTTAACTGTATGATGTGATAGTCATTCAGTGTCATTAGTGAATGTGCACCGTTGGGGAGGTCACTTTGATTGTTACTGGCATACCAATCGATAACAATTTATAAAACTAACAAACGTTTAAAAAAAGGATAGATATTCAATGAAATATTATTTCTGCGATAGTAATTTTCATCATAAAACGATCAAAGTTGATTAATTGTTGAACACCAGAGATCAGTCAGTAACTGTGTCATTATAGTTTATAGATCATCAAAGTCATTTCATATTGCGCTCTATAAAACTTGCACAAGATTAACTTCATAGTTTGTAGCCTAATTCTGTTTTTAAACTCATAGGTGAATAGTTGCTTGATCATCTATAAGATCATTCTGTTTGTCAAGATAGCTACTACCGAACATAAAATTTCATTTTTATAGTAAAAAATTTTTTAAAACTTATTTTTTGAAATGGAAGGTTGTTCTCTTCTTCTAATATTACGTAGAGAGAGCTATTATGTTTAGAATTGAAATTTCTTGACTCGAAAATTAATCGATAAAGCATTTAATTTACTCTTGGTAAGAATTAATTATTAAAATATCACAATTTTTTTTTAGAATGAAGTTAAACAGAATGAATTTGATTCCATCTCAGTGAATAATGTGTTTAAGTTTAAGTTCTTGATTTAATAAATTTCGCAAAATTTAGCTTGTTTAATAAAACATCTCTTTCAAGTAACTACATATTGATCAAGAGTGAAATGCAGGACAAGCGCTTTGTCTTATTTTGGACTTGTCATACGGATACACCCGGATCCCACTCTTGGTTTATACACCAGTATCTCAAGCCAGTGCCTTTCACCTCAAGTTCCAGTGCATTTTCCACTGAGCTAATGAATCCAGAGTGTTTAGTTTTGGAATGTATGACCTTGATTGATATTTGTGACTATAAGACATAAGAAGACATTCCATTCAGGATGCATAAATTCTCATAGAATTGATGATCAGTCACAGTCCTCAACTTCGGATACTGTAAAGTAGGAACCTTTAAAAATTGAAATTTATACCTCAGTGTCTACAGAATCAAATATTTGTCATTTAAATGGCTTTGAATAAAAACACATGACTAAGCAAAATAAGAAATCTATAATATAACGTTAGTGATGATCAATAAGTGCATTTGTATGGAACTATGCTCTTATGAATTAAACTTATATCAGATGTTAAAGAACTTTAAATTCAAACAAAACTAGAAAATACAAATCAGCCGTTAAAAAATATCTGCTCTAATGACGAAATCTGCTCGATATTAATCATTAAAAGTATTTTGTGTGCCAAGTATTTGAGTTGGCCCAGTGACTTGATAGAATCAATGAACGGGACTGATAAACATCATGATCTGATGAGACAACAAAGAAAGTGTTGATAAAATACTCTACCAAAGGGATGGAAACAGAATTATTGAAGTTGAGGGATTTAAGATAGCAGCATAAAGGATTTAACATTTGCAGGTGTATTCTCTTATCGCCAACTACTATATTGGTTAAGATAAACATTGTACATGATATCAACATGTAATCAACAAGTTCAAAATGGACTTGGCAGTAGAAAGTACCATAATGAAACTAAACCCAAATGTTATAACTTAGAAGTGTTATTAATTAATGACCATGTCATTAATTGTTTGATTATATCTGAAGTGAATACATGATAATTAATCAGGAAGTAAGTCTCTGACATAAGAACTTCATGTGAATAAATAAAAAGGGAGATTTATTAATCAATGGAAAGTGTAATTTTACTCCCTTTATCAAACGCACAGAAGAAAGAGTCTCAGAGTGAACATCAACTCCAAGATACAAGAACATCTAACTTACGAGTCCCAGATAGGACAAAACGTGCATTCTGGATTCTGCTGCTAGTCACCATCCGTTTGTGCTAAGATAAAATAATCGTTGACAATTGAATACATATTACTCAACATCCAATGAATACATAGTTTTATTTAACATTTTATCCGTTATAACAATCACTTGACTGATAAATATTATTTAAACACATATCATCTTAACCACTTCAGGTTGATATATCTATATCAACACTATTTATTCATCAATCCAGGATGCAATAAAATATTTAAGTATTAATTGACCCCTAAGCAATGAACACTTTTGAGTACAACAAATTTGAGTCATTCAATTTACTAGCTCACAATAATTACAGAGCTTTTGTTGAATATGATCTAAAAGCTATTAGATATCATGATATAATAACCTGAAAAGCACTCCTAGTACTCTTGTTAAACAGTAAAATACTATCGATAGATTTAATTCTCTCCGTAAAGGCTTATGTTGTGACCTTTTCTTGTCAACTACACCTGTTAGTAATGGTACTTGTATAACACTTGCGATACATTATATGAACAATCGTTTCATTATATTCAAACAATTGGTTGGAGTGGATTTTTCTTTCGAGGTTCAGGAAACTAAAATAAAATTGCATAGAATTACAGAATTCATTAATCGGCTATCATAAAAATGAAATAAAATATGGCTTATTGTACTGTCTTATTACTCAGTATGTTATCGTCTAAAAGTATATTTACTGAAAGAGATATTCATATAAAGATGTAAACAAAGAGTACAATAATTGTATAAGGGTTTGCTTTTTTACATATTTCTACATTTGTTGACTCATTATTGAATGAAGGAACTTTTCAACGAATTTAGATTTTCACTAATGATCATAACAAGAACGTCTTGAACAATTTGAAAAGTATAAAGATTTATAAAATTGGATCCATTTACTTTATCCTTTTATTTACCATTAACTTGATAAAGAATTTTCATCAATATGAAATGTATAAAGATATAAATTGTGGTTAAGTTCATGTTATTTTACTAGTATAAACTACTACAGATGATCGAATCTCTGAATAGTATATCATGTGTTAACATTAATAGTCATCATTTTCATTACGGAAATATATGGGTTATAAGGTAACAAACGTATTTCACTATTATATATATATATATATGTATATATATATGTATATATATATATTTATATATTCCATAGTATGTAAAATGTACATGTGACTCTTTCATCACTACATAAATTGTGAGGTTAACTTTAATTCTTAATCGATAATGGAATTAACTCGTCAATTCATTTCAAGTGCCTGATATTGATTTTTATGTAAAATGTTTTGGTTAACTGTGATAATTTATGTGTAACGGGATTATTTGAAGAAATTACATTATTTGTAATTCGTAAATAAATTTTACGAGTTTGTGTATCGTATAGATTGTTGGTTTTAGCATACTTAACCGACTGACAAATGATTAGTGTCTATTAGCTTTCACTAATGCACACGTCACACAAACGAGACAAAATACATGTTGAGATTCTACACAACTACTATTCATTTGACTGCAAAATATCTCCTAACTGGTTACACATTTTACACAAACATGATTAATTGGATTTCGTGTAAATCTTCTATTGAGAATAATGTTACGCACGTCACTATGTATGCTTAAAACTATTATGGGTTCACCTTAGTCCATAAACGAGAATGAGACAATGAACCAGGTAGGCTACTCTGATCTGTTGACCCAAAGGAACTAACGAGAAGTCTTGATATAGCGTAGAAACTGCATTCTACAAACACCCAGCTAGTACACAATGAATTCAAGCACACAAATCGCGTTTATTTATTCACCATAAGGACGTCCTTCGGAGAGTCACAAAAACAACACAGTAACCAATCACAGCCAGGGAATTTGCCGGTGGGAAATGTGATCTCAAGGTCAACTGATCAGCCCATGAATAAAATCCAAAATAAAGACATTTATCAAGCAATATGTAGGGATCTAACGTCCCCAACAAATAATCTATCACGATAGCGATTTGTGAAGCTTAGAATAGTACATTAGTGTAAAATTCGAATACTCACTGAACTCATTCAAATAATGATTGTAATGTTTGTTTAATATATCTATCTGACGTTTGTGTTGAAGTTGTTTAGAAGAACAATGAAATCTTCGCTACCAAAATATCCAACTTAGAGAACGATACTCTGTCACAAATTCTTAATTTACTCTAAAGTTGTATTTTGTTTGTTGAAACTGTAAAGACAAATTTACCTAGATCAATTTGTCTGTTAAACTTTTACTGAATACATTCACCCATGTTTTAGAAAAATGATATTTCGTAACATAATTCATTCAAAATCTAATTAGGCAATATCTCATTACCAAAAAACTAATCGGAATAGGATTATTTATTCAGCTCTTTTAATAGATAATAATAGATTAGAGTTATTTTGTTTATTCTATATGTATTCTTATCATTTAAAATTAATATGCAAAGTTCACAGCTTAAACAAGGTTATGGATATGCATAAACTAGTTAAAGTAACATTGGATTCCAGAAAAACAGATTTCTAAATACTCTATCGATCTTTATCAATACCTTTCCTAAATATAACAAAGATTCTATTTCTTATTCAATTTGTTTGATTGACTTTCTAAATCTTAAGATGAACATCTTATCATTATGTATTCGTCAATTTTGAATTACATTACGGGGTTGTGAAGATTGTTAAGTTAAACATTTTTGAAACCATGAATCGATCAATTTTAGACCACAATTAGAAACCTGGAAGCACTGGACGGCCGTTAGATACCGGCTCATTGGTCCAATAGTTAGGCGTTCGCGCACAATACCGAAGGTCCTGGGTTCGAATCCTGCGGGGTGCAGGAGTCGTGGATGCGCATTGCTGATGAGTCCCATACCAGGACGAAACGGCCATCCAGTGCTTCCAGGTTTCTAATGGTGGTCTAATATTTCAAAAATGTGTAATTTTGAGTTAGTTATCTTTTTTCTAATGAATTCAACTAACCGCTTCAAAAGTCTCTGGTTGACTTCTCTATACAAATGGCTAAAATAATCTATGAATTCGTCAAAAATCCGATTTAACTTGGAAAATTTAATCCATTACACGAATTCGATCTTGAGCATACGCATAAATCTATGGATATGCATCAATTTCATTGAAAATTGTTTTCATAAACCATCATTATTCAGTATGAATAAAACCGATTATGATGAATACGTTACAAGTAAATAAATATAGAAAATAAAAACCAGTTTTATCATTGAAGAGGAAATAGAAAAACATGATTCGGTTAAAGAAAATCGTATTGTTGAAAAGGAAGTTGCCTGTACTTTTTCAATAACTGAATACAATTCAAACTAAGATCATCGACTCCGTATAGTTTATTTGTTTTATTTACATTTAGAATCTATAAAATCCACCTAACATTGACTTATGTGACATTTAGGTCGAAATGTCAGTTTGAAATACACAAAATTATTCATAATAAACTATCTGTTTAAATAATATAGGTAAATTTATTTGATCATGTAAGGTTATTTCTATCATGGCTTTATTATTAGACTTTAGGATTATAAATCTATAATCACTGGTATTATGATGGTCAAAGTATAAGCTATGATCGAATTAAACATGTATAAAACACAATAAAGTTTTATATTGTCTATGGCTTACATTGAAATAAGTCCTCGATCTAGGCTATTCGCTATTCGGATCTTGTTAGCAAGGTATATCTGCAATCATAATGACATCGCTATTCTTTGTTGATGCTAGAAATCAAATATTCACAAACATTAAACCTGAATTATTAGGAACGAAAAGACACAATGAATTTGACAAGAGTTGAGATTGAAACCAGAAATATACTCTTGGTAGATGAACACTGTTATGTAACCATAACGACGATTCACTTATTTGCTAAATCCTAGTTTAGTCATCAGTAGTTCTTCATAAAACATCGGTTAGTGAAGAAACGAATTTTTCAAATCAAGGATTAGGTAATCTGTAAAATGAAAATATATATATATATATATGAACTTCAGCTGTACTGTTTCTATGTTTCTTCGAAAAATTAAATGCCTAACACCTACAGTTATTTGTAAACGGTATTTTGTGATGCTGATAAAATAAACAGCATATTCCTGAGAAATACTGCAAAATATATTTCTTGGATTAAAAAAAATGCTAAATATCAATTATTAGTTTGAATGTATTTAAATAGTGGATAGAAATACACATTATCAACATTTTGATGGATTCCAAACTAAGAGCATAACGAATATGATATGACACGCATAACATTTGAAAGCACAATAATCCACTGAAATTGATAATTATTGAAGAAAATACTTTTAGTCTTGAACATTTTTTGATCATGTTTATGCATGTAAATTTGTTTGCAAAAGTGTCTGTCAAGTTTATTAGAAAACACAAATTGAATTTTCATGATACAAATGAGTTGTTTGGTTAAATGATGAGGGGTTTAATTGCAAACTTACTAAACTTCATCATCCTGGAAATGGTACCTTGAATCAATGTTTTGTTTTTATTCAATGTTCAAGTTTTAATAGTATTGAAAAATGTCAATTGAAGTGAATTTTTGTTTGAAGAAATATAACATTTCATTCTGCATAAACAAAGCAAGAAATTCAATGATCTCTTCGATGATTATTTTCTAATCATTTTCTGTATTAGTCACATCTTTTACTGCTAATATCTTCTTACCTAATTTAATTATTCCTTGTTTTTTTTCTTGTTTACTTTCTTTCATTTTTTTTTTTGCTTGAGTTTAAAATGAATAAAGAAACTAACTGGTGAAATTCGGGCAATAATTAAAACACTCTAATTGATATGCTACTTGAAAATGAATGTTATTTGTATTGTTGTTATTACTGTTGTTGTTGTTCAAAACAATGCTACTATTCTCATTATTTTTACTTAAAATAACTTAGAAAACATAAATAGTTAAATCGATAAAACATGCAATTCCTTTTATTTATATAAGTGGAACAAAAAATGTCCAATAACTTACTGTTTTAAATTAACATTCAGTATTATGTTTAGAATACTTTTAGGAATTATAGATCTGTTTAAGGTAATTTATTTTAATGTCAAACTTTAGACTATGAACTGTTTGTTAAACTGTTAACATGTATAAAAATTTATGAAGCATATTATAAGACGACCATTATAGATTGCTAAAAATAGTAATACATTAGTAACTAAAAGTGGATATTTGGAAGCAAACAGCTCCGTGATCTAGAAGTTGAATATTTGAGTAAAGAACCGTAAATGTTTGTTTCGATCACCTGAACTTGGGACTGGGAGCAAAGTGGTGAGAAATACTATGTTGAGATGAAACATTTGTTCAACGATTTCTGATTTTCGTTAGTGATTTAGTTAAGATCAAATGGTAATTTTAACTATGATGGTATAAACTAAATAATTAGTTAAATCTATTGTTAACGATTTATATACTTTTTCGAGTTCACAAATTCAATATTTTAATTATAATCTCAAATGTCTATACTGGTGGAACTCCAGTAGAGTGTGTTTTCTATCTTGTAGAAATAAATACACTACTTAGAACTCAAACTTTTGTGTATGTAACAACAGTCTTTTAGACAGTGTTAAACTATATTAGAATGGATCAGTGTTACACCACCATTAGAAATCTGGAAGCACTGGACGGCCGTTTCGTCCTGGTATGGGACTCCTCAGCAGTGCTCATCCACGACGCCTGCACTCCGGAGGATTCGAACCCAGGACCTTCGCCTTAACTTAACAATCTTCACAACCCCGTAATGCAAATTACCTGTGCTCACTAGTGACTAGCTTCGTGAGGAATCTTACCCGAGTTCTAGTGGGAAGACGTGACCAGTGAAGTTCAACCTGTTTAGGTGTAGACAGTAACTACCGAAGACTGTGTATGAGGTTGCGCAACTCCGTGAATTTGATCAAGTTAGATATTAACACCATTAGATATCGGCTCAGTGGTCCAATTGTCAGGCGTTCGCCTACAATAATGAAGGTCCTGGGTTCGAATTCTCCGGGGTGCAGGAGTCCTGGATGCGCATTGCTGATCATTCCCATACCAGGACGAAACGGCCGTCCAGTGCTTCTAGGTTTCTAATAGTGGTCTAATATTGATCGATTCATGGTTTCAAAAAAAAACTTAACAGTCTTCACAACCCCATAATGTATATTAGGATGATAACTCTGTTGTCAGCTGAGGACCATAAAAAATGTAGAAATAAATATTTTATTTATTTTATACTTAACTAGGTATGAAAATTCACAAATAATACCAAGTAATTTGAAATTGTTTCTTCGTTAAATATGAATTTCTTTTTTTAATGTGTGCGTAACACAGTAATCCTAATTGTTTTCGATTCTACAGGAATTTGCTTTTATAATTCGGAAATATTTTTGCATTATTATTGACTTATTGAATTTTTCAGTATAATATATTCTAAGGTTAGTTTATACATGAAAACTTATTTTTTAATCTGTAAAACTAGGAATACTTTCAAATAACTGAACACTAAGTTTAAAGGAGTTGTTTTTTATAAATAATAAACTGTAAGCCTTTGTACTTGGTCACTGCGGTTTTTCTTTATACTTTCACGTTTTATGAGAATTAATGGTAACTTTAGATCTTGTATTCTTCCGTTTGTATTTTAATAATTTTAGGAGACGATAATGTAATAATTAGCCTAAATGTCCAGAGAGGCTTTAGAATTGCACTGATTACATGAGGTGGAATTCGAACAACCTACTCTAGTCAGTAGAAAAGATACTAATGAAATGCAATATCTTACTACAGAAAAATCAAATGCAATATGATGTATCTAATTTTAATGAGGAACAGCTGAATTAAATGTTCACTATTGGAGAGAAAATCTTAAAGATGGAAGAATTTTTCTCGATGAAATATTATCTATCAAATTCTTTCTCACTTCGTTAAATATTCTGTATACTTGTTTCTACGTCGGTTTATTTTGTTTTTTGTAACGTTTATGTTTACACACCAAAATTAATCAATACTTCTACAGTTTGTCGTTTTGTTAAGTTATATCTAAATCAGACACTTTGAACAAAAAAACGTCTGTAATCCTCCATATTATTATTATTACAGATTACATCTTCAATTTATGTCACACTGATTTCAAAAAATTATCATTCATGTTATACTCAAAATAATGAAATTTAACAAATTTATATGCAATTTCATTAAAAACAAATATTAGATTTAGTGCGTTTCCAAATCACTGGTAAATGATTTGAATGAGAATATTGGTTTATTCATTCATTATTCAACCGATTTTCCCATAGATTGATTATTCAAAAACACACTTTACAAACCTCAACAGTTAATTGTAGTAAGCACGTAAATATCGAATTGCTAAAAACAAAAACAAAGACAATTCTCAGTTAACATATTTTTATAAACATTTCGAATAGAGTTTGATGATATTTTATTGTTGTGCAATTTTTAACATGCTTTCCATTATTAATTTATTGTTATTTTCGATAAGTGATCTAGTTTCGTTTTTTTTAGTTTTTTGGAAATAAAACAATGAATGGTTCATTGTCTCAGGAGAATAATACTTCGTAGAAAGAAGAAAAACTAGGAATTTTTTAGTTCATCCTCAATGCTCTGATCGACTAACTATTTGCTCTTTTCTATGATAAACGTAATGAATAGATTGTCATCAATTGAGTTGACATAAAAAATGAAGTGAGTATTCAATTTCGAAGTAGAAATTGTGTTATTCTTTTGTCCATATAACCTGATTCTCATTTGTTGTGCTAATTTTTTTGTGCTTTCGAGAAAAAAAACATTGAATTATTGTTTGAAATATATTGAATATTTCTGATTGATGCATTGCTGACATGAGAATTTTTGGAATTTTACTGCTACTACTACTACTAATAGTTATAATAATGCTCGTTGATAAATATGAATGTCGATAATGCGCTGAAAATCATTGTCCTGTTCATTGGAACATGATGAGAAATTGTTATTGTTAGAGAGTAGAAAAAGATGAAGTATGCAGAATTATGTAAATTAGTTGTTATTCATTAGTTATCCTTTTTTTTATAGAAAAACAAATATGATGATATAAGGTTTAGATGGAAATAAATGGATTTTATATTTATAATTTTATATTACGGAGTAACTCTAGTGATAGATTGTTTGAAAACAGTAAAGCGCTGAATCGATGTTTTATCCTAAGACTGGAATACTCAGTAGTTCATACCCACAATCCAAACAGGGATTTAACTTAGCATATTCAGGCGTCTTAGCGGATGATCAAAATTGAAGATTCAAAGGTTTTTGCATTCGTGAAAAAACCCAACTTTATCTGTAAAACCATCGACAACTGATCTCATTCATAATAAAGGCCTTCTTTTTCGAACTAATTGATCTTAAATAGTAAATTATAGCTTAATATAAAATTGTGTCGCATTGTACTAGATTCTTTCGTGCGACTTAAAGGAAATTTAATTGTAAATTTCAGTGGCCACTAATTGAAAATAAAATCTGATGATGAACTTCAACACATGTTTCATTGAGGTCACTATAAGAATTTCTACTGAATAGGAGGCTTAAAACGGGATTTCAGTTCATCTGAAACTTTGAGTGAATTAACATTTAAAATCGGTTTAGCTACAAAGCTGCTAGTGACTTAATTTATAAAAATATAAATCAGACATTTAAAAACTATCGAGTACTTTAAAGAGAAAAGAGGAAAATTCCTAACAAAAAACTGCTGTTTCATGTTAGAATTCTTTGTTGTGGTATTATTTTTGACTGAAACAATATTCAACCTATTGAATAGCATAATCGATTAATCTGTTTAGTAAAAATTTAAGATATAAATTAAAAATTGCAATGTTTCATATTTATATAATCTCCTAAAATCTTCTTAGAGTTCACCTATCTTGAGTAGAGTAAATGTATGTAGATTGATGGAATGATTTACAAAGTCAAGTGGTTATAATAGCATGCAACAAAATAATTCCTATCTGGTTTTTAGATAAAGAGATTGTGCATTATTTATTACTGAAATGATTAGACCACCATTAGAAACCTGAAAGCACTGGATGGACGTTTCATCCTGATATGGGACTCATTAGCAGCGTTCATCCACGAATCCTGCCACTCTCGGGATTGGTATACAGAACGCCCAACCTCTGGAATGGAAATAGATCTTGAAATTATTATAGTCTTTACAGACATTTAGACATTCTGTTACATATCAAAAGTAACTAGAAATTACAACAGCAATCTGATAAATAATCAGTTGTTCATTGAGATTTTCATAATACCCATTATATTATATAACTCGTATTAACAGCTTAATCTGATGCAAGTTTCCAAATATAAATCCCGTAATCGTTCTTA
The DNA here is from genome assembly GCA_944470395.2 of Schistosoma turkestanicum. NCBI lineage: Eukaryota > Metazoa > Platyhelminthes > Trematoda > Strigeidida > Schistosomatidae > Schistosoma > Schistosoma turkestanicum. The sequence continues at coordinate 26,624,596 of OX103974.1, forward strand.
TGTGTTCGGACATATTTTACTAATGTTAGTTAATATGAATCATCCGGTATATGTCACTTAATTATCTTTAACGTATGAATTCTGCAACTTATATTAAAGTAAGCCTTGTTTCCACCGGAATCATTTTCATTAAAAAGTTATCTTTCATCACAAATATAAATTATTCAGATAAACCCGAAAATTCAAAAAATACATGCATGATCGTTTAATTTTAATGTACTGCGGCTCAGAATATTTCATGTGTTATTCTATTTACAGTACCACTGAAGTACCTGGTCATAGTTCAATCTCAAATATTTTTAAGTTTTGTTTAGATCACGATTTAGAGCCACAATCATCTAGTATATATTTAACGGCTCTCCATTTAAAGGTTTTGAAATCGACTTCCAAATGTAAAAGTTGATCTTCATAACTAACAACGTGGCTGTTGAGTATGTTAATGACTATTGGAATCAGATTAAACAAGATGGAAAAAACGTGTTTATCTTGATTAGAACAAATTGTTTGAAACCCTCTTATCAGCTACTGAACTAAAGTTTTGGTATCGTATCTGTGGGCAGATGTGTACCGTTGAGGACTTGGAAACTAGAAATATAATAACTTCTTAGAGCGTTTAGATTATCAGTGATTGTTAGTTAGCTCCAAAATCTATAGATGTATTTGTTCAAGTAGTTCAAGTTAGCATTTTTGACCACTGACTTCGAATTCATTAAACTGATGTACTTGGGACTGTTCCTTAGACAAAAGCAATGCACCCACCAGAAAGCAGAACTTAAACAGTCACAAAAAAATACGATAACAGTTAATAGATAATGTTAGGAATGTAAATAAATGTAGAGTTAGATTTATTTTTGTACTACTTATCATACATAATTTAGTAGTATATCACAATTTTCACTGTAGTAATCAACATCTTTGCTGAATTTATGATAACGAATATTTGTTACAATATTTCTTCTTCTTCTTCATGATATGATCTTTTCAATCTGTAAAAAAGAGAATAATTTAATTTAACTTAATATTATTAAGAGTTCTGCATCATCATAATCAATGATTATACTATTATCTTTTACAATGAATAATCTCTAGGACAAATATAATGTGCCTATATATATATATATATATATATATATATATATATATATATATATATATATCATAATTAAATTTTCTGCCATTATTAAATCCAAAAAAATTATTATAATAACCGATTAATTTTCATTTATTATTGCATTCTTAAGTTCATCTAAGTTTATTGATTTATTGCATTTAAATAAATTTCCATATATGACAAATTATGTACATATGCATAATATTTTATTATATAGTAAAATAATTGTTGATATTATGAGAAATCTTGGCAAGAAAAAAAAGCAACACTATTTCTCTGGTAGTAAATATGTTGCCTTAAGTTTAACTCATTTGAAAATTCCAAATCATTAGATATTTTAGAAAATATCCTATGGAAATATTTTGTACTAGCTGAAAATAAACAAAGTGAAGCGGGCGCTCACTAATTAGATTATATCACAAAATAATCAAAATTGTATATTTAGAATGGTGGATTCTTTAGTCCCTAACTAACAAGCGATACATTAGATTCGACACTTTTACACTACTGATTTGATTCACTTTTGAATCGTAAGGGAATTGATGAAGCTAAGTGGATTATGTTGTTTACTGTAATTTGTACTAATGTTTTTATTATGCACAAAAGTTACTTCAATCAATGCAGTCAGATTTATCTGGAAAAAAATCGGATTATGATTCAGATAATTTCTCAGTGTGTCCAGTGTACACTGTGTTCTCAACGTATAAACACCCTGGGAATCTGGAGTAATTAGAAATGGATTACTCAAAAAATCGGTATCTACGTTTGTTAGATGGTATCAGGTATTATACATTAGACCAAGAGCTAAAGTAAAATACTTCAGTCAAACTATTATAATGAAAAAAAACATTGTGACCAACAGTGTTTCACGTTCAACTGACAAAGATTATCGACGAATTAACATGTAAATGAAATTCAACCTTATTTAAAGAAAGTTATTTCAATTTCATTGATAAGTATTTTCTTATTTCTTAGTAAACAATGAATGAATAAACAAACATCTGTCATGTTTTATGACTAGATTAATATATACAGTTTGAACAACTTGTCGAATGTTCTGAAAGGTGATCCATTTCGTAAATAATATCGCTGGCAATCGATATGGTTATTCTTTTTCATCTGCATGATCGAAAAGTATTTTTTCATGGACCATTTAGGTCAAAAATGCTTTGAAAATCAGCTACATGTTTTATCACTGAGAAAATCCAATAATTACTTTTAAAAACACAAAATTCACCATGGTTTTTCAATAAAATATTTCATTGCAATAATCTAATTTAAAGTCATCAGCAAAAAATCCAAAACAAGAAAGCAATTAAGGCTCAAACTCAACTGATAACAAACTTCGTGTGAAGTCATTTATCGCTACTACATAAGGTTTCTTTTATGACAATTTCGGTAATCCAAACTTGAAACAAAGTCGAAAAATCATAGAAATCCAAGAGGTCTTATTAATGTAACCTGACTAAAATTGATTATGACTTTGAACCATCATACTTATTCCCAATGTCAGTAGATTTGTTACAATTGATAACCCCTGTTTCTCGTAACTCAGTCTCCATAAACATATTTCTGTATTCCACGATTATCATCATCATCTTATTCTAGTTGTTTTGTTCATAATTATAAAAACGGTTAGGGCGTTCGAGCACAATACCGAAGGTCCCGGGTTCGAATCCTCCGGGGTGCAGGAGTCGTGGATGCGCACTTCTGATTAGTCCCATACCAGGACGAAACGGCCGTCCAGTGCTTCCAGGTTTCTAATAGTGGTCTAACATTGATCGATTCATTGTTTCAAAAACGTGTAATTATAAAAATGTCAGTAAAGTAAACTCACTGCAGGTTTTTAAATGCCTTTTCTCGAATCGATCGATTCCTTTCATCAAAAAAAAATTAGTTTCTCTTGTTTTTCCCCAAACCATATCATAATTTATTTAAAAACTTAGTAATTACCTTCCATCTTATATGTAATTAAATTTATAGAATTTCTAAGATTTCTATAATAATATGTTAATTATTATTGTGTTTATTGGTTTTCTGTTTGTATCGTTCGAATATCGTTCTTAGTTGATTCAGTTAAATTTTTTAATTCACCAATAACATTTATCAGTTAAATCAATATTTTGTAGTATACAAAATAACAAAACAACATTTTAATGTCCATCAGATGATAATACCAAAGAAAAAAATAACGAGCTTAAATTTCTTTTTTTTTGTAATGAAAGATGTGAAAATCTTTTTCTTCAACTTATTGAACAATTAACAAAAAATGTTCAAGCAACAATGTCATAAACATTACTCTAATTAGTATGTATGTTCTTGCATTTACATCAATAAAAAACGGGATGCCGTTTATAATATATTTGTTCTCTGTTTTTTTTGTTTAAAATGCTGTAAATCGGTAAAGTGTGAAAGTTATAAAGAAGAATTGGTAAATGTCGATATACAGTCTATATGGGGATACAGAATATGTTGTATAAATGTTCAATGTACATTTACAATGTACAACAATTTATGTTGTACAAAACATAAATTGTTTGAAATGTGGAGTGTTACATCAATCGAAATTAGAAGTAAAAAAATTTGACTCATAAAGACATCATACTTGAATGTACAAATTATACAACAGAGCCTTTGGATATTATGTTTTTAACAGCATTAAAACAGTCAATAACAAGAGCAGACCAATATTAACTAAAAATACTTTAACGTTCAGTGAAAAGATAAAAATGTCATTGACTTGACATGATCTTAATTAAGAAGCAATATGATATGAGATTTCAAATATTATTTTTTGATTATATTCAGAGTAGCTAACATAAAACCACATATTCATATAGAATAAGCTGCGAGCAGTTTTATGACGCATTGATTTTGCTTTAAACATGTAAGAAAGAAACTAATATTAATTCGAAGGTCATAAGCTAAGAATAATAGTCAGTAAATAGTTAACCCTTTTTTAAATTCATTTTGTAAGTAATCAAATAGATGATAAACTCATAACATTTCAGTTCTTTTCTAAATAACTATGCTATTATTTCATCCATACAAGAAATATTTCTGAAATGAATTTGTTATGTTCGTCACTAGGTACGCTTAAAGCTATTACGAGTTCACCTTAGTCGATAAACGCGAACGAGACAATCAACCAGAATCCAGGTAGGCTACCTTGAATCCAAAACTGCAAAACAGAAGACTTGGTAAGCGTAAAAAGTATATTTTTATAACACCCAGCAATCACAATACAATCAAGTACACAAATCTCGTTTATTTATGCATCATAAAAACGTCCTTGAGACAGTCACAAAAATAGCACACTAAAATACACAGCAGCCAATCACAGCGAAGGATTTTCCTGGTGGGAAATGAAATCTCAAAGTCAACTGATCAGCCCATGCTCGCAAACGTGAAATCCAAAATTAAGGCATTTATCAAGCGAGTTCTGGGGATCTAACATCCCCAACAGAATTGATTTACAATATAGTGTAAAAACATATCCAACAAGTGTACAGCTTTTATTGAAACATTTTTCCTTAGCTCAAGTAAATCACTTGTATTCATTTTAATTAAAAAAAACTAAAGCGTAATTTCACAAACTTACAAAGTACTGTAATTCTCAGTGTGTAAACAATTTCTACATCATCCTACTGATACAATAAGATAAAAATGTTATACAAAACATTAATTTGCATTATCATGTTGACCATTTGAGAATACTATATTACTAGATAAATGTAGCGATTAATCGCGACTAGACTGAGACTCTTTCAATGTAAAAACAACTTGATTATTAACATATAAATGTTTAGAAAGATCTTTCATTATAGTCTAGCTTGCAATAATAAGTCCGCTTACATTTCATAATTTATTACATTTTATCGATCTAATGTAGCTAATTGATTTGACTTGGTTTTTCGACTGACTGTGTTGATTAACTTTTCAAATTTGAATCATTCTTTATAATGATGATTCAAAATATAAACATTTATAATTTCATTTATGAATTTCATGCATTAGGCGGTCATCACCACTGTCTTTCGAAAATTTCAAAGCAACTGAATTCTTTCTTTTTTATTCAGTTTAGTAGTATTCACGTGCTTCTTTACATACCCACATTTATTTATGAGAAACTAATTTGTTCTGATATTTATCATATTAGTTCAGAAAACGACAACTGCAATAAACTCTGCCCGAAGTTATACGATGATTACTGTGGGTCCTGTGTCCAGATAATGAAGGAATTTAAGTTTTAGCGTTAGCAGTTCTCTTAGTAGTGGAGGATATGAAAAGGGTGTGGAGCAACATGAACTGGAAGAAAAGAAAGAGAATAAAGACAGACTGGTAGACTTAAATTATTTCAACAAAATGGTTGAAGATGGCAGAAATTTCCCTCTTAGACTTATGCAACAAACTACATTATTTTCGCTGAAGCTAACTACATCGATCGATCAGATTTACATCAAACGAATTCGAATGTCCATAGAAGACAAAAACAGAGAGATAAGCTGAAATAGCTCCAGATCTCAGTCTAGTGGTTGCTAAGCTGAAACTGAAGCTAAGGACCTAGCGGACACATGAAAAAGTAACTGTAATAACGTCTAATGCTTTTTTTTCTTTCAGATGCTCACGAAAACAGTGAATTTAACAAAGCGTCCAGCAATTTCCGAGTCTTACAAGATCTGCCAATAGAATGGGAAAATACTACAGAAAACAAATAGAAAGGAATGACAGAAACAATAACTTTAATATGCCATGGGATGTTGTGTCACACGAGGCAACAACTCAAAGAGTGAATCTCTATCGACAGCTTGAAGAAGATTCACTGAGGTAAAAGTAAAAAGATAGCAGTCAACAACAGAAATAATGATTAAATTACATTTTTAATATACATTTTGAATATCGAGGCAACATATATACCTACCTATAAATGTCATTCCATCAACAATATAGGAAATCATTAAAGCTATTAGATAAATCAAGGATGACTATGTAGTAGGATCAGGTAACATACAAGCTAAAGCTCTGAAGTCAGATAAGAGAACGATTGTTTATGTTCGCTTCAGAAAGATTAAGGATGATGATCAACTATTGAAAGACTGAAAAGAGGAGAAAACCAAAAAACGGAGATCCTAGCAAGTATGAAAACTACGGAGTGTCAGTATCAAGAAAAATTCTTTTCAGAGTCTTTCTGAACCAAGTGAAAGATGTAGTGACTACCCAGCTTGGAAATGCACTAGCCGACTTTCCAAACAATCTACGATATACCGACCAAACTTTGACGCAGTGGATCATTCTGAGCAACCTACTGAATGAAACTAATCTCTGCAAATCATTATCTTTGACTACGAAATAGCACTCGACAGTATAGATAGAAAGATTTGATGGAAATATCTTCGACACTGGGAAATGTTTGAAGCGACTGACATCATCGAAAGGAACTCCTGCAGCTGAATAAGTTGTTAAATCATGGATAGACGCCTGCGCAAAGTTTTCTCCAAGTAAGTAGCGTTGTCAGATAGAACTGGCCTAACCTTTCTATTCCATGCATATCAAGAAATGATAATAGAGACTACTAGTGTAGCAGTGGCTTTCATATTAGTAGCCTTCAGCATTTATAATAACTAAATTAGATTTAATAATGAACTTCCGGAACGGATGAAAAACTTAATGTACTTGGAAAGCATCACCGACAAGTAAGGATCTGATGGGACTTCAAAGATGTTGATTAGCAAAGCGAAAGCAGGATTCCTAAAGTTAAAGATAACCTGATGCTTAAAAGAATTGTCAACTGAGACCAAATCCGAAATTTTCAACAATGACGTCAAAAGATGTTATTGTGTAATGTTTAAACTCGGAGAACTACCGTAACCATCATTTCTATAGTACAGGTTTTCATACACAGATATTCACACAAGATATTGAAGATCTATTGACCAGGCACCATCAGCAGCAATCTCTAGCAATGAATAAACCAGCATCCAGTTAAAACAGATTAGAAAGATGTCAAAAGATGACCGGTCATATTACGGAAATTATCAAAATGCATCACAAACCATCTCTGGATGGGGTCTTCGTTGTTAAACGGAAGGATGATCAAAGAATATATGATCCAGGTAATGAGTGGTAAACATTAATACCATGAATAGCGAGCTCCAACAGTTGAAAATATATATATTCCAGCAGTATGTACCAAATTCAAGGTTTTGTACAAAAAGTTATTTGGACAAAAATTTCTACATTTATTTCGTTAGTTACTTTCTATGTAACTAACTGCCATTTCTAACATGTACTAAAGAAGATAACTAATTATGTTTGCGATTAATTAAAGCGCTACATGAACGTTCTCAACAAGATATTTGTTCACCAATAGTATATTAAAATGTCCCCCATTTAATTCGAATAATATCGACATGTATTCTTGTGAATATTTGCATCTATAACTTACTGATGATTCAGTAGTTTTTTCATCAAAGTTATCCATTAAGTATTAGAACAAAAAGGATCACATACTTATGAACCAGTAAGTAAATAATTAAGTCTACTTATTCTTTTATGAAAAGTCGCTTTATAACGAAAAAATTTTTTAAATGATATTTTTCTTTCGGTTCTGATCAAATTTCTTTCCGTTTCACCTCTTTTCTTTTTTATATGATTGTAGCAGTCAATATGACTTAATTATTTTACTACTTTAATAATAAAATTATTCTAGATTATTTGATTATCCTAGTTTAATTTGATCTATATTCTGAGGCTCAACCTATTGGCTAAAGCGATATTTAAAGTTGTATACAACGTATATTAAGAATGATGAATGAATGATCTTGTAAGGATGTTTACTTGTCAGCCAACTGAAAGAATGACACATATATAAAGTTTTCAAACAATTAAAAAGAGAAATTTTAGATGGATACAGACGCGCATTTTATAGAAAATATACATTTATAATGATAAACAACTGGGGATGAGGATACCTACAGAATAAACTAATAACGTAAAGATAACCTATATGTCACATAATTTTTCTAGTTTGAGTGCTTTCAAACAAAAGATAACTTCTCAGAGAAAACACGTTGAAAAGTACCTACCTACATAGGTACGCCTGTTACCACCAGCGGAGCATAGGCCGCGGACCAGAATTTGCCAATTTACTATGATCTGAGCCTTCTTTTTCCAGTCCCATCAATTTGGTGTTCATTCTTTTCATATCTGCTTACGATACACGAGGTAATGTGTTCTTTGGTCTACCATGTTTCCTTTGACCTTGAGAATTTCATGTGAGAGCTTCACTCGTGATGAAGTTGGATGATTTCTTATCCACCTCCGGTGTCATTTCCCGATTTCTTTCTCTTTAACGGTAAATTGTTGTTGATGATGTCTGTTCAGCGGATCCGTAGTGTTTTGAGTAGGCAACTGTTATTAAATACATGTATCTTGTGGATGATGGCTTTCGCAGTTCTCCAGATTTATGCTCCATACAAGTGAGCTGTTTTTTAAGTTCGTGTCGAAAATGGTATAGGTTGTTAGTTGTTTTAAGTATCAGATGTTCTTCTTTACTAATACATGTCTTCACATCTGCATCAGATTAGCCTTATTTATCAATGATGTTGCCCAGATTTGTAAGTCTTCCACATCTTCCAAAGCTTCTCTGTCAAGTGTGATTTGGCTGGTACTTGCTATGTTCCATAGGAAGATCTTCTTGTTTTGTGCGTGTCCAAGCCTACAGATGCAGAAACTTCTGCTACAGTGGCGGTCTTCTCTTGAATTTGTATGGGCGAGAAGAGCTTGCAAAGTCCGAATTGTGTAGCTGCCCCCGAGTAGTTACTGTATTATATGCTTCACGTGGGCCATATAGGTTTTTGTGATCCTGTCAACCATCAGAAGAAAGAGAATGGATCAGAGCAAGTAACATTGTTTGATACCGAGCTTCACTTTGGATAAGCCCGTGAAATGCACTCTATAAATTGTTTTGCAGTATAATGCGTCTTATGAATTCGGTATGATGGTGACTATCTTCTCATATACATCATAGTGTTGAAGAAGTCCCCATGGTGTTTTCCCCTCTACACTGACAAAAATTTGATGTTGAGCGGTGAGTTCCAGTCACGTGATTGCCCTGCAATGATCCGTAGTGCCACGTCTTATCGTTACTTATATTAATGGTGATCTGTAGTAAATAAATTGTCAGAGTCTGTTCATGTTCTGTATGAATTCAAAATTAGGAGTGGGTATTTCCATAACTCTAACTGAAGCCCTTCTAGGGTTACTTCCAGTCTCAAACTTGAATCAAGGATAAGGATTGGTCATGCGGTTCTCGACCACATCACATAAACAAGAATCTTGTCAGAAAAAGTAAAAAAAATTAGTTTCGCCTTTATTGTAGTATCATTTATTACTAAAGTGTACGTAATTTTAAAGTATCAATATAGTGAATAATTATCTACTAGGGTTTCGCTTGCAATAACTACTGCACATCCAACCACTAATAAGTTTAGTATTTTCATTTGAAAGTAATGAATGTTCGAATTTGTGAATTCAAGCAAGTTTCATATAATTCAAGTCATCAAATTAGAAATTGTTTCACTTGGATATACATAGAAATGATTCATCAACCTTTGAATTATAATATTGACTATTATATATGTTTTTGTTTAACAAGTTGCAGTATCGTAAGATTTCAAATTTTCTACAAATATCCTGTATGTTAACACTATCTGAGTTTTTTTGTTTTAGGATTAACTGTTCATTCTAAATAATTCAACTAATAAAAATTTTTCGTATCATCAAACATAAAACTATATTAATTCACATGACCAGAAAATGTCAGCTTTCTCAGCAAAATCATTTATTTTTCACTAAGATGAATTTGTTTATTGATGATAGCTTTAAGCCTAACCTTATTAATGATTCATGTATATTGATTGTTCAGTTGACTTATTTCCATTGATTGATTATTGATTGATATACTGTTTGTTTATGTGCATTTTTTATGACTGAAAAGAAATTACAACAAAAGCTAATTTCCTAAAGTTTTGCAAAAACTTCTGTTATTTACTTTAATTATTATCCGTGTGATTCCTAATGAGAAATCATGAATCATGTTTGTTTGTTTTTTTTGATGAGCTTTTCAAATTCTAAATCTATTTGATGACTAATCTATAAATTACCTGAAGAAATCCAATTTCAAATTTCGAAATCTAATCATAATTCTTCAGCTTAATTTAATAAAATTGTTTAAAATTCCATTTTCTCTCTTTAATTCTTTGCTTTTATTCTAAATAAAAATTAAATGATCAAGTCTATTGTGGTCATTCATCAAGAGATATTGTAAAACAAAATTTTTACTTCACATAAAGTCAAATGTTCTAATAATGAGTTGGATAAACATTGCCTATAGGAGCTAAAAAGTATTCTTACATGTCTACAAATGTATGCCTTAAAAAACTTTTGCTATTTAGGCTCCAAAAAGTCTGTTTATGAAAGAAGTTCACATTGGTATCAGTTTTCTAACAATTAACTACTAATCATGCGGTTTGTTTGGAAACTGGTCATCCACATCGAGAGTTGTCGATTATTATACAGAGTTACTTCATGAATATCGAGTTCTTCCTACTATCCTTTGATTGTTGAAATATAATGGGTTCTTTTCAAACGCTTTTAGAATATGAGTTCTGTTTTATTCAATGTTTATGAAAAACAAACAAACATTTTTTGTTTGTCATGAACTATTCAAAAGTCAACAGTAAATACATCTTATGTATACATAAATTCACCTTATCTGAGTCTATCCATTGAACAATGAATTTTCAAATAGGTTATTCTTCTGAATTTTTGTTTTAAAAAAAAATAACACAATGAAATAATTTCATGCCATCTGGTGTTATCTCGTAGATTAAATAAATAAATAAATATTTATTGAAATACTTTGAAACATTTAACATTAATAATCATTTCCCACATCTTGATTGAAGAAGTTAAAATTTAAAAAAATTTATTATTGAACTTATTATTGTTTTTTCAATAACCTTATCTCCTTGAACTTGTTCAACTATTTCTTTTATTTCACTAAAAACATTGAATATTGAAAATTCTATTGATATTTAATGTTATCTCTATAAAAAACTTATAAAACATTTCCATTCTTTTCTTTTTATTTTTATATTATTTTAAAATAGGTTATTGGTTAGGTTTTTCTTTTTTCTTAAAAAAAATTCTTTTTTAATCTTTCAATGCATGATACTTACAATCGAGCACGTAATAACGATAACAATAATAATAATCATTATTATAATACAAAATAACTGTAGTAAATAAAGTTCATGAGATAACATTCATTTATTTTTTTTTATCTTTTTGTATAAAAAAAATTATTTCCTTTAAAAACCTAATAGAAACTGTTATACAAGTTGAAAAGAATAGAACATACAAGAGATGAGTTAAAATCGTATAAACAAGAACAATTTATCTAACTTGCTAGTAGTGTTTGTATGCAACAGTTTGAGTTTTTCTGCTAATGATTTTAGGGATTGAATTTGACTAGTATTTGCTGACATATATACAATATTAGTGGATTGTCTCGATAGTTAAGTATGTTGATAAAAACTGACTGGTAGCTGACAGTGAGATTCAGATTCATTTGGTTTAGGACTTGTTAGTTTAATGTACTTGAATCCAGTTGTTAATGTTCTTACAGAGATTCTAATTAGTGATAATTCTTGAATACCTTGTTCTTGATCAGTTTTTACTGATATGAAATCTATGAAAATGAACAAAGCGACTATTAATATTATTAGTTCACTGAACGTTCAACCGTACCAACAGATAGGCACAGTTCATATAATAACAAATTTAAGTGATAATATTGTAAAGAACTCATGAACCTTGTTGTTGTGCTTTTTGTTACTCATCTGTAAATGATACATCCAGTATTCATTGGTCGAATGTATCTATCTGAGTTCTAGTAAAAAACCATGATCAGCTGGACTAAACCGCGTCTCGTGGGAGACAGTTATTCACTTAAGATAATGGAAGACGATCTTTAAATGTTGTGAATTGTTTGAAGTTGGATATGAACACTGATAGATGGCAGCTCAGTGGTCTGAATGCTTAACGTTTGTGCACATGACCGTGGGTTATGGTTTTCTACTCCCATAATAGGACGGAATGGACTTCCAGTGTCTAACTTAAATCGGTTCATGATTTTAATAAACTTCAACAATCCCCACAACCCCCCATGCCGATAATAAACAGTTTCGATGTAACAGATGCCATTTGTGGGACTCAAAATGATGTTTTAAACTGTCAACATCATAGAAATTACCACACATATAGGTTATAATTGAGCTTCGTTTGAAGTGAGTGACTTAAATTTATTAACCATTGAGTGGCAACCAATATCATAAACTTGTCTTTAGAGAGGACCTAACTTTTCTACAATATGGTCAATAGTCTGGAAGAGGCTTTAACACAGTTCACATTTTTTGATAGTTAATTATCAATAAGCCTTGGATCTAGGTTGCTATATTGTTACTTTATACTTAATAATAAGGTGTTTCTTTATCTTTAAGGCTACTGATACTCTGTTTAAGAGTAAAACCGACGTCAGTCTCCCAGCGCTTTCTCGTAAAATGGTTAAAAACTTTCTATTGAGAAAAAGATGATCAATTTTGAAAATGTTCAAACTATTAAAGATTCCCATTGTGAATATTAGAACAATACATATAAGTGAGCAGTATTGTTATCAGTTATGTCGTTATCAGGCTTTACTCTCTAATATACATGAATATTTATATGAAAATGTTAAACCAATTAAGGCAATTTATGAGTCAACAATCACAATGAAATGGATTATGCAACTACACATAATTGGTAAAAGTACATGTTGATAAAATAGGAAGACAGATGTACTGATATTAGCAAGAATAATAAAGTTTTTGTCACTAGTTCAGTATTGGAATTAGCAGCCAAATGAGGATTAAGAGACTCAAAATAATATTCACAAAACATTATAACAATCACGTAACGAATGTTTAAATAAATAGACTATGAAGAATATAAACAGAAAGAGGTTAAAAGATCAAAAAGAATACAGGATGTGAAAATAGTGCTTATGTGCGTAAGAATTTCAATAAACGATAAATGTCTTTATCACCAACTAAAAAATAATAATATCACTGTTACATATTTTTACGTCAATTATAAGCCGTCCGCATGTAATACCAAAATTTATGCGCTATAATCATGAAGTGAGCTAGATTCACAGTAAGCGCTACATTTAAATTAACTATATGACAGTCTGAAATACAGACAGGCATATTTCAAACAGAAATATTGTCTATTAATGAAACTCTACTGCCAGTCATATAAATTGTCACTATCTCTTTCGATTTTGTTTTTTAATGAACAAGCCTATATAAATCACTATGGTTGACCTTCCATTAGTGTTTGACTAATTACCAATGCTTTCATTGTATCATGATTATGCCGGTCATAAGTAGTTTTGTTTTTTCAGTCAACCTTATATTACAAAATTTATTTTGCCTTTCAATTTGTTTTCCGGTAACTGTGACCAATGATATGCTTATAATTAGATTTATTTCATTGACCTACATTATTTTAATATAATTATCGTATATTGGTCATAATTTAATGTGTTAATAACAAATTGAGAGTAATATATGATTTATTTGTTTCAAAAAGAGGGATTTTCAAAAACGTGGATCAACATCTTGTATAACTGACTTGCTTCTATTATCATTCACCTGGAAGTTGTTCCATAAAGTTCTTACTAAAAAAATAAACTAGTTCATTACCTTGGGGCAGAGTTTTGGAGGTTTTTGTTTTTACAAATTTGAAATCATCAATCAATCATCGTTAGACCACCATTAGAAACCTGGAAGCACTGGACGGCCGTTTCGTCATGGTATGGGACTCATCAGCAGTGCGCATCCACGACTCCTGCTCCTCGCAGGATTCGGACCCGGGACCTTCGGTATTGTTCGCGGACGCCTAACCATCGGACCGCTGAGATGACATCCAACAGTGTTAATGTCTAACTCTGATTGATCGAGGGATTTTGCGCGACCTCACCCGTTTGTTTTTGGTAGTTACTGCCTACACCCGACAGGGCTGAACTTCATTAGTCACGTCTTCTCAACTAGAAATCCGAGAATTTCCTCACGAAGCTAGTTACTACTGAGCATTGTTACGATATTTTAGGGCAGAGTTTTGGAGGTTTGTGTTTTTACACAATTGAAATCATCAATCAATCATTGTTAGACCACCATTAGAAACCTGGAAGCAGTAACATTGTAAAGTCTGAAAGTTTTTTTTGGCACACTTATTATAACATTCTAATTATTGAATGGCATAATGAACATGATTCAGTATGATAAGTTATAATGAATTAACGAGTAAATAATTCGATAAAATAATATTTTCCTTTGTTCACTGACACCAAATGAATAGTAACTACAGAAATTTAAAAAAAATATGTATAAATTTTAATAAACAAACAAACAATTATTCATGTTAAAATATTTGACATGATTTTTACGCAAACATGGTTCATCTAGATAGTTTTCTCATCGACAGAAAGCTTTCAGATGTTTAATGAATAGATGATGAATGAGCAACTGATTGTGCTTTTCAAACGATAATTCAGTTTATTAAATTTAAACAATTAATAATACATGACATTTGTTCGAAACAAACAAATAATTGAACATTTAACTTCTCAATAATTATTAACTAGTTGTTTTTATTGACCAATTTTTTTTACTTGATTGATACAATCAACTTTGTTGTTATAATGTTGAACATAAAATATTTTTTTAACTGAGTATTTTTTTAGATCAAACTTTCTTTTATATTGAATGTTCAATATTGTTATTTTTTTCGTTCCACATTCATTTCATCATTCGATCAATGGATGATATGTTTGTCAAAATATTTTTCATTTTGTTTGAATTTATTTCTTGTTCTTTTTATCCTGTTCACTTTTGTTCAATAAAAGAAACATTCTTTTTTGTTTGTTTTGTTTATTTATTTGTTTATCTGTTAATTCAAATGTCAATGAAAAAAAAGTAGCTGATATAATTGTTTCTATTTGACCGAATGAGAATTCTCTTAAAAATTTCATTTATTCATGCATATATATATCTCAATGTATATGTTCACTTTTCATTCTTATATATATATATATATATATATATATATATATATATATATATATATATATATATATGTATATATATATATATATATATATATATATATATATATATATAAACACATAAACGCAAACGTACACCGAACAGAATTGTTTGGTTTTTCTGTCATTCGAACGAAAATGCAATCTACTAAGCATGATTGAAGATTATTCCTTTTCTACCCTAATTACTACACAGTTATACTTGAATGATTGTTTTAATAAATGAGCAATAAACCCTTGAATGTTGCATGTTAATTTGTTTTGTTTTTTTTCGTTGTAAATGTATCTTTTTATACCAGAGCTAACATCAGTTCACTTTGAGTAGAGTAAAATTAAACCAGCTTGCTAGTCAACGATACTTGCCATTTGTGTAATCTGACTCATTGATCCAATAAAATGTACATAGTGTGTACTGAATTTTGAATTACAAATTTGCATGTCAGATGATGGTACTAACTAAACAAACAAATCAAGGAAGGTTGCGCTCTCTGTTTATTGGCTAAAATTCAGATGCTTTAATTATTGGGCTACGGTCGTCCGTTATAAACACATCTGTAAGTAAGTAAACTATTTCGCTTACATCATGGTACTATTTTTAAGCACAGTGTGACATAAAATAAATTTTTATCAGCTCTATAAGTAAATCACTTCAGCATATAATCAACTACTGTATTTTGAACATTACGATGATTAGTTTCTTTGATTTTTTAAAGAGTTAACAGATTATAGACATAAGTAAAGTAGTAAACATTTTGTATCCTGTTCTTTGTGAACATTAATCTAAATTAATATTCATAAACCCTAATCGTGCGGAAAAATCATTTCATAGGATGATTTGTATCACTGAAAAAGCTTGTTTTCAATTATTCAATGATGACATCTCATTGCATCAAATTACTCTGAATTGAGAAAAAATTGAAAACAATCAATGTTTGTTCACTGTCTTTTGATAAATAAATTGAATAGTTTTTCCAAATTTATATCTTCTTTTCTAAGACAAAATACTCAAAGTATGCTATTTTTTTTAATGTTTTCAACAACTAGAATTGTTCAAGTTAGACATTAACACCATTAGATACCGACACATTGCTCCAGAGGTAAGGCGTTCGCACACAATACCGAAGGCCCTGGATTCGAACCCTGCGGTGTGCAGAAGTCGTGGATGCGCACTGCTAATAAGTCTCATACCAGGACGAAACGGCAGTCCAGTACTTCCAGGTTCCTAATTATGGTCTAACATTGATCGATTCATGGTTTCAAAAATGTGTAACTAGAAAAGTGTAGAAAATTAGTGTGAACTGTGAAATTATTTTTGGACTGATTGATTACTTTTCTAGAAAACTCTGAACTTTCGTATGTTGATAAAGTGTTTACATGTAGATATAGGCTGTTGACAAACATAGAAAATAGAATAGAAAAGCTTTTCAATACTACCTGATTTTTAATGTCTTAACATTAATGTATGTTACATGTTTTGTTTCATATTGTACCATTATTATGTACAGACTTGTCAACCTAATAACAATTATTTACTTGTTTTGTATATTGTCTTTATTCGACAAGCGTATTTTCTTGAAGCGATTGTTTCCTCTCTTCAAAAAACCCGGCTCCGTTCCTTAGTTGACGTGAAGATGCAGTTTCTAAATTAGTTTCTTGTCATTGATGGAATACAGTGTATTTTTCTTTTCAATGCTGTAAACATTGAAAATGATAACGTTAACCTAGCAAAACTCTTTAATATATTAATTATAATCATACTATTGACAGGAAACGTTTGATTCTAGGTTCTTTCTGTGTTTAAGTTTTAAATTATATCATAATTGACATTTTATGTCAACCTGATCTTCATAACTTGTCAAAAAACGTATATATATATATATATATATATATATATATATATATATATATATATATATATATATATATATATAATGATATTCTAGTTTACACTGGTTAGCGTTTCTTTAGCGAGTTGAACTTCTATGGGATGCGGTCAGTAAACCTTTGCCCGGCCCTCCTCCTTTATCCGGGCTTCGGATCGGCAGTCACACAAGAATCGCTCTAGGCAGAGTTTTATTAAATTTAATTTACACACAAAATGTATTCTAATAAATTAATTAAAATGTACACCAATAAATAACATTTCTGAGGTTTATTTAACAAAGTTAAATAACAAAAGGATTCTATAGTCAATTTTAGTTGTTACGCATGAACGTCAACATGTTAAGTTGATATGCTTGAACTAATAAGAGTTCACCTCAGTGGGAAAAAGAGAGAGAGGATCGAGGATCCGGCGACACAACATGCTACTCTAATCCGATTGTGAAAGAAGAAGACTTGATATGAAGTAGAACATGTATTCTACAAGCATCCAGAAAGTACGCGGTCCGAGTCCAGAAGAGAATCAGGATCCCAGACTAAGGATCCGGGCCCGGGTCCGAATCATAAAACGTTACAGATAATGTGTATT
The DNA here is from genome assembly GCA_944470395.2 of Schistosoma turkestanicum. NCBI lineage: Eukaryota > Metazoa > Platyhelminthes > Trematoda > Strigeidida > Schistosomatidae > Schistosoma > Schistosoma turkestanicum. Next base: position 26,642,386 of record OX103974.1, read on the forward strand.
TATACAGTTGGGTAGAATAGGAAACAACATTTGAAGTATGTGACACTGACAGTTAGGACGATCAATGGGAAACAACATTGAAGGATGTGACATTGATAGTTAGGACGACCAATAGTAATTGACCAATAGAATTAGACTTACAAACAAGTACCTTAGAATATTGGATGAATATCCTAACATTTGTCTAAGTGCAGGACATTTTTCAGCTGTTGAGAAATTCGTCATAATGTTTCTCAACTAATTGAGAAGTGGTCATGTAAATGAAGAACGATAATTTTCTGAAGATAAAATGACCTGGAAAGTTTGTTTTATTGGTGTTATTAAAAAAAATTACCACTAAATTAAACCTGAAATATTTAAACAAGAAATTAATGTTTATGTCGTTAGTTGATCTCAAAAACAATTCACTAGCAGTTATCGTGTTATGAATTACTAAAGTGTCAGTTTTTTTCAAAAGAAAATACTTTTGTTAAGCTATTTCAACATGTATTAAGCAATCTAATGGAGTCTACTAAGTTCATTTGACTAATGAAAGACGATAATTCACGATAATATTCATGGCTGCTCATTAATGTGTACAAAAACTATTCATTAAGAGTTAATTTTCTCCAAGTAACAATTTGACTACTGTTAACTAATTAAAACATTTAGAATAAAAAACAATATTGCACAACTTGTATTTTGCAATCAGTTTCATATGCGCACATAACTGGCTTTTCTTGACATGAACACATTATATTAGCTCGGACATCCTAAATGTATACTTACTTGTTAAGATTAGCTAATATGTTATGCTTTTTATAGTTCAGGCTATTCATTAAAGATTTTGTCTGAACGATTCAACTTTAGCGTTAAAAGTTTTCTACATATTAACACTTTCCATACACTCAGACATTCAAACAATACAATTACACATTGTTACATCATATTTTATCAGTAATGGTTTATGACTTCGTACCACCTACATTCTGGATAAAATTCTAAACTTACAAAATGATTTTCTTTGTGTTCCTCATTGAATTGTTACAGCTTGTCTTACAATGTTGAGAAAAACATCTGATCGTATTGTTATAATCCGCAATTAAAAATGAACATGCAGTGTGTTACAAAAATTGTATTCTGAAAAATCATCATCACATCAAACTTGTTATGTCAAAAGAATTGTCATTTATCTGTATCAATTGTTTACAGTGAAAATGATTTGTATATCATACAACGGCAAACAAAATGACAAAATCAAATCAATATTTATGATGAAAAACTGTTAGCATCATCATCATCATATTTCTACACGAACACAGATTTGATTAGAATCACTTGAATTCATTTTGATTTCGTTTGGCTCTTGTCGGCTGTTTACAATCTGTAGCATTTAAAAACATCATTACATGAAAGTGTTTGGTGAGAAGTTGTTATTATCATACATCACTATAGTAAATCAAGGCTGTAAATGACATTCTAGAACACTGACTATAACAAAAGTCTAAAGAGTCAAAAACAAGCGGTTGCTTAACAAATAAATGCTTAGAACAAGGGAGAATAAAATGAGTAAGCTCAGTTAGTTAAAATAAGATTATTAATTTAGAAGACGGTAAAAGTAAAAACGTAGTGATGGAATTAGTTGGAGGAGGTGAACAAAATTTAATCATGCAATAAAGGAACATTGATCGTAAAAGCAAAGAACAATTGTTGGTCGTGTCTTTTTGAGCACAAATTAGGTTTCAAGTGCCTGGAAGTAATGGATTGAGAAGACTGGAGTTTGGCTGTATATGAATTACCTGAATAGATTGCAAGGAATCAACCTGATGTCTTGTATCTAAGATATGCTTAGTGATTGCACTGTTTAAATGAGATCTCTTTAATTCGAAGGATTTGAGCAACATGCTCACAAAATCCAATTTTTACTCTCTTTTCGATTGTGCCAATGTAGGTACTTTGGTAGGCACACGTGAATTTATAGGTACAGATGATGACAACATGAAAGAGTTGCTTTTGACCTTTGATTGAGTCAGTAAACATGTCGTTTTAAACGGTAACTAAGGCTTGGCTGCCGATTAAGTCCTAGATAATGCAGTATTAACCCTCCTGTTGATTGTGTTTGCGACGTCATTGCCCTCGAAGTTGAAACCTAAAAATATTGGCTTTTTGTTGACCATAGTCATTATGACTTCTTTTCTTTCCTTTTTCAAATTTCTCAATAAACTTTTGTGAGTAGCACTTGTCTCTCAGGCAATTTTTAACATTCATTATTTCTTCCCTCAGTTTATCAGAAGTATATCTTTTCTACTCGATGATATAGTGTTTTGACCATCGCTTTCTTGTAACTGGTTGAGTAAAGTCTACCTAAATTCAGGTAAAGACCATTTCAAGTAATAAATGTTAAACTATTCCATCTGGCCTCCGTTGCATGCCGAAATCAAGAAAGTAGAACATATAATTTTTTCCGTGTTCCATAGTACATTGTATGATGTTAAGATAAGCATTATTGAAAAGGTCTAGCAAGTGGAATGCATGCTTTTTATTATTGCAAACAATAAATTTTTCACAAATATATATATTCAAAATGAAAAATATTTCACAAAACTTCCACAAAACTACCAAAGTAAAAAAAAAGTACATCAAGCAATCCTTAAAAACACAAATATCAAAAGAACAATTTTTATGTGAACCTCTATTATGTAAATCAGCTACTGATTGACCTAATTTTTCTTAAAATGTCCGAATTATTTTTTTGAAATGCAGAATAGAAGTGATATGTTCGAATGAATAATCTTTTAGTCAAATATGTAACTTGATATATCTATGTAATTGATATTAAATAAGCATCACTTATCTTTTATGGAAAGTCATGAATATTTCATAATCTCACTGATATAAATTTACTGATACAATACCTAATATGTTAGTTACTCCAGGGAATCGTGTACTGAAGAAATTCTTTTCCTAAATAATATAAAATGGGTGGAATCATAATTTGTTTATAATACACATGATTCAATATTCAAATGTTTGTACATTTTGTAAGGTTTAAAACGTAAAAGATAATTTGATCCTCTATATAATCCATCAGTGATTATGTTAAAAAATGATCTACATAATCCATTGTAATTTAACACCAGATTAGTAATCTATCTCATAGGTTTCTTTCATCGTCTTTCTCTTCAGTTCTACTAATTTATATGTTCATTTCATCTATTCATTTAAACTGAGAGTATTAAGCAAAAACTCTTACTAAATCTTCACTAAATATGCAATGACATGGGATAGTTGTTACATACTAGTTTTAGATTAATCGCAACTGAGGTCAGTGATGAACACTGTTGTGCAGTTCCAAACCGTTTGAATATACAGGCAAGCCCATCATATTTTATCTACTGTGGAGTAATTCTAATTATACTTCAGTAGGCAGATGGAGTATTATCTCACTGTTTCATTTTTAGAATGAAAATTACTAACTTCTGTTGAAAATATTAACCAGATGATATTGTTTGTCAACAATTTTCAGCTCAACCACTAAATAATCAAATTTTAAACAACTACGAACGAAAGTTTTAAATAATCAATGTTCCTAATTAATAGTACCTTTGTTGAATGTCTTTCTTGCGACGTATAATCGTAATTTACGGATAATTAATTGATTATCACGAGATAACTACTTATTGTTAACAGATGATAACAAATATTTGTTACGTTAAGATTTAAGCTAGTAAACTAATAACAAAAACCGTTAAAATGATCAACGCAATTGACAAAGTCAAGGTCAATAGGTTTAACGAACCATAAATTTAAACTTTTGCTCATTGACACGGCAGTGACTGCAATAAAATCATAAGAGTACTGTTATGCTCGTCAATCGATATGCTTGAACTATTACGAGTTCACCTTACCCGGTAAACGAGAGTGAAGACAAATGATCTAGTGACACGATAGGCTACTCTAATTTGAGCATCCCAAGGGCCCACTAAGTAGAGGAAGAAGTCTTGACAAGACGCAGAATGTGTATTCTGCAAGCACCCAGAAGATATGAGGTTGACAGGCACACAAATCGAGTTTACTCATACTTCATAGAAACGTCCTTGGGAGAGCCAAAAAATAGCTTACTAAAATAATACATCAGCCAATAACAGTCAGGGCTTTTCCGGGTGGGAAATCTAATCTCATTGTCAACTGATCAGCCCATGCGCTAAAACATAAAATCCAAAATTAGGACTTTTAACAAGTGGGTTCTGGAAATCTAACGTCCCTAACAAGCACTAAAATAGCAAACAAAACATATCATTCTATACGATGAAATACTCTTCATTAATGCATAAACCTACACCTTTATCAGTTCCTTCAACAGCTCAGTAATTGTATTGTTAATCGTTTAAATAATAGAAAGATTTCAAGTTCACAACCACACCTCTAATATATCAAAGATATAAACAATGGTTTCTTGTCTTAGGTTGGCTAATTATATTAAGCATGCTCAAAAGAAAAATCAAATGTTTGTCCTTACTTTTGTTTAAATTGTTTCAGTGAATTAATGAGTATTTTTTCTTATTTTAATTCTCAGTGGTCTTTAAAAAATCTAGTCTATGCTAAAAGCATTTCGTTTTAATAGTGGCTAAGTGAATGTGATTCATTGTAACTGTTTCGAAAAAAAATGTTTTTGCAACATATTTCTAAATAGATTAAATTAGTTCTATCATGATTTACACAATCGAAACCCTTTTTTTTTAATTATAAATTGTATTTATATTAGTAAGGCGTATATACAAATGATGAGTCTAAGAACTTTCATCTTCAGATTCCGTCGCCATGACAACCCCATTCAAAACTAACCTAGAATTATATAGTTTGCGTTTTCAGCTTTCCTTAATTTGTGGCAGCACGGTCTACGTTAGATTCCTGTACCAAACTGAATAGAGTCAAACAAAGTAGGATATTAAATTGAGTATAAGAATTTAATAGTACCGTATTGATTTCTCTGTTTAACGTTTGAACTGTTGACATCGTACTCAAGAAATCGAAAATTTTGTTGTTCACTGTTAGATCATAACATCTAAAATTTACTTTTTGGATTAATTACACATCTCTTCTGCTTAAGATTCTTAAACTAAGGTCAAATATTTTCCTAACCTTGATTCGTTACATGAAGCTGACATGTAATCAGAAATCTAACTGAAAATATAATTTTCTATCAGTTCATTAACCAGTATACTGTAAATTAGGTCTGGTTCGACTAAACTATGACCGCTGGATGCCAGCCCAGTGGTCCAATGGTTAGGCCTTCGCGCACAATACCGAAGGTCCCGGGTTCGAATCCTGCTTTGTGCAGGAGTCGTGGATGCGCACTTCTGATGAGTCCCATACCAGGACGAAACGGCCGTCCAGTGCTTCCAGGTTCCTAATGGTGGTCTAACAATGACTGATTGATGATTCCAAATGTGTAAACTATTATTTGTACATAGACGGAAGTTTGATTTTATTTAATTATGAATTAAGCATGATTTGTTAATAAATAATCATTGAAATGAGAGCATATATTTTATTCCTTGTAACTTGTTACATGATATTTTACATTATGATAGAAATGGTTATTTAATGATCGATTAAGTTATATTCGATTGCATTATTGACGAAATATAGAGACGCATAAACGTTTATCGCAAAAAAAAACAATATATTATCATGTATAAATGCATGAATCGAGGAAAATTTATCTTGATAACTATAGCTGATGATAATTCAAAAATGTATTTTATGTACTGTCATTCAAAAACAGATCACTTACAGAACAACACAAATGATTTAATCTTGATGTGAACATAAATATTAGCAAATAAAAAACCGCAAACAAAGTGAATTCACACTGTTTATGCTGGTGAATAGAATGCTAAGTAGAATGTCAGTGCTTTGAAATGTTATAGTAATATAATATTCATTAACTATGCTAACGGTATAATGAAGAAAGACAGATTGTTTGAAGTAATATGTTTTGTAAAACAATCATTCAAAATTGACTATCTGTTCAACAATAAAATAATATGATAAATTATTTCACCCCGTTACATCTACTTTGTTTGGTTTGACCAGATAATTTTACAGCAAGTATAATACGATCCGCATTGAGTTTTAGAGAATGTTGGATTTTAATCATATGAGAGGTCAAATAATCTCCACAATCCTATACCGATCATTGTCATTTGTTCACTAGACACTAGGTTCGAGAAGGAATTTTCAGAGGGCGTAACCAATGGAGTTCAATCTTAACAGATGTGAGGTAGGTAGGCACTGAAGACGATGAAAGACAGTCGCACAAAATCATGCACAGAAGATCTTGTGTTTGATCCCTGGTTGCGTGATCGTAGATGAGCACTGATGAGCATTCTCACATTCGGTCAAAACGTTGTTTTAGTGCTCATAGTTTTTCAATGATTGCCTGAGATTGATTCGTGTTATTAATGCAACTACATGGCTGTTTTGATGATTTCGCTGTACAGTTTGTGATGTACCTTTATTACTATTTTAGATACGTCAGTGTTTATTATGAATACTTAGATATCAACACTACATTATTGGATTAGAACGTTTTGCTCAGGGCCATCACTATATACCAGAATTAGCCTCGTAGCTACCAAGTGTGCCTACAAAAATGAAAATGGAAATAAGTATATCGTTTCACTTCCAATCAATTCCTAATACACATCTGACCTAATATCTGTTAAATCTTGGACAGTAAAAATGACCATTTAAAGGATTCCAAACACAACAAAATTCCAAAAAGAAAGACTAAAATAAGTATCGAATTTTGAAAAGAGCATTTATAACGATTATTACGGTAAACTTCAATGATATAAAGGTTTCTTTTGAATACTCACATTTCACAAACTATTTATTTTATTTAGTTGACAATAATTTTCTGCCGAGGACGTTTTGATGCTTTGACCATTCATTTCACAAAATCAGTACCATTATAATTCTTATAATAGATGTGCACTACTGATGAGTCCTATACCAGGACGAAACGGACGTCCAGTGCTTCCAGGTTTCTAGTACTGGTCTAACAATGATTTATTGATGATTTCAATGTGTAAAAAACATTAATCTCCGTAACTCTAATTCAAAATTATGATATATATATATATATATATATATATATATATATATATCCGGTCTCATTCCCTACAAGATATAAACTAGTGAAGAAAATTCATGAAGTCATATGATGTCGGACTGTTTCACGACAATCGTGGTAATCCTTAAACAATCAAAACATAAGTTATGGGTCAATTACTCAAGACTTTTGACAGTGTAATAACCCAATGTCGAAATTTCCTTCTCATTGTAACTTGTAAGGTTATAAATTAGGTGATTTTTTTTGTTTTTTCTCAGTTTAACACACATTTGGAGCTTTCATTTGTACAAAAAGTAAAAACAACGGATCAAATAGACTTGAATGAATAGAAGAGTAGATTATAACGCATTTCAACCGAAATATTCGATAATATTATAATCATTCTTTAACATTAACCACATTTCCGTAATACAACTCGTATGATTGATTGGTTTACTTGCCTCAAATGTTTACTATTTCTAAATGTTACTTGACTACTTGAAATTTAGAACATCAGAAAACATCTTGAATGACATAAAATCATTTCGGATATATTTATGTGTTGTATGGAAAAATACAACAGTATGTTAGATAATTTGTATTTTGAAAATCATGTTCGAAAATTGTTGGACTGTTTATTGATTCTATAATCGTTCTTGTTATTTTCAGTGTATAGAATGTAAAAGTTATGTGAAAATTAAGTAAACTAAAAGGATTTCACTTAAACATATATGGAAATTGATCGATTCATGGTTTCAGTGTGTAACTTAACAATCTTCACAACCACGTAATTTTTACATATATATCAGACTTTATCTTTCTTTACAGTATTTCAGATCGTGTATAAATACACAAAACATAGAACTAGTTGAGGTCATGTAAATATATATATATATATATATATATATATATATAATGAAAGCATATTTAAAAGTATTAACGTTGTCTCCCAAACAGAAATAAATGTGCACTATTGTTCCGGCAGGTGTAATTATGACTCTCTTAAGGTAGCCAAATGCCTCGTCGTCTAATTGAATGGGTATATTAGGTGACGCACATGAATGAAGCCTTTTAGGGTTGTGGTGGCGGCTACCTCTTCCTGGTCCTGCCAGGCAACGTGGCGTCTTTTATAGCGCTGTGGCTAAAACCCGTTCCGAATGCTTAGCATGCTGTGCCTAGCATGGTCTAGAATAATGGTACGTGTTCATGGTCACAAGGCCGTGGATGCGGTTTTACCACTCTGGGGGATTAGGACCGAACGTCTCTAAGTCTGAATCCAGCGTTCTTGAAGTTGGCCTTGAAGGAATCAGCCGTAAAGATCCTGGACTATTGACGCTGACCCTATGTGGTTGTCCCAAACACTCTGTATCTCAGTGTATTGTGTCGACTGGCGTCGAGGCCCCTTAAACAAGGGTCTCCAGTAGGATTATGTGATCCGGTGCTAAAGGGTACTGGACGCCAATGATGTCTGCCCACTTATGTAGTGGGATTAACCCAGCTTGGCCGAGCGCTTGCACTTGGTCGATTCCACGACATCTTCCCCATGGGAGTGTGTACGTTCCGGCTGACCTTGTGAGACAAACTCGGTCTCTAGCTTCGTGTGTGGTCTGAGTGCTCCGATCGATTGGATCAGCGCAAGGCAGTTGGAGGCTAGACGGTTGCAACGGCTGCTGGGTGGCTCGGAAATCCCTTTTGGTGTGCCGGGTCTGGCTGGGAAAGCCCGCCTTGCCGCCCTTGCCGACTGGGAATTGTGGGTAGTGGACTGGTTGGAGGGATCTTATTGATTCATAAGTGCCCTAACGGGGGCCACTGCTAGTGTGCATGCTTTTTGGACGTCCACTTGTCTGCAGACCAATCTAGACAACATGTGCGTTCCCGTTTTGGGCAGCGGTGAACGAAAAATTGACTTTTGTGAAAAACCTTGTGTTACCTAAAAAGCAGCTGCATGCATGTGCAGCAGGCTTGCTGGTTAACCAAGAAAATAATTTGAATGACACCACTTACTTTTCAATGCTATACTCATGCATTACACTATGTGAACAAAAACAGTTAGAATTCTAGATTCTCCACTCTCTCTATATTGCTTTGATCTTCATCTTCATTTCATTTACGGTCGCTTAGTTTCACTTAATTCAATCCCACAATTAAACATAAAGTTACAACTTATTGCAACAACAGATCCGTTGTTTACTTTGACCTTTCAGTATAAAATAAATTCTCTTTCCAATCTACGTCTATCAATACATCGATTTCCTATTTATTGATTTTGTGTTCTTTGAATTAAATCCTTCAATTGTTGTGATGTTTTCATGATATTTCTTAACAGCATGTTTATCAGAAAATTTTTTAATTAATACTTTTTAATTGATAAACTACTAATCTGAATAAGAAATTCGATGAAAATGACTCAGTATGTTGGGAGTAAAATTTGAAAGTACTATTTGTGAGCTTATTCATTGCCGTTATGAAACGTTTCATAAACAAATGATATGTAAATTACTTGTTAGAAAACAAAACAACAATTTGGAAATATGTGATAATATTTTAAAATTCGAAAAATAGAGTAAACATGGTTTATTTGAAAGAAAGTAACCTAGATTAATCTTGAGGTTTTGAATTCATTCAATGTAATTTTTACTACACAACTTTAAAAAAAACGGATATTCTGTCTGCTAGGCATACACGTAAACATATCAGTTGATATGCTTGAACAATTACGGGTTCACCTGAGTCAGTAAACGAGAGAGAGGATCGAAGATCCGGCGAAACAACATGCTACTCTAATCCGACTCTCCCAACCCCCCCCCCTCCAACGAGTAAAAGAAGAAGACTTGATATGAAGTAGAGCATGTATTGTGCAAGCATCCAGAAAGTACGAAGTCCGAGTCCAGAAGAGAATCAGGATCCCGGACTAAGAATCCGGGTCCGGGTCTTAAAACTTTACAGATAATGCGTATTTATACAGTTGGGTCGAATAGGAAACAACATTTGAAGTATGTGACATTAACAGTTAGGACGATCAACTGGAAACAACACTGAAGTGACATTGATAGCTAAGACTACCATAATATTGACCAGTGGGAATTGACCGATAGAATTAGACTTACAAAAATAATTCTATTAGAATATTCATCAAATATCCTAACACTGTCATAAAGTGATGTTGTATGTATTTTCAATCAATCATTAGAATTTTAATATTTATTTTTGTGTCAAGTCCGTGAAAAATTGACAAATGAAGAAAATAATTGAACTAATGTCAGTTAAATATTTTGACAACTATATTTCGCGAGAAGCTGTTTTTTTTTTAAACCACTTGTATGTTTATTAAGAATCGTTATACAGCAATTTTTGTCATTTTTAAACTAACTTCATTTCCCAGCTTGAAGATTTGAAAATTGTTTGTGTAGGTGTGTAAGTAGCATACGGAAAAGTCAATTATTTTATTGACACATAATAATTAAATACCCTAAAATGAATTGGTTTTTGAATATATAGAAAAAATATATATTTTGTGATTGCACAGTCTAAACTGTTATAATCATGGAAGAAAATTTATAAAAACCTTCAAGAAATATATAAAATATTAAAGGCTGTTTAGGAATTCAATGAACTGAAACAATGAGGTTTTTCAATTGAGATAAGCATTTTCTCAAGTGCTGTGACTACGGTAGGAATGGTTCATACTTAGGGCAATGTTTGTACTTTAATGTTAATGAAAGTATCAGAACGGTATAAGGGTTCTTTTTAAACATTCATCTTTTATAAACGACGCAGCCCATTAAGTTACGTCTTAACTTAAGAGTGCAGATGACGTATTGGTGTAAGATCCATTTTGAAGGCTTTGTTTGTGAAAGTGCCTTCATGCATGCATTTGTAATTTGTCCTTATTGATTCCTTCAGTTGTGCATTTTGTTAATATATTAGATTCCATTTTGAGATGATAATATTTGTATTTTATTATAGCTTCTATTTCTTATGCCTTTACTAAGTTTCTGTGTTTCTTTCTGAACTGCATTATGTTGTTTAAACTGATACTTAGTCATGGCGATAGCCATATTGATTTGTTCCTCTTTCGGTTGGATTGACTTCACTAACTGAAATTGTGCATTTCGATTGTGAATTGAAGCACTCTTCCAGGATAGGAAACACCTTGTGTTATAAAGCGACCAAATATTATCTGTTGAACGAATCTGATCTATCCAGGAGGTATAGAATATCATTTATTTGAAAAACTGAACAATTGTTGGTGGAATAGCTGTGGTAATATCGTTTAGAACCATTTATCTACCCAATCACTTGTTTTGGATTTCGACTGGGCAAGACGCGTATGTAACCTACCTAGACAGTTAATCCCCAGTCCAAACCTCAGTTTGGATCCTACAGTTGGCGCCTGAGACGATGGGTATTTGTTATCAGTCTCAGTATGAATATTACTAAGGAAAGCTAGAGAATCCAGACAAACGAGTACCAAATAAATAAAAATCCATTCCCTGAATTTTTTACAACTAAAGTCTGAAAATTTCTAATTAACACTAAAGATATTTTATAAAATAATTATCATTTCATTATCAGCTCTCTCTTTATTTCACCTAAAATACAGAAAATTATGAATTTGTAAATATAATCAGAGCATTTTCTGTTTCACTTCCAAATAACTAATCATATTTTCTCAACTTTAACAAACATTTGAATAGTTTGATATCTGCTTTAGATAATGTAAATACAGGTATATACAGAATTCTATAGAATATTTTTCCCACACGTTTCCACCTAAAATTGATTGGAATATGGCTTTAATTTTTCAACTGTTTACTAGCTGTTTATTTAATCCTTTTAAATGATATTTTTTCACATTAAAACTAAAATCAAACTTTTGCATTGAAACTGCCTTATTAGTTTTTTGTGAGTTAAAAGCTGTAAAGGAAATTTCTTTTTCTTAATTAGCTGATTGTTAAAATGTGAACCAACAGATGCCAGATCAACTGTCTAAATGTACCAAGGTTATCACCTTTCTTGAATCAATAGAAATTTTAAATTAATCATCAGCTAAGTTTAATGTTAGCTCATAAAAGTTTTGTCTTTTGATAATATACTTAGTCATAATATTATCAGTTCATGATTGACAACATATTTGACACAGTTTCTTAATCATTTAAAATTAATCCAAAAGTACTCCATAGTCCATACTGTTTAGATACTTATGTATTCGCCGAACGGACAGTATTGTTTGTGCAAGCTGAAAGGTCTTATTATTGGTTACTATTGGGGATAAAAGTGCTCACCAGTGACTAGCTTAGTGAGATTCTTGGAGTCCTAGCGAGACGTCACCAATGGAGTTCAACCTTGTGGGGTGTAAGCAGTAACTATCAAAGACAATGAGCGAGGTTGCACAAAACCCTCAGGTTAATCAAAGACATTACCACCATTAAGCGTTTGCGAGCAAGATCGGAGGTCTTGGGGTCGAATCCTGAGAGTTGCAGGCGTCGTTTATGCGCACTGCCTCATATTGGGGCGAAACAACCTTCCAGTGCTTCCAGGTTTCTAATGACGTCATAACAATCATTCATTCATGATTTTAAGGTAAAACAACGATGTGAATAATACTATAATGAAAAATAAATATTCTTTTGTTTTTTACTTTTCTATTTCTAAGGTACTGGACTGTTGGAAGACGTAACACTACCGAAACAAATAATAAAACTTATGCAATTTATGAACTTCATTAATATACATGAAGTGTAACGTTTTAATGTAAATAGCAAAATCAAGGAAGCGAAAAATCTCTTCCAGAAAAACGAAAACTTAACTATACTAATTGATCGATGAATAAATAATAAATATAAATACCATAATCAAATAAATACTGAATTGAGGATTCTATAGCCAAAATGAAACTTTGGTTAACTAGATCATAAATTATTTATAGGTAAGCTATTCTCACTGGCATTCCTATTCACGTACATAATTAAAATTTACAAACTTTCCAAAAAAAATTTGTTGTTAGTCTGTGCTGAACACTAAATTACTAATCAAATTCAAATTTCCTGATGGCTATACAATCTAGTCTTCTAAATTGAATGAACTAAAGAGAATGAGGATTTTAAACACATCTGGATCTATGTAACATCTACAATTCTGTGTTTTTAAATTTGATGGCAAACTAGCATGTTGAGTAAGCTCTTATTGTCTTCAACATAAAATCCGACTATACAAATGAAAGTCATCCTAAGAATAATCAAAACATTCCTTGTATAGTCGCAGTTTGCTAACACAATATTCATGCCAGAATCTTACCGATAGCAAAACAACCACTAAAGAAACACCAAAATCATTCATTTATTCAGTAACCCAGATTTAAGCTGAAGCGTGTTTAGTTATGGGAAAAAATTTTTAAAAAAAAGATTAAGCGATACCATTGAATGAACAATGTGGTATTTTTAAAAAAACGGTTTCATTCATAAATTAACTAACTGCACATTTGTAGATTGAACTATTATTTGTAAGGTTCAGGAAACGTTTTCTCCACTACCAATCATCTCAGATGTTTTAAAACAATGTTTGTTTGTTCTAGATTAATGACCCTTAGTTAGCTTTCGAATCACTTTACTAACATCTTAGTTTATTCACTACTAAAAAATCTGTTTCTCATGTATGCATTTGATAAATAGTGTCAATTTCTATCAGTTGAATATAACGACATGATCATGAAAAGGTTCCATCACCAGAATATTTCATTCTTTAAACTGAAAATGAGAAAAAAAACGTTTACAACTTTCTTTCAATGATTATCCAATGGATTATCGTACTACAACTAGAAACAAAGATTGTACTAATTGAGAATGTTATTCTATACTGAGACTCGAATGATATTCTTAGGAGCCTCAAAGCTTATAATCTACTCATGTTCCTTGTGGACAACTGCTTTTGACTTCCTGTTTGTATATTTTTTTGAAAAAAAATGTTACAGTTAGAATAATTAATAAATGAATTTATGACTATACAACTATAATCTATGCATCATTTTATGTCAAAATGCACAGATCTGACAATTTTGATTTATTACCTATAAAGATATGTTTGATCACATTTTTCAAATTTCACTGAATTCATTAAAAACAGGTCAAATGGACAATAAACAAACCATTTGGAGGCGAAAATTGCATATCGATCAATATGTCTTATTTACTGGTCAATTACCAAAACAGATTAGAGAAAAATATCACTGTGTCAATGAATTACTGGATATCGTTTCGGTATTTATTTAAAGTACACACCATTTAAATGCTCTAGTCTATTATTTGAATTACTTGATTCTAAATTTAAACACTGAAGAAAATATTGATGTATAGTTGTTATTTTGCTCAAACCTCTTTAGTTAAAATGATATTTTATATTTGTGAATTATAGATCACAAGTGAACTATTCATCTCTTAACCTTCAAAATATTTCGTTCAATCGTTTAAACCTGTTTCCAAACATCATTGTTACGATTTTGCTGACTGACAAAGTCATAAGTACTTCACGAGCCTTTTCTGCTCCAAATAAAGAGCGACACAACCACTCATTCAATAGATTTCCAAATCGGTTCAGTAGATTTAATTACATATCTTTTAATGAGTGAATACTTCCTGTATTTAATCCTTTGTAGATTCGTGGATAAGCACGAGTGAGGAAACTGAAACAAGAACAAAACACCAATCTGATGCTCTTTGGTTTTGTTTCGTTTAATAACCGAGAACAATTTCCAATGGGAATGTTATTTGAACTGAAAATGTTTTCATGGACCACACTTTTCAGTTCAATAAAGAACCGATTAAATTTTCCTTATACGATTAGAGAACTATGCCTACCCAATATTGAACCTGATTACTTAATACTATGACAGGAGTTTACACACAATAACTTTAATCTTGTCAGCAGAGATGGATGATAGGTAGCGGTAGAATCCAGGAAGCATATTACACCCATTTTAGAACTCATCAAATGAGTCTACCTGCATCTCACAGTCGATATTCACTCTGGAACTCAAACGCAGTATAGTTTGCTACAAATATCATCACGTTATTCATTCAGTTACTGAATCTCACAACTGCTGGTTTGTGCAATGTTATGAAGTTTAATTTATTTATAGTGGTCGTTTGCATCTTCTAATTGATTCTGGATTCTAAAATTAACCTACACTCATCTTTGTTTATAATGCTTGGGACTAAAAATCAATATTCAGACTGATCAGTTGCAGTGCTTACCAGCCAATACAAATGAAATAAACTTTAACTTTGTTGATATCTTTTACTCCAATCACTAACTCAGTATTGATTATGAGCATTATTATTATTTCTGTTTCCCTGGCTAACATGAATTAGATTACACATACATAATACATAAACAGTCATTATTAATCGAACATCTGTATGATGCATATAAATACTTAATTCCTTTTAAATTTATCTATTCCTTAATAACTACAGATAAAAACCTGTTATGGAAATTGTCACTTGTTAAATTTGCATTTACAGTCTGCATGAATGTGTTGTTACAATGCATTCTCTTCATATCGTCGCCTTTTCAAATACGCAAGCGCGTTTGTTTACCTTTCCTTTACAATTGTGTTCTTCATATTTCCCACTATTTAAATATTTTCTTAAATTAACATTTTTATAAAAGATAAATGATCATTCTTCACCTTTTAACACAAACACGCTTAACATAATAAACTAAGTAAGAGAAGAAATAAAATTTGCATTTTAATTGAACCTTAGGATATGCAAATAATTTTATTCCCTCTCATTTCACAATGCATTTCTAAACCATTATCCTAAGGATTTTTTTTAATCATGTACATTAAGCCCATCTTTTTAAAAGCTATCTCTAGAACAAAAACATTTGAAACTGATAAAGGCGTGTATTTTAGTGGCCCAACATCTGACTCCAGTATGAGCTAACGATTGAATATTCTATTGAATAAATCTTCCCTTCAATTTCCGTATATTACACTTGAGAGAACCCTGTCTATGCGACGACACAGATAAGAAGCCAAATACCGATTCAGTTGAATGAGATTATCTCGTGCAATCGTTCACAAAGATAAACATGAGGACAAAAAGCGGGGAAGCGAAGCCAATCGGAGAAAGCAAGTGAGCTAACTCAGAGTGATGAGGCATGACTGAGTAATTATACTTACTGACTTACTTACTTACTTACTTACTTACTTGAGCTTCTTACCCTGAGCGGAGAACAGGCCACTGACCTGTATTCTCCAACCTACTCGAACCTGAGTCTTTCTTTCCAGTTCTATCCAATGGTTATTCATTTGTCCATATCTGCTTCCAATACTTAATGTAATTTGTTTTTTAGCCTTCCTCTTCTCCTTTGTGCTTGAGGCTTCCAAGTGGGAGCTTATCTCGTGTCGCAGTTGGGTGCTTTACGCAATGTGTATTCTGTCCACTTCCAGCGCCTCTTCTTGATTTCCCCCTCCGTTGGGATCTGGTTGCTTCACTCCCATAGTAGGCTGTTGCTGATGGTGTCTGGCCAACGAATCCAAAGTATTTTGCATGGACAACTGTTAATAAATGCTTGTGTCTTCTGGATGACGGCTTTCATAGTTATCCAATTTTTCGCTCCATACAAAACAAGTGTCTTGACATTTGTATGGAAAATTCTGACTTCGGTGTTTGCTGATAGTTGTTTTGAGTTCCAGGTGTTCTTCAGTCGTAGGAATGCTGCTCTGGCTTTATTAATATGTGCCTTCATATTCGCATCAGATTCACCTAGCTCAATGAGCGTGCCCAGATATGTAAAGATTTTTACGTCCTCCAAGGCATCTCTATCAACAGTGATTCGATTGGTGCTGTACTGTACTGTATTGAAGAGTCTTGCTTTTTCCGTTGTGTATGTTGAGACCTACTGCAGAATAAGCTGCTGCTACACTGTTCGTCTCCTATATTTGTTGTTGCGAGTTCAATAGGAGAGCTAGATCATCTGCAAAGTCTATATCGTCCAGCTGTATCACGTGCTTCTCCCCAGATGTTGATATCTTCATAACTCAGTCGACCACCAGGAGAAAGAGAAAGCATGGAAGTAAGCAACTTTGCTTGACACCGGTTTCACTTCAAACGATTATGTGAGCTGTCCTCCTTGCACGATCTTATCGTTTAATCCATCGTAAGAATCCCGTACGATGTTGGCCATCTTCTCTGGCACTCCGTAGTGTCGAAGAAGCCTCCATAGTGTCATCCTATCCACATTGTTGAACGCTTTCCATAGTTAATAAAACTGATATACAGTAGTGAATCCTGTTCATCTGATTGTTCCATAATGATCTGTGATTTTGCGATACGTGATCGATCCTTACGGAATCCAGCATGCTGATCTCGAAGTTCGGCGTCTATTAAATCTTTTCTTCTGTTTAACAACACTCTGTTGAAGACTTTTCGTCACATTAATAGTACAGTGATACCCCTGTAGTTTTCTGGTTAGCGGTAATCTCCTTCCTTTGGTATCTTGATGAGGTACCATTCTTTCCAGTCTTGTTAGTACTTGTTCTTTCTCTCAAATCTTACTGAAGAGAATGTGGAGTATCTTTACAGTCGTGATATATTTGCTTTCAGTGCCTCAGTAGGTTTGCTGTCTGGTCCTGCTGCTTTGGCGCTCTTGGTTTTCTGATGGCCATAACAATCTCTTCAATTATTGGTGAGCCAACATTGATTGTGATGCCTGTGGGTGCTGCTTCGATTTTAGGTGGGTTCATTGGGACTGGTAGGTTCAAGAGTTTTTCAGTGCTCTACCAACCTGTTTTACCGTTCTTCAAGGCCAGTGACTGCTTTACCTTCCTTGCTTTTCATTGGTTGTTCTGGTTTATGATATTGTTCGGGTTGCTTCTTCGTTGTGTCATATATTTTTCTAATGTTTCCTACTCTTGCAGCCTTTTCCGCCGTCAC
The DNA here is from genome assembly GCA_944470395.2 of Schistosoma turkestanicum. Classification (NCBI taxonomy): domain Eukaryota; kingdom Metazoa; phylum Platyhelminthes; class Trematoda; order Strigeidida; family Schistosomatidae; genus Schistosoma; species Schistosoma turkestanicum. The sequence continues at coordinate 26,660,425 of OX103974.1, forward strand.
TGCCAGAACTACAATTTATTTTCGTTTGCCAGCTCTAGTGCCTCTCTTTATTTGCTTGTGTGCTTCTGTAAATTCAGTCTGTTCCTTGTCTTTCTCTGCTCTTGTTGGGCTGATATTGACTGCTGCCTGTTGGTTCCTCCCTTCTTGGATCTCATTCAGACTACTAGCGGACTGTAAGTCACTCAAGTTTACAAAGTAGAACTTGGGACGTACGTACATAAGTTTAGGTTGCCAAACTACATTAGCACAGAGACACAATTATCAGTTCAAATCCCATGGTGGTAGAGATATTAGAAGTATTAGCGGCAATGCAATAAATTTGGAAATAAAAAGATAGTAGTGATGAGGAATTCAGAAGATTAGAATTTGAGAGAACACAAAGAATGGATGCACCTGCGCCATTGCAAACGATTTTGAGCCATGTCGTTCAAGGTCTCTAAAGACTATCAACAGAGACCCATTCCATATGATGGTGATTCTCGTGGCCAAGAACGTCATCACATGGTGAAGTTATTGCTTCATTGATCCCTATCCAGTTGTGCTCCATGTTCGTTTCTTCTAGATTGAACAGAGTGAAAAGCTTGAAACTTATTATTGAAGGCTATCTAGAATTTGTTGAGTTTGTCAGTATTCCGAAGAAGGGCTGTATTAAAATTTCGTAATGCTGTTCACCTCACTGTCCATTACTTCTTTAGTTTCAACTTCATTTGGGCTACTACCAAGTGATGATTGGAAGCAATTTCGGTTCCTCTCTCTGTCCCCTCGTCCTCCATGGACATTCTGAACTTTTATTGATGCGGACATGGTCGATTTGATTCCGTGTGGTGTGGTTCGGTGACACCCTTGTAGCTTTGAGTATTCAGTTGTGTTGGAACATGTTGCCGTATATGACCAGTTTGTTAGAGGCACATAGATTTGCAAACTCCTCACTGTTTTCATTCCTTTATGCCAGTCATTGACGTACCATGATGTCTTTACACTTAGTTTTGTCCATTACAACCTTGGCTTTGAGATCTCTCGTTAGAATGGTCAAGTCATTTGTTAGGCTCTTCTCGACGATTGACTGAAGATGTTAATGGAATTGGTCCGTAAGATTCTCACTGTTCTCTCTGGCAGAAGCATAGCACTTAATGGTATTCGTTGTGATCACCTCTTCCTTTGTTTTGAAGGAGGGTTTGATAATCCTGGTTTCTTCCTATAAGTGCATTTTGTGCTTCGTCAAACAGCATCAGCGCAACTCCATAGTATAACAGCTAGTCTTAGTCGTCCAACCTTCATCTAATGTGTTTAACTGATTCCAAGCACATCCAGTTTGTATCTTTCGATTTCCTCATCCACTTTAATTGTTCTCCGGCTCCGCCAAAATGTACGGACATTCCTTGTACCTATATTAATGATTGCTATGGTTGTCTGAAGGAGCATCGATCTTTTGACTTCCAAAGAAACTCGGCTTTCATAATGAGACGTCATAACTCTTCTAAATGAAGACCTTCTAAATCCCAGGGCAGATTTTAAATGATCTGAATTATTTTTTTTGGCTAGCGTCTTTTCAGCGATTTGGTTTTCTGCGGGATGAGGTTGCTAAACGTCTTTCTTTATCCAGGTTGGTGGGATCGACAGAGGCCCCAAAGGGATTCCAGGCGGAGTTAAGTATTTATAGTCCGACTAAAATGAGCTAGACATGTGATAAGTGAAGCAAGCAATGCACAAACGCACGCAAATAAAAACAACCATGGTTATCAATGAATAACTGATAAGTCTTTCTTTTTTCAATTATGATAGCTTTATTCATTCATTGATGATAAAAACTGACATCATCTAGTTACCTATTTTAAACCAAGCAATTACCGAACAGCTTCTCTTTTCTCATTTAGGAATTTTAAGTAAATCAACAGAGATTTGATTGAGAACCATTTAAATTGTCAATAAAGTTGGTGCGCTTTGTTTTGAAATAGAACTTATCCATCATTGTGTATTTTCTGCATATCAGTAATTTGTCTACCGGTTTTGGCTCACACCAAAACAAAAAACACTCTTCTTCAAATAATATTTGTTTTTATCTGTCCTAATTAAACTATGGGAACATAATTGAAGTAATTTCAATAATTATTTAAACATTTTTTTTGCATAAAATCGATTTCTAAGGTTACTTTTGAATTTCATAACATCTGATATAAGAAGAAAAGACAAATATTTTAATATTTTTAAACAATAAAAACTCACATAGAAATTAATTAATCATTTTTATTGTTTAAAAAAAATTAATTTTGTTTTCAATTCATCAAACAATCCCTAACAAATATTTTTTTATCAGCAAACCTTGATAAAAAGTTAATTTTTGTCTTGTAGAATGTTCAGTGCTTGTTGGACATATATTTTGACAGATAGACCTCATAACTATGAAAAAAAGAAGTCAGTAGATGTTTAAATTAAATGCGATTTGAAAAAAACAAACAAAAAACAATGAAATAGTTGAACAATATCAAGTCAAACGAAATAAACAACATAAAAACAACTTTTAAAAAATGTTAATGAAAGGAATCAAAGAACTGACGAAATGCATTAACAGTGAGTGAATGAAGTTGAATTACTACATGCATACACTTTTCATGAATTATCTCATAAAAAATAAAAATGGTTTGCAAATGAATTAAATAAAATAACATAAAAGGGTTCTGAGTCCGATTCCTGACGAGATAATTAATGTAGACGTTAATAAGTCCCATAGTAAACTAAAACATCTCTTTGGTGTTCCTTGATTTTCGATGATTGTCTACTTTGCATTACGGGGTTGTGAAGAATGTTAAGTTACACATTTTTGAAACCACGAATCGCTCAATGTTAGACCACCATTAGAATCCTGGAAGCACTGGACGGCCGTTTGGCCCTGGTATGGGACTCCTCAGCGCAACTCCGTGAATTGATCAAGTTAGACATTAACACTGTTAGATACCGGCTCAGTGGTCCGATGGTTAAGCGTTCGCCTACAATACCGAAGGTCCTGAGTTCGAATCCTGTGAATGTCAAGAATCGTGGATGCGCACTGCTGAGGAGTCCCATACTAGGACGAAACGGCCGTCCAGTGCTTCTAGGTTTCTAATAGTGGTCTGACATTGATCGATTTTGTGGTTTCATAAAAGATTGTATAACTACCGTTAGTCCTTGGCGTAAAACTAGAAGAATTTCTAAAGTTAGATAACTTGATGAACCACGAAAAAAACTGGCATTGTCTTTCATGGGTTTATTTACCATTTAACTTAATGACCAGTAAGTCATTCAAAAACTGACAATTACTGTTGAATCCGTATGTTCCAATCCAGGTAATTAGATCAGATAAATTAAGTTACATAAATATCGTTTATTTTTATAACTGACGATTTTAAAATCCTTGTAAAGTTTTGTAAATAGTGAAAATTTACCAGCTGAACAATCCAATAAGTTTTATATAAATCTATTTCCGTCTCTGTTCGTGTGTTCAAATCTATCTGAACTTAATCACATATATTTAAAACAATGTCAAGTAGCTATGAAGTACTATAGACAAAGGATTATCGATAAATAATAGGCTAGAATATAATAAACTGGAATATTTATGTGCGTGACCGATAGCTCGGATTGACCTTAAGAGTATGACTGACTGATGTTTATGAAAACGGAATTACTTATACGAATTTCCTCAATGAATAAAAATTTTTTTAAACAAATTAGTTCATCAGTGTAAACTATTCTTTGACAAATCAATGCAAAATAAAATATTTGGCACCAAAAAATTGATAATTAGTGTTTATCATAAACACATAAAGATTTCACCAGCTTATTATAAAACCATTTAAAAACCAGATTCGATTCTCGCTTCCTATTTAAGTGAAAAATTAAACAGTTTGGTGCATTAGTTTAGGGAGGTTTATTTAGATTGAGGAATTGTTATATTTTAAATCATAAGCTAACTTCGGCTGGACAACTACTCAGAACTAGAAAACACTGGACGGCTGTTTCACCATAGCATGGAAACTCTCACCAGTGCTAAACACGACACCACTATGGAAATTGAACACAAGAACATTTGTGACACTTGCTGCATGACCACTGAGCCGTCAAAAAATAGTTTGCCTGTGTAGTATAGAAAGATTCACGACACTAAGTGATTGTTTTCTATGGTCAATAACTGTTTCACACCCAACATAAATGAACTACATTGGTCCATACATCTCATTGGAACTTCCGGAATTATGCTTTGAATCAGGTCACTAGCTAGCAAGCAGGCAATGAAAGATGGTCGAGGCGTACAGTGATTTATGGAATTTAAACATAAAGCCAATCAATATTCCCTAAGTGGTGAGGACATTAAGCGCGAAACCGAAGGTCCTGTGGATAAGCGCTTGTGAGGCGTCCCATACTATAACAAATCAGCTATTCAGTATCTCCTGGTTTCTTATGATTGTGAAGCTAACATAAGTTCATTGTTTAAACTGTGGAGATTCAATGTATATGATAAATATATATTAGATACTAGTTGTAATTATTATAATAGTTGCTTGTTTTTTAACAATTAAATTTGTTTCTGAATAGAAACAATCATTGTCAATGTACCAGTCAATATTGAAGGCTGATTTATTGAATGGAATTATAGCTACAAAATACAATGTAATAAGTTACTCAGAGTTTAATAAAAGAGCTATTCTATAATATTTCACTATGTAATAACTAAAAAAACTAGGTCGTCCAACAAACCTGTAATAAAATGAACGTTATAGTGAATTTTTATCTTATAGAAGATATCTCTAGTTATAAATATAAGTTATTGTTTTGGGTGTATATATTTTGATAAATAATATGTTATGTCTACACGTTAGACGCATTCAATTCCAGTAGGAAATGTATAAAAAAAAGAATAGTAATGTTTATTGCGTCAAGCTTTACTAAACTATAGAAATTAACAGTATATACTTGATGCTTTTACGTAAAAAAATATCCATATTTACCTACTGAATAGGAGCGATATTTTGAGTTTTTCTGAGTAACTTTATGAGTTTCGTCCCTAAAAATGTTAACCTTATAGATAGCCCACTAGTGAATTTTATCGCTATATATATGTATGACCCAGGGGGTTCATGGTGAAGATTTACGTAAACACGTAGAAGGAGGAATGTTAAACAGCTCTTGTTAATTCATGCTACAGTTATAAATAATCTTTTATAATTACCAGTAAAAATAACTAGAATGGTATTTATATAATCATCAGTTGAAGGATAAGTGGATAGGGCACACATTACGAAAAACACCTAACCGCGTCACAAGACAAGCCCTCACATGGAACCCTCAAGGCAAAAGAAAAAGAGGAAGGCCAAGGAACACATTACGCCGAGAAATAGATAAAGATATGAGAAGAATGAACAAAAATTGAATAGAACTGGAAAGCGAAGTCCAGGACAGAGTTGGTTGGAGAAAACTGGTGGGCGGCCTATGCTCCGTTGGGGGGGTGGGTAACAGGCGTAAGTAAGTAACTAAAGGATCAGTTATCATGCTGATATTCAGGGCTCAGTTTTCATCAGTATTTACTTGAAAAATAATCATCCTGCTACAATGGCCTCGAAAAAGCCTTTCTTCTCTTAATTAATTTAGAATAAAAACATCAGAAACGTCTCGAAATTTTTGATGGCTATTCGAACTGTGTCCCAAGAAATCGTGAGTTGACATTTGGAATGAAAAATGCTATGATTTGAAGAACTGGTTAACAGATGCATCTTACTGACTGGCACCAAATAGGATAAAACGCTTATATTTGACCCATTTGCTACTTTATTTTCATTATAGCTTCTACGAGTAATAAAGGGATAAAGATATAAAGTGAATTGTAAAATCATTCCATTAATTTCATGATTTAATATGTTTTTAAATGATTGTCATAGCAATAGATAGATATGATTTTGACCAATTCGGTCTCGTGTTCTGTTACGGGTATTAGGACGGTTGTCACTTCCCGGCTGCCCAAACCGTTGAAGGTTGTTTCTTGAGGAACCCGAAAAGGAAGGTAGATTAGTGTCGGTCTTAGAGACCTGGGAGTGTGACCGCAGAGCCCAAGGAACAACTGCTTGAGACCGGTCACACATGGCCTTTTTATTAAAGGTTTTTAAAGTATTAGCTCCGCTCTTAAAAGCCCTTAGTGGGCAACCTTACCGCCGGAGATGGAGATCCGTGAGGTAGGGTGAGGTGTGACAATTTTAGGGTCAACCTTTTCTAACCCTTTATTCCTTGTAAGAAGGCAGCATCGCTGCAGATGCTGGTTGTCCGAGGGAAACACCTGACTGCTGTCACAGCCATCTACAGTCAGCAGTATGACCTCAGACCTTGAGTAGCTGCGTTTAGTCTGATCGTTCTCCAATGGGCCTGCCTGGCATGGCAGAACCTTCAGGAACAAATGTTCCAGCCAGTATATCTCGGTCGGGTCATCACGGTAGGCAAACCCGACCACCACTGCAGGGTAGCAGCTACGGTCGGGATTGTCATAGCAATGAGTAAGTATAGTTCTAATTTGTGATTAATCGATCAGATTCCTTAGACTTTATCAATTTTTGCAGTCCACATATTGTACAGATCTGAGAAAAAATACTGAGATCGCATAATATTATTCAAAGGTATTACACACACTACTAATGAACAGTTTCGTTAATAACTGATATATCTCTGTTGTAGTACTTTAAATGTTTAAACAGTGTATAGAAAGTATTCATAATGTCATATATATATATTTGCTTTATAAGCTGCGCTTAGCCATCAGGTTATAATAAACGAAGTAACTTATTAGTAGAAACATGTAGGTGAAGTACTAAACACAATAACAATTACACATGTTTCAGCTATTTATTGGGTGATGAAATGAAATCAACAATGTTTTGCAGTAAAAATACCATTAACTAAACTTAACTATGACAAACTAAATACCATTATTAATTGGTTTAAATATTAAGTGAAACATTATTGAGCTAGACATTTATTGAAGCTAGACAATACACAGTGCTAACATAATCTTATCTAATGAATCCCAATTTTTTATCAATTGCAAAAACAGTTTTTTTTAGAAAATATGTTTGTAAATTTCACAAATTACACAATCATCATGTTGTGATCTCGTAAGCACATTTTCATGCCGGTTATTTCTGTGCTTGAATACAACTGATTTAAATAAATTTAGCTTGATAATATTTGTGTAATAATAAAAATGAATTCATTGATGCTCTCATCAAAAAAATTGGCCTTATCTACATAATATGCTAATAAGCACTAAAGTGTTAAAATATATTTTAATTAATCTAAACAAAAAAATAATTGAAAATGAAGAAACTGAATTATTGATCTGTTGTGAATAAATAGCCAATTTCGTTGAAGAATTCAAAAGAATGAAACAAAACTTTCAACTAGCTAAATTCTATGATCATTTTTAAAAATTAGTTTAATGTTCAGATTTTGAAATAATCAGGGACAATTTTTCTGAGTACAAATATTACTTACGGTTTATATTACTTCGAATTTAAAACAAAACTCACTAATGTAGTTGCAGTTACACCAATTTGTTGTAGCTACTTAGCTTAGGCTTTAGGTTACCAAATTAAACGGCTTTCACAAATACATCAATTAAAAAGTGCTTATTTTCCGTAATTACATTTTGAGTTATCCTAAACAGTTACATTCAAAAACATCAAACTTTAAATGCTGCATTTATTTAGATTGTATAAAACCCTTTGGAATCTACTTCATACAGAATATCACTAACTTCATTCAAAATCATTTTTCTTGATTATTCACTAGTCAAAATCACAAGAAAGAATTCATTTCTTGAAGAAAGATGGTTACATAAAATACTTACAACAGAATTAAAGAATACACATGATCAAGAAACTGCTTTCTCACTCACTGAAGTTGTTTAATATTTAAACAAGTAATATTATCTTATTATATAGCTCATAATAAAGTAGAAGATATAATTCATGTAACTGCATATTCAAAATACTTCAAAGCATGTGAATATAAAACTACTACTTTTACATATCATCATTAGTGTGAATTTGAATTATCCCACCGTTGATATTCAGGATTGAAGTTGAATTAAACTCTGTTGGTATACGTGCATCCCATCGTTACTAAATAGCGTCTGACGGTTTATAAATCAGAAGGTAAACTCGTAGTGATGAATACGTTTATTTGGGACACGCAGACCACAAATATGGGGTAGCAGACCGGGCAGGCCCACTAGCGAGCGAATGTGCGAATAAACAGGCGAAGCGCGTTGGAGAAGGCTAATGAGTCAATTCAAAGAGATAGAGCATGACTAAGAATATATAGTCAGACAAATATAAGACAGAAATGTGAGAAGCGAAGTAGGCACACATGACTAAAAGCGACGAATAGTTGACAAGGTCAAATGATAAGTGGAACACATCATGTGAGCTCATATAAACCAGACAATAATAAGAATGAATGGTACATATGAATTGTTGCAATACAACTGGTTTGTTTAAATAAATTAATCGAAAGGGCTTAACCAAGTTAGATGTAAGCGAACTCGAATAAATATGGAGGTACTACAGCTGAAAAAAATTTAGTTTCGTCACAAGTTATTTTGAATGAACAGATATTGGTTAATGGTCTCAAAATGAATATACATACTGGATGGAATACAAGTACATTCAATCAACTAATAAGTAATGCACAGAATGAATTGTGTCAACCTTGATTTGACTGTTGTTTATAATCAATCAATGCTAAATTACTTTTTTTTTAAAAATCCCGTTCGAATGGATAGTTAAAAACAAAAAAAATTAGTTCTCTATTGGACACTTTCAACATCTATTACAATTCTTATACTGTCATGGACTGAAATTCAATTTATGGACATTTTAATATCAATAAACATCTGACAACTCTATTTGATTCTAGGTTTAAGTTCTTTATTAGTTTATATATACACAACTTCGAATAGGAATGAGCTCAAGTTTATTAAAACAAAACATACTAAGTTGTTGTATTCACTGATTCAAAATTCCGTTGTCTATATTTTGTCAAATAATCAATGTCTCATTAATGGGCGATGATCATTCAAAATTACCGAATAATGCCACAAACAGTGGTATATTTTTATTTTTATTTTTAAAAAAATAGTAGAATATAGTGTTAAAAAACTGTTATTGAATCGTTGAACTAGTATAAAAAATAAATATCAAGAAATCAACATATTTTAGAAATACTCCTTCAATCCCATTAATTAGTTTCTGCATAATACATTCGATTATTAACATTCATAAAAGACTTATCTCTTTTAGTTATTCGTGGAAAAGATTAAATATGATATAGGGAAATCCAATGAACCTACGTTATATGCTTGTCAGAACTCCACACAAAGACAGACGTCCAATCTGAAGACTAATGATGATCATCAAGATAAACGAACCTACTTCACCGAAATTAATAACGTAAGAAGTTGCAAGCGAACTATTTAAGCTGTAACTGACCTGCAAACGACCACGATATTAACACTGATTGACTACTAAGTAGTAGTCGGTGGAGACCATTTCTGACCAGTGCTAGTCGATCTGATACCAAAATCCATCGTTTCCTCGCAACTACTTCCATTTGCCTAAATTCTAAACATAGTACAGACAATATAAAATTATTCGGATCAGTGGGGACATTGTAACTTGATAGACAGGAACCTGTCAACATTAAGGACTAGATAAACATGACTATAATTACAACTAGGTGAACAGCCTCTGTAAATTAGGGAAAAGCAAGTAAATTTTCATCTCCCTTTTCTGTGTTTTCACTACTCCTTCCCTCATTCCATTACTTGTTAAAAATCGATTAGATGTTTACCGATGATACACATATTGTCGATTAGTTTACTTATTCTCTATGGAAAACTTTCAACTTCAGTGTTCTTAACATATACAACTGAATTTTAAAAAAAAAGATAACAAGAGCATATAATGAAAAGGAGGACTGTTGTGTATGAAATAATCAAGGTCACCAAAAAAGAAAAGTTATCAGGTCATCAACATAAATAAAAGCTAAATTTCCATAGATCAAATGACATTAAGGTCAACGAATGATAAACAGTTAAAAGTGAAAAGAAGTTTAAAATGATAGTTAACTTCCAGTGATTTATCAATGTCGAACTTTTCATGGTAATTCAAACTAAGAGGCAGAGAAACTGAATGGTTTTTTGCTTAAACGTATAAGCTGCACAGTTTAAAACTAGCAAACCTGATAAATGTGACAAACATAAATTTATACGTTTAGATTGATTGTGGAGTAGGCAAGATAACCGAATTAACGGGTTTGATAATAATGATTAGTGTTTTCACTCCGCCTGGAGCCCATCTGGGGGTACTAAATGTCCCAAGCCCAGATAAATGAGGAAGGTTGAGCATAGGGTTAGCCACCCAGTCCCGAAGAAAACCAACTCGCTACAAAAACGCTGTCCACAAAAAAAATAATTTAATCCATTTAAACTCTGCCTTGGAAGTTGGAACGTCTTCGTTTAGAGGATTTATGACATCTCATGATGAAAGCCGAGTTCCCTCAGAAGTCACGAGGCCGATGCCCCTTCTCACAATCAGGGTAACCATTCTTTGAAGTAGAAGGAATGTTCGAACATTGTACTTATTTACTTACGCCTGTTACCACCAATCGAGCATAGGCCTCCCACCAGTTATCTCCAACCAACTCTGTCCTGGGCTTCCCTCTCCAGTTCTGTCCAATGTTTGTTCATCCCTCTCATATCTTTCTCTATTTCTCGGAGTAATGTATTCTTTGGCCTTCCTCTTTACCTTTCACCTTCAGGGTTCCATGTCTGGGCTTGTCTTGTGACGCAGTTCCGTGCTTTTCGTAGTGTGTGTCCCATCCACTTCCACCGCTTCTTCCAGATTTCCTCCTTCACTGGAATCTGGTTTGTTGTCTCCCACAGTACGTTGTTGCTGATGGTGTCTGGCCAACGAATCCGAAGTATTTTTTGTAGACAACTGCTCATAAATAGTTGTTTCTTATGGATGATGCCTTTCGTAGTTCTGCAAGTTTCCGCTCCATACAGTGGAACTGTCTTGACATTTGTATTGAAAATCCTGATTTTGGTTTTGGTTGAAAGTTTTTTGGAGTTTCAGATATTTTTCAACCGTAGAAACGCACACCTTGCTTAGCCAATCCGCGCCCTCACATCTGCATCGGATCCACCTTTCTCGTCGATGATATTGCCAAGATATACAAAGGTGTTAACGTTCTCCAAGGCATCTCCATCAAGCGTGATTTGGTTGGTGCATGTTGTGTTGCATCGGAGAATTTTGCTTTTTCCTTTACGTATGTTGAGACCTACTGCTGCAGAGGCTGCTGCTACACTGGTCGTCTTCTCTTGCATTTGTTGTTGAGTGTGCGATAGAAGCGCCAGGTCATCTGCGAAGTCCAGATCGTCCAGCTGCGTCCTAACTGTCCAGTTGATACCGTGCTTCCCTCCAGATGTTGACGTCTTCATAATCCAGTCGATGACCAGGAGAAAGAGAAAGGGTGAGAGTAAGCAACCTTGCCTCACACCGGTCTTCACCTCAAAAGAGTCTGTCAGCTGACCTCCGTGCACGATTTTGCAGTTGAATCCATCATAAGAATTCCGTATGATGTTAACTATTTTCTCAGACACACCGTAGTGTCGAAAAAGCCTCCACAGTGTTTTCCTATCCACGCTATCAAATGCTTTCTCGTAGTCGTTGAAGTTGATGTAGAGTGGTGAGTTCCATTCAATTGATTGTTCCACAATGATCCGTAATGTAGCAATTTGGTCAGTACATGATCGATCCTTACGAAATCCAGCCTGTTGATCTCGAAGTTGGGCGTCTACGAAGTCCTTCATTCTGTTTAACAATACTCTGATGAAGACTTTGCCTGGTATTGAAAGAAGAGTGATACCTCTGTAGTTCTCACACTTGCTCAGATCGGCTTTCTTTGGTATTTTGATCAGGTATCCTTCTTTCCAATCTGATGGTACTTGTTCCTCATCCCAAATCTTCTTGAAGAGGATGTAAAATATTTTCGCAGTTGCTTCTACATCTGCTTTCATTGCCTCTGCTGGAATGTTGTCTGGTCCTGCTGCTTTGCCGCTCTTGATTTTTCTGATGGCTATACTGATCTCCTCAATCGTAGGTGCGCCAATATTAATTGGGAGGTCCTTGGATTCTGCTTCGATGTTGGGTGTGTTCAGTGGAGCTGGTCGATTCAGAAGTTCCTTAAAGTGCTCTACCCACCTATTTCGCTGTTCGTCAGTGTTGCTGATTATTTTCCCTTCCTTGCTTTTCACTAGTTGTTCTGGTTTACGATAGTTTGCGGCGAGCTTCTTTGTTGTTTCGTACAATTGTCTCATGTTTCCTTCTCTTGCAGTCTTTTCCGCCGTCATTGCTAGATCTTCCACATACTTTCGTTTGTCAGCTCTGATGCTCTTCTTCACTTCCCTGTTTGCTTCTGTGTATGCAGCCCGTGCGGTAACTTTCTCTGCTCTTGTTTGGCTGACATTCACTGCTGCCTTCTTGTTCCTCCTTTCTTCAATTTTTTCAAGAGTACCAACAGAGATCCATTCCTTGTGATGGTACTCCTTGTGACCCAGAACTTCGTGACATGTTGAAGTGATTGCCTCCTTAATCCCTTTCCAATTGTACTCCAATGTTGCGTCCTCTCCATTGTGTAGATCCTGAAAGGCCTGGAACCTATTGGTGAGGGCTATCCTGAATTCGTTGAGCTTTAAAGTATCCCGAAGAAAGGCTGTATTAAACTTCTGTGATGTTGTCTGTCCCGTTGTCCAGTGCTTCTTTAGTTTCAGTTTCATTTTGGCGATTAGCAAATGGTGATCTGAGGCAATATCAGCTCCTCTCCTGGTTCTCACATCCTCCATAATCCTTCTGAACGTTTTGTTGATACAGATATGATCAATCTGGTTTTGAGTAGTGTGATCCGGTGAAATCCATGTAGCTTTGTATATGCGTTTGTGCGGGAATATTGTGCCACCGATGACCAGTTTGTTGAAGGCACATAGGTTTGCAAATCTCTCACCGTTTTCGTTTCTTTCTCCCAGTCCATGTCGTCCCATGATGTCTTCATATCCAGTGTTGTCCATTCCAACCTCGGCATTCAGTTCTCCCATAAGAATCGTCAAGTCCTCTGGTGAACATTTCTCGACGATTGACTGCAGCCTTTCGTAGAATTGATCTTTAACGTCATCATTGTAGTCATTGGTAGGTGCATAACATTGGATGACGTCCATTGTAATGTCCTCTTTCTTTGTTTTGAAGGATGTTTGATGATCCTGGGTCCATGAGATTCCCATCCTATCAGTGCCTTTTGTGCATGTTTGGACAGCATCAGTGCAACTCCTTGTGTATGTGAAGCATTTTCCTCTTCGTGACAAGAGTATAACAGCAGTTCCCCTGAAGCTAGTCTCAGTTGTCCTGCCTGTGTCCAATGCGTTTCACTGATGCCGAGCACCTCGATGTTCTATCTTTTCATTTCTGGCCCATCAAAATCGAAAATGTCAACATGGCCATCACACAAATCAAGAGCGGTAAATTGGCGGAACCAGACAACATTCCAGCGGAGGCAATGAGAGCAGACACTGCAGCAACTGCAAAAATACTTCACATTCTCTTTAACAAGATTCGAGATGAAGAACAAGTACCAACAGACTGGAAAGAAGGACACTTGACCAAAATATCAAAGAAAGGCGACCTCAGCACACGTAAGGACTAAGAGGCATCACTCTTCTGTCATTACCAGGCAAAGTCTTCAACAGGGTGTTTTTAAATAGAGTGAATGACTTCTTAGATGCACAACTTTGAGGTCAACGGGCTGGATTCCATAAGGATTGATCGTTTACCGACCAAACTGAAATATTACAGATTATTGTGGAACAATAAAATGAATGGAATTCCTCACTCTACAACGTCACCAACTACGAGAAAGCATTCGATAGTGGAGACAAGACAACTGTAAGGAGTGCTGAGAATATATCAACATCTTAGGGAATTCTTAAAACAGATTAAGCTTCAAAACAGTGCATGGAGGGAGGCTCACAAACTTATTCGAAGTAAAGACCGGCATCAAGCAAGGATGCTTGTTCTCCTCCTTTCTATTTCCCCTAGTGATCGACTGGATTATGGAGACGTCAACATCTGAGGGAAAGCACGGTACACAGTGGACAGCCAGGTTGAAGCTGGACGATTGGCAACAGTAGACAGTTGTTCCAACTTATCAAAGAAACCGGTATTAGAAATCCATCTAATAGCGAAACTATCTCAGAAAAGGATGGCTTTATCATTCATTCTCAATCCAGGAGACTGGATCGATGGGCAGAACACCTTAGGGATCAGTTCAACTGGCCTTCAGCCACACTTCGGTTACCCATGATCTCCAGTAATCCTGAATGCCAAGTCGATTTAATTCCTCCGAGTCTTTATGAAGTTAAAAAATCTATAAGAAATCTGAAGTGTGGGCTAGTAGCAGGGCCTGACGGGATTATCCCTGAGATTTTTAAGGATCGTGGTTCAGTTTTAACAGTTAGACTGACTAAGATCTTAGGTAGAACCTGGAAGCCGGGCGTAATCCCATCTGACTGGTCTCAGTCACAAATTGTCCTAATTTACAAGAAAGGACAAAAGTCTTCTTGTCACAGTCACAGGCGAATAGGTCTCACTAACATATTTTCCAAAATATTGAGCTCAACAATACTTGGACGATTAACGAAAGCTCATGAAGAGCAAACTCGAGAAAATCAGGTTGGTTTCAGACCCGGAAGTGACTGTATAGACCACATATTCACACTACGACAGGTCCTGGAACACAGAAACACATTTAGGCGTCCTGCAATAGTTGTCTTCCTGGACCTTAAGGCGGCATTTGACTCTGTGGGTCGTGAGTTTCTGTGGCAGTGTCTGTCATTAAAAAGTGTACCAAAGAAGTACATCAACTTTATACAAGCCTTCTAATCGAACACCACTGGTCGAGTGAGAGCTTATGGGGAACTGTCATCGGAATTCTTTACTTCAAGTGGTGTCTGTCAGGGATGTCCACTTTCTCCATTCTTGCTCAATTTTGTCGTATACATGCTTATAGAGTTAACATTATCCTCGTCTGACTTTACAGGAGTGGGCCTTCTACCAGGGGATTCGGTTGCTGACTTACAGTATTCTGATGAGACAGCACGACTTAGTGAAGACGCTGACAAAATGCAGAGTCTTCCGACTATCCTAAGCCACAATGCAACCATGTTCAGAATGCAGTTCTCACCCTCGAAATGCGAAATGTTGCTTCAAGACTGGGTTTCATCGGCACCTGAACTAGTGATAATAAGTGAGGCAGTTGAGCGTGTCGACCGCTTTACTTAACTCGTGAGTCTCATTAGTGCTGATAGCCTGGTGACCGACGAAACCTCAGCTCGGATACAGAAAGCTCCGTTGGCTTTTGCCACCTTACGTCATTTATGGCGTAGGCAAGATATCCGTTTGGTGTCTAAAGGAAGAATGTATTGCGCAGTAGTTCGCTCCGTTCTACTATACGGATACGAAACATGGCCAGTCAGAGTAGAAAGTATTCGTAAGTTACAGGTATTTGATCATAGATGTCTTCGAAGCACTGCTCGTGTATTCTGAGACAGCCGAGTAAGCAATGCTATCGTTAGGAAGCGTGTACTAGGTGGGGATGGTAGATCAATAGATGAAGTATTAAAACTTCATCAGTTGAGGTGGTTGGGACATGTGTTGCGTATGCCTAACCACCCACTGCCTCGACGACCTATGTTTTGTGGTGTAGGAGTAAGTTGGGAGAAAGCTACAGGAGGCCAAACCAAAACTTGGCAGAAATCCCTGAAGTCACTGACAAGTGGACTGAGTCATGCTGGTAGATGTAGGCTACCTGATCGCGGTCCTCGAGATGATAATAATCGATGGCTAGAGACCTTGAACGGCATGGCTCGAAATGATTTGCAGTGACACAGGTGCATTCATTCTTTATATTTTCTCAAATTCTAACCTTCTGAATTCATCATCATCTCTATCTTTCGCTTTCCAAAGTTATCTCACTGAATTATACTTCTCGAATCATATCTTTGCTCCCTAATCGTCCCCATTACTGCTAATACTTCTACTATCGCTACCACTATGGGATTCAAAATGGCAGTTGCATCTTTGTGCTGATGGGGTATGGCAACCTGAACTTATGTACTCATGTAACAGGTTCAACGTTGTAACTGACTAACTGACTGATCTAGACTTCGCAGATGACCTGGCTCTTCTATCGCACTCGCAACAACAAATGCAAGAGAATACGACCAGTGTATCAGCAGCTTCAATAGTAACATGTCTCAATATACATAAAGGAAAAAGCAAGATTCTACGATACAACACAGCATGCGCCAACCAAATCACTCTTGATTAAGATGCCTTTGAAGACGTAAAAAGCTTTACATACTTAGGCAGCATCATTGACGAACAAGGAGGATTTGATGCTGATGTGAAGGCACGGATCAGCAAAGAAAAGGCTGTATTCTTACAACTGAAGAACATCTGTAACTCAAAACAACTATCAACCAACACCAAAATCAGAATTTCCAATACAAGTGTCAAGACAGTTCTACCGTATGAGGCGAAAAGTTGGCGAAACACGAAGTCCATCATCTACCAAATGCAAATATTTATTAACAGTTGTGTGAGCAGCAGCCTACTGTTGGAGAAAACAAACCGGATTACAGTTGAGGAAGACATCAAGAAGAAGCTCTGGAAGTGGAAAGGACACAGATTGTAGAAAGCACCGAACTGCGTCACAAGACAAGCCCTCATTCGGAATCCTCAAAGTCAGAGGAACAGAGGAAGGCCAGGAAACCAATTACTTTGAGAAGCGGAGACAGGCTTGAGAAGAATGTACAGAAATTGGACAGAACTGTAAAAAGGAAGCCCAGGAAAGAGCAGGCTGGAGAATACTGATCAGCGACCAACGGTCAGTCGGGAGCAACAGGCCTAAGTAAGTAAGTAAGTAAGGTTAGTGTTCTATTTCTTTGTAAATGTGAAGTTTAATTTTTATAAATGCTTAAAAAAGCATTTAAGAGCGAACGCCTTAACTTGATTTACAGTTGTGATATACAGAGACTAATAACTTGATATCAGTTCTTTCTTGTCTTATATTCAGTACGTTTTTGTAAACACTTGTAATACATGGTATTTCCTTGTTTTCTGATAATGAATGGATTCAGAATCACACAGTTATTGTGATCGACAAACATTTTGCTAGATAACAGTTTCAATACAATGTGTTACTTTAATCACATTTCCAAATATATTGTTCATTCAACTATTGCTAGCTTCCGATAGTTAACTGACGATGAAATTCAAATGTTTACTAAATCCTAGTAAAAACCATTGAACACTGTAGCGGCCAATTCTACTCTCCATACAACAGTTTTGATATCCCTTTACATCTCATTAATTTAACGTTTTAGTGATGAATTTATTTTGTAACTCTTGTACATTATACCACAACAAAACTCTAATTATATGTGTATATTTATACTTTCATAATTTCGTCATAGTTATCACTTTTATCCTCTAATTCATGCGCAATTATCATCATTCGACTGACTGCGGTGGTTGATGTTATTTGAATAAATATATTTCTATTTGTATTTGTAGAAACTAATGGGAAATTATCGAAAATATATAATTAAAGTAAGATGTCTTTTTGACTTTTTGCAGTTATTTTTTCATGGATGACTGGAAATTTTAGTGTGAAATAAATACTTCCGTCTTATTTCTCAGCCATTGGTTTTGTTTGATCTGACTGACTTTTTTCAGAATGACGAAAGTCATCATATACTTGGCTTGTTTATCGAAAAAAAATTATAAAATGCAATATAACACCTGAAAAACCGAATTTGTGAAATGCATCACTTGATCTGTTGAAAAATGAATGTTTTTTTTAAAAATCGAGTAAAAATTCATGGGAAATTGTTAGCGGTAGTGGATACTAGTTAGCAATGGAATACTATTTTTAACTCATCAGATGGATATGCCCGCATCTTATATTGGAAATTGTTCTGGGGTTGTTGAACGAATAAAAAACCGAAGAGTACTAGATCGGTGTTTTGTACTTGTTTCAGTTTCCTCTCTAGTGCTTATCCCAAAATCCACAAGGGGATGAAATCAGGAAATATCCAGTCATTGAAAGAATACCACAAAATCTATGGAATTTAAAATAACTTTATGAACAACTGTGTAACTCGACGTATATAGATACGTCGAGAAACTTCAGCTTTGAAATTTTAATTCCATAAATACATTTCATAATTACTTCATGGATGCACAACGATGGAAATTCTCAAAAATTAAGAGCAACTGTAAGTATTTCCTGGTTTTCAATAACTATAAAGCTGGTATCAGTTCATAATGTAGACTACTATCAAACCGAAAAATGTGAGAAAAATTCTATTCAAAAAATCTCACTTTTCTCAACATTTTTAACTTAAGCAGTGAAAATATACGCTTAAAACGTCTATAATAATCACAACTGATTGTTCATTTTTTTAATGCAAAAATAAAATTCTTAAAGAAAATCATTGTGAAGAAGTTCCGTTCTCTGAACTAGGTTTTTTGGCTGTGAAGTTTTCATTGTTTTTCTGAACAATATCAGCAACACTAATTTCAGACTGAAGTGAAGTATTAGAATTTCTCCACGTATGACATGTAGCTTATTCTGTTGACCTTGATCTTGATTGGTTATCATTGACCTTAAATTCTTGCTGATGATGTGCTTCAAAAGAACAATGAAAGCTCCACAACCAGCAAACATCCAGCTTACAGAGTTAAACTCCATCACTTTAATCCACCTGAGCTACAATTTTTCTCCACCGTCTCAAGAAAATCTTTATCTTTGTGAAAAAATCTAGTTAGTTAATGTTTGCCTGTCGAAATCGCAGAATTTATCATTTCAGAAACCAATGAAATTGTTCAAATTTCATTTCAACATCACATCAAGCTGTTTATAAACAATCATGAGTGTAGTATGCAGTTAACAGTTTCTTGAAGCTGTCAAATCTATAAAAATCCAGTTTTCGCTCTTTGATATCTACATTAAGGTTAGAAAATGAATAAAATCTCACGATAATAATTGACCAAATTATGAACCATGTAACTCATGATAAATAATTTCGCCTCATTACTACATATACAAGTTAGTAGTATTATTTTAACAGTATGTATTATGTCTTTACGAATGCATATTGATTTTCATACAAACATAGTACACTTAAGAAAAAAACATCTGTACTTTTTATGACAGTTTTATCACCAAACTGTGTTGTAAATTATATTAGTTTCATTTGCAACACTTGACTAATCGTATTAAAATGATTTGAATAAAATTTGTTTGTTGCATTAAAGGTTAACAAACAGTATACTTTTGTTAAAGAAACTCATATAATTTCTGAGTTGATTTTCATATTTTTGTTTTAAATAAAATGTATTGAATAAAACTATTATTTATGCTAGTTAATATGTCTATTTTTCTTCGTTTTGTTTCACTTTTCACGAATACTTTTCGATTATTAGAACATTTAATTCTTACTTTTATTTCTAAGTTAGATTATTTTTAAATATCCAAAGTGTCGATTTGTACTTTAGTCTAAAAACAATTGCATACAATGTTCAAGATTTTCAAAATGGAATTCTACAAATTAAAAAGTTCTCCTTTTTTTATCAAAATGTTTAAACGTTTGAATGGGGTTTTAGAATTTTTATTTTTTCTTAAGCTAATGAATAGAATTTTGCAATTTTCGGTTGTTTTGTTTAAATCACCTTAACACTTCTTAGTTTAAGTAAAACTATTCAATTGTTATTTTGATCTGTATAATAAACTGGTTTATTGCATTGACTATTCTTAATGACCTTGTAGTGAATATGATTAATGACCTTGTACTTGTCTACAAACATCATTATTGAATAAAATAATTTGAAAAAAAAATTCCTCATTCATTCAAATAACCTACTTTTTAAAATGAATAATAAATCAAGTTGTTCAGTATCCATCTGATAAATGATGGAAATGTTGTTTTTTGTAAATGATTCCGAGTGTCTTAATCTGTTTTCACTTATATAATCAGTGATAATATAACATAATGGATTAAATAATGACACATTTGAAATATCAAGACTGAGAACACATTTAACATGGTGTAATATATTCTTATTCATTATCTATTTACGATGACTAACCAGCGATACTTTCCTAATATCTAAATATCATGACAGTATATCGCTGAGTATGATTATGGACGATAAGAGTTGAACGCTTCGACAGGAAAGATTATATCATACAAAGTGTACTATAATTATAGTGATAAAAATAATTCGCTAACTACTGATTTGCCAAATTTATATCACCCTAGTCAATCAGTATGATTTTAAGAGTGTATTATTATTCATTTCGACATGCCAATAATAAACTGTTAATTTCGACCATTTTTATTCTATAACAGATAATAACTAAAATATTGATTTTCTTAGGGTCACATCCTATATATATATATATATATATATATATATATATATATATATATATATATATATATATATATATATATGTAGGGCAGTCAGATCTTATGATAAGAAGAGTAATGCCAGGCTAGTAAGTAAGAATCTACAGATCTGGAATTTTGATTCATTTCGAGATTTTATCGTTGTTTTGTCTGTATTTAAACAAAAAGTTTCTCTTTCACTTCATTAAAACATTCAAGTGTTAATCAATCTACTGAACTTTAGTTCTTTAGATATAGTCATAAAACGAGCCATATAATGAATTGAGTTTCAATAAGGAACTGGACAAAAGTTCATTGTATTACAAGGAATAAAAATCATATCCGTAATCTATTTTCTATGCTTTCGATAATGTCAATTTAATAGGAGTATTATTTCAGCTTATACTAATCAATCAATCACTTAGTATTATCTGTTGAAATACAGAACCAATTTAAGTAATGCATAGAGAATATGACCAAAAAAGCGCTGATTAAGAGTTTTTCAGACTTAAACAAGTTAAAAAAATCTAGTGATTTCCTTTTGTTTTATTACTACAATTAATTTGATGATTTGGATTGTCTGCATATTTTTCTATTCATAATCAGAGAGACTATTTCACTATGATTGACATTTGAACATGAAAATAAGGCGGGAATATTACATTTGGGCTGTTTATTTTATCATTCATTTATCATCAATCAATGAATCCTGTTTTTTTTTGTCTTTCTCATTTATGCAACTACGATAGGAGCAAATGAATAATTCGATAACAACCACTTAGACAATCAATGTGACCTTTCTCACTCTACATATATATATATGGAAGTAATTCAGTAAATGTTTACTAAAATCACATAATCTGATTCGGTATAGTTCATTTTAATGAAGCAACACATATTTACCTTCAAACAATTAATCAATGCATTTTCTATACTTGTTATTAAATCGTATTTTCATTGTAATATTTAATTTAGCAGAAGACTGATTTTATTTCAGTGCAATGTTCATTCAAGATATGATACTCACTGCATTAATTCACTATGCAATTTGTTTAGTATGTTAGGTAGCTTGAGTTTGTGATGATTTTTAAGTGTAAGTAAAATAAATGTATAAATGAGCTCATTCATACACAGACAGTCATTTAAGTGTTCTTACTTGCATAATCTGGTTGATGGTTTCTTAGTATCGAAAGAGTTAAGTATTCTTCAGACATAACATATTTCATTCCATATCAGTAAGCTCATATGACTGAACTCGTAGTAGTCCATCGAATCTGCCTGCAAAATTATATCAGCTCTTGATTTTATCTATACTTACAAATATATATATATATATATATATATATATATCTCAAAGTGTTCATTGATCTACATTTCTGATAAACATTCATTCTCGGGAATTGCGTTGTACTTTTGCTTATGATGAATACTGGTCATATACTCACACACTTTCAATCTACTCAAAATCAATTAATTATACTCCTTTATTATAAAACATACCAATACACCACTCAATGATACCTTTTTTTAAGAGAAACATTATTAATTAACCTGAGGCCACATTTCTTTCTATTGTATTATCAACATATCTACATTTTTGTATATTATGAATTTATATAAACTGACTAATAGAGGTGTATTTGATTGATGCATTTTAATGATGAATAATAATTCGGTAAATGCTTATTACAATCACATAATCTGATTCGGTTTCGTTCATTTTAATGAAGCAACATATATTATTTACCTTCAAACAATTTTAATCAATACATTTTCTAATACTCTGTATAAATCATAATGTCAGTGAATTTTTATACTTATTCTTTAATTAATTAAATGTAAAAAAAAAACAATTAGTTATGTTACATTTCATAACTCTCACACAGTAAACATTTATACAGAAGAAAAAAACTTTGCATACATAAAAAATACTAGTGTAAAATTATTATTATTATTATTATTATTATTATTATTAATACATAAATTTTTATTTACATATCTGATTACAACTAGATGAACATTAAAATGAAACATGAAACATATACACAATAATTCTTGTGTTGATGATATGTATTATATAATCTTTCTCTGTTTTATTTTTTTTCTTTTAGAATTTTTATACAATAATGAATAATAGTGATTATGATGATAACACTATTGTTGCGAATAGATTGTACCATTATTTCATGTACATAATTTTAATGATTGTGAATTATCCATTTGTGTGTATGGTTCATTTCATAGATTTAACATTGATTTAGTTGTAAATATTCATATTGTTATCTTTTATATTTGTATAGAAAGAGAGAGAGAGTGAGTGAGTGAATGAGTGAGAGAGAGACAATACACTTGAGAAAGTTATTTCATAAAAAAAACAAGAAACATGGAAAATGAGTGGATTAGAAAACTAAACAGTGATCATTGAATGCGTTCGTTTAAATAATCGACAATCACAGATATTTTATTTTTTTCAGAAAAAAGACAAAGAAAGGAACACAAAACAAAATATACGACATGGGACAATCACAGTTTAATGTTTATATACAATATATATATAGATATTTTAGAAGAAAAATAAAACATTACAATAAAAGTAATTTCAATCATATTCTTTTTTTACTGTACAAATAATCGTATCTATTTATCAGTTTAAAGGTTGTTGATGTTGTTGTAAAAATTTTGAAATAAACTGGAAAAAGAACTAAACAGTCAACTATACAGAACTCAATTCATCAGGATTACTGGACATTTCTTCTAAACTTTGAAGATAGATTAAAGGTGATTTTTTAAGATTATTATTATTATTATTGTTACTATTATGAAGTTGATTTGTTTTGATTGGAATACTGTTGTGTTTATCTGCATTGGGGTTGTTATTGTTGTTAGTTTTATTACTGTTAGTGAGAGTTGTATGATTCTTAACTTTTTTCTCATAATTTTTATCAAATTTACGATCATATCGTTTAGTATCATCAAATCTGAAATCACTGATCGATTTTTTCTTTCGTATGGATTTCAAATTTTTACCAGTTATATTTTTATCTGAAAGTACAAGAAAACTAACAGAAGAATGCGATGAATTTGATCCACGATAAGGTAGTGTGTATGAACTAGATGATTTTAAATTTTTATTGTTATTATTATTATTATTATTATTAGTATTAGTATTAGTAGTAGTAGTAGTAGTAGTAGTAGTAGTAGTAGTAGTAGTAATAGTATTGGAACAGTTAATATCTTCCAACAAATGATTGTTTAATTTAGGATCATCAATTGTTTTACAATCATCAAGCAATACTCTTTTAGATAACAATCCTTTTTCTACATGTATTGGTTTTAATTCACATGATAAACTTGAAGCTTTAGTTCGTTTTTGTCTTATATGAAAGATAGGTCTAAAAATGTGAGAAAATAATTTTTGTGAATCACTGCTTGCTCTAATATTTGACGGAAGACTAGGCCTTGAACGTGAACTAGAACTATTATTACGATAAATACTTAAACGATAATTTGAATTTCTTAAATTTGTTCTATGATTATAACCGTATTGTGTTACTGTACCAGCTAATTCTGAATCTTCACCATCATCATTATTGTTCAATGATCTTGTAGCCCATTCTGGAATATAGATACAATGTAATCCATTATCTCGAACACATCGATAAGGCCAAAATGTTCGAACAAAATGTCGACGAAATCTTCGACTAAACATGTAGTATGGTAGAAGATTTATGGCTGAATTGACAATAATCAATAAGTTTCCAATTTCATTTAAAAGAAACCATGACATTTTTTTACTGGCTTCCATTGTGATAAGGCCCCAAGCTATATGACTCACAGCAGCCGGAAGCTAATGTAAGAGTAAACAATGTTTTCAATAATCAAAATATTCATTCATAATAAAAACGTCTAAAAATTCAGTTTAGCATATTCAAAAGATTTCATCAAGCGATCTTCAGTAATTTACCCAAAATAACCAGTGTTTCAAACATAAAATTTGTTTGTATACCCTAAGTACGGCATGGTACAATAGATCTAATTACAAATTATAATGTAACAAAGTATCTTTTCATAGTGTTAATTACTTTTGATCAATGCAGACATTGAAAATAAATTATCATGAGAATTTAAATATTGTGATGACAAATGTTCACTGAATAAACTAATTTTTAATGTATCTACATAGTTTAAAAGTTCATTTTAATTGGAAACGTAAGACAATTCAGATTCTTCAGCTGAATGGATACTTCTTTTTCTTCTATAGGATATCAATAATTAAGAATTTCCCGATCAATGATCAATAACTTTACATATCAGCACATACTTTTACTGTGTATGTAACTTGGCGGTACATTTTAAAATTGGAAAATAATTCGACTTTTATCTGTAGTCTATTTTGTTATGATGGTTAAATATTTAAACTTTTCATCGCTCACAGAAATTTTTTACTCTTTAATCGTGTACTTTTGATCACTATTTTTGTCACGTTTTGAAACTAAAAAATTTATAAATATTCTCAAATTTTCTCACGAAAATATCAGAAAGAAACACGAAATTAGCTAATCCTTCATAGATGTGACACGATTATGTAAGATTGTGTAAATTGTTATCAACACGAAAGTTCAGCAAAAAGATATCGATATTTTACAGCTACTATAAGCATTACATCATCTAATTTCCATCCACATTTAGACATTAACACCGTTGGATACACTTGCTCAATGTTCCAGAGATTAGACGTTCGCGCACAGAGCCGAAAGTCCTGAGTTCGAACCCTCCGAGTTGCTGGAGTCGTCGATGTGCACTGCTGATAACTTCCATACCCGGGCGAAAAACGGCCGTCCATTGCTCCCAGGTTTCTAATGGTGATCTTACAATGATCGGTCCATGAGTTCGAAAAAACCACATTTAAATCAATTGAACTGCTTCTTTCTTTTTCAATGTTTCTCTCCATTCAGTACCAACTTGTAAGAGAGATTACTTTTTTACATAACACAATGTTATTTACATTCATCATTATGTTTAATGAATAACATGTGTTTCGCCTACTTTCCTTCACCTACTTTGAATTGGAACAGTAGGCAGTTATTGTGTTGAGAATTCAACTAGAATGAAGTTTGGTCATATAACTATTTTACATCTGTATTATATTATTTAGCCAAAACAATATGAAACAATGTTTCATTAATCTTACCTGACATATAAAAAATATAATTATTACTCCGATAAGCATAATATTTGTATCCTGTCGTCGATATTCAGATCGTTTAGTTTGATCAACGCATTTTCTACTTGATTTACGTACTTCTAAAATTAGAAATGTATTCATAATAGCAATCAGAATGAATGGTATGCCAACAACTAATAAAACCCATGACCATAAATGATAAGCTTTACGAAATTGAGCTGATTCACCGAATGATGTTAATTGATACCAAACAATGGAGATACTTGTCATAGAATCACTGGTAATTTCATTTTCAATTAAATCATTATTAAAAGTTACAGACGAAGAAGTTGATGAATTCTGTACAAATAAACCATTATTTGTAAGATCACCATATTGAAGTTGTAATAAATTAGGATTCAATGGTATATTCATTTCAAATACTTTATATTCAAAATAACGTGGAATTCCATAAATCACACTAAATACATAAATTAAAACAATGATAATTTTGGCCAGTTTCATTGTACACCATCGTTTAGCCCAGAATGGATGACAGATCATCAGGTAACGATCAGCAGCAAATGCAACAGTTAACCATACTGATGTAACCTTAACATAGAGAAAAAAACAATAAAACAATAAAAATTGAAAATTACCAAATCATTTGTATTATATTTTTACTAGTTCATCAAATTATTGTACAACTGCTGCAAATTATGCAAAAAAATTCTTTGTTTCTTTGTTATTTATTCATTACCATTGACTTACATTTTTTATTACTAAAAATAAATGAATGATAAATAGACTACATGAAGACGAAATCAATTATTTACGAATATTAGTACGCCCAAATCGATTCGTATATAAGCAAATATAATTTTATGGCACTCGAAAACTTAACATACATATGGTATAAGAAATATTTACATAATTATTAAGCGCCAATGGATCCAAACAATGAATTGCTTTATTTGAAAAAAAAAACAGTGATTTATTCTTGCAATCAAATAAGAATGAAACTGTGCATGTCTAAAACAGCTGTTTAGCTTGTAATCCAGAAAAAGTTTTGTATCAAGTTCAATGAAAAGAAAATTTTACTCTTTGTGTCTTCATCTAGTGTTTAAGTTTGCTGGAAGATAGCTTTATGAGTTATTTCAGAAATAAATTATTTCACTCAAACCTCATCCAAACAAGAGTATAGTGAAAATGAACCGGAAAAGTAATTTTATCATACAAAAGTTCTTATATTTTGATTTTGAGCCAATCAAATAATTTTGTTCTGCTACCATAAATCAGCTGTTCTCGATGAATACAAAAGTATGAAAAGTTAACATACCAAAAAAAGTAGCATTATAATTTTTTTGAATCTATTGAATTTTTTGGTTTAATTTGGCAAAGAATTAAACGGATGAAAAAGAAATAGTTCACTTTTCAGGCATTACTTACTAATACTTTGTTTACAAAGCTCTGTGAATATAAAATTCTGTGAAAGGATAATTTTACGAAACAAAGTCAGATTTCTAGCTAAAAGTGATATTGAAATAAATTTGTTTAGAACCAAAACTTCGCATGTTTCCTCGAAAAGCTTCATTAGTACATTCCTTTGTGCTGAATCAGATTACGAGCATATAGTTTTCAGTAAACGTGTATAAGTATTGTTTATCAAGGATATATGATGTTCTCGCAAATTATTTATTGGTACTAGTCTTTTTAACTGCATCCAAAGCCCTTCTTGAGTTACAGCCGACCCTGAGCTCTAGTCAGAGAAGTAGATTAGGCTTCGATTAAACAACCCTACGTTGTGGAAAAAGGGCCCTATTATTAAGACACCAAACTAGTCATTTTTAGTGCGGAATTATTGATACTTATTGTTACTGCCATTTTAACAAGAAAACTTCATGCAAACATCTTGAAATAATTACATCTATGAATTATAAAGCATTTTATATCAAAGCAAATTTTATTCAAACCAAATATAGCATAAACTGTGTCACATTTCATTATTAACCTAAAGCAATTTAAACGTTAACATTAAAATCGAATTATAATATGCGCAATTTCATCTCATCTCATTACAACGTTTCATAATCAAATGATAAAAATATTGTTGTTGTTTTTTCTTTAAGTCAAATTTTTTTTTAATTACAAAAACGATTCAACACTACATATAACTAGTAAACTTTTAGTTATATATGAACAACAAATAAGAACATATTTATCATATAAAAGCGATGAGCTTAGACAATAATAGGCTACTTTAAAAAGAGAAGATAAATATTTATTTTAACTAGATTCTCAGATAAGAAACTTTTTTTTCACTTTTCTGTTAGAACAATCTCCATGTGTAACATTTAAAAACTACAAGAATATAATTCCACTGCATGACAAGATGTGCATACCTACAAGAATAAAGATGTCGGAAAGCAAACCTGTAATAGAACATATTTATTCTATCACTTATATAAATATTAATTTGATCTTTCTGATCAAGTAATTAAGTGAAGAAATCATTGGTAGTCATTAGTTTTACGAAGTCAGAATGTGCTGTTTAATTTTCAGAGTGATTTAAATTATGACAAAAATGATCTATTCCAACAGAATTATTTTCTTAAGAGATTTTCGCTGAAATGTTATGAATTCAAGCATCTAGAAAAGAGATATCTGTAAAAGCTGTTTTCTTTCCTCATCAATACATATTAATTATTTATTCAAATATTAGAAGTGTCACTGATCATTACAATCGGTTAAAAATGATTTTCACGGATTCTCTCTGACTATCCATGACAAACTCTCAATTTTTTTATGATAAAACATTATGCGAAAATGCTTTAGTTTCTATGCATTAAAAGATCATATTGTCCTTTAACAGTCGAATTTTCGGAACTTAACAATGATAATTTTGAATATGTTTTGATATTTGAGGAGAAATTAAATGTTAGATTCGTCACTAGGTACACTTGAAGCTATCTCGCGGTCACCTTAGTCGATAAACGAGAACTAGACAATGAACTAGCCTCCAGGTGGGCTACCTTGATCCGTTGACTCGAAATAGCTAACGAGATGTTTTGATACAGCGTAGAAAGTATATTCTACAAACACCCAGCAAGTACAATGCAATCAAGTACACGACTCTCGTTTATTCATACATTATAAAAACGTCCTTGGGATAGTCACAAAAATAGCACACTAAAATACACAGCAGACAATCACAGCCAAGGATTCTCCGGGTGGGAAATGAAATCTCAAAGTCAACTGATCAGCCCATACTCCCAAACACAAAATCCAAAATTAAAGCATTTATCAAGGGAGTTCTGCGGATCTAACGTCCCCAAAAATTCAGTAAGAAAATATAATTTTTTTTATTTGCATCAAAATACTATCAAACTTTTGAGAGACTTTAACTATGTTAATGGGAATAAATAGTGAACTTGATAACCTAGCTACCGAAAGTACTGAATACATATATACTGTAAAAATAAACGGATTTCGTCAAAAAAAACTTGTCATGTCATTACTACTTTGTGAAGTGTTATCTGTTTTACTTTCATAAATTATACGAATGAAATTCAGAAAAATATCTAAACTCTAACTTCGGACATATAGGTGAACTTTGAACTGATATTAAATTTCTTTATTGTACTATATATATGGGTTTGATTCATTCGTCTACAACAGATTATAATAATTAAACTCACATTTAAACCGTTTCAGTAAGGGTATTTCATTTCTTGCTATTGATATTCAGCATTATAAGTAATCAATATCTATTGAGTGGATTATCTGGTTATATTGTTATGTCTTTTCTAATATGGATGATAATGAAATCTAAGAAACATATTTCATTCTAGTTGTAATGTGACAACAAGATGTCACTGCATTGTAGTATTGATGTTCGCATTTAGACGTAAACTTAGTCCTTTTTACTTCAAATTTCAAAAATTCTACTCACTGAGCTACTAAGTTCAAATAACCATTAACTTTCTCAACAGGTGTAAAAAAGCATTGGTAAAGATTGTGAATTTATGTTTTTGCTATTCGCGACTGCAACTGATTATAGTCTCTGTTGCTTTATGTTCATTTTTAAAAACTTTCAGTAACAAGTAAATTTATATTGAGCAAACTGATAATAGTTAAATCGAAATGGCTATAAAGAAATAAAAACTGAAATAACGAATTCAGTTTTCAGATAACACTAGTAGTTCGTTCTATGACGAGTTGTATGCAAATTAAATAAACCGGAATAAATTATTGAATAAGAGAAAAACAAACATATTTTGTTTGTTTAAGTTGACCTAGGTTTTAAGGGCATTTAAGGAAATTCACTGTTTATTTTTTTTAAGTAGATATTTTTAAAACTTAAAAGACATTTCAATTTCCTGAGCGTATTATTTGCAATATACTTACTTATACATACTACATAGATATTGGGTTTTTTTAATATTCAAGTCATTTATGTATTTAGTTTAATGATAGACATTTAAATTATTGTAGAACATTTTCATTTCCAAAAAATCGGCATGTTAAAATTTTATTCGGGTGAATTTCGGATAAATGCAATATGAAGTATTCAAATACCAGGAAACATTCATGGCCAACTTAGTTATATTCAAATCAGTAGAATTTAACTATGAAACATACAAATTTACTTAGCCAAAAGTTACATTGAAGGTAAAGAGATCATAAAGCTTGAGTTGTTACCAATTTTTTGTTACATTTATTTTTATCTCTTTGATATGTCACTTACCTTGTAAATCACTGTCAGGTGACAATAGACAATTCGTTTATTCCTGTTGTTCACCTGATGACATTGCTTAACGTGTTGAGTTGAGTTTCTGGCATACACTTCTCAACCAACCCCCCCCCTAATAACAAACAACTCTTTGGATATTTTAAAATTTTATTCATCTTTTTCCAATTACTTAACACTCAGCTGTACTGGGGGTAAGTTTCCGACTATTTGGCAAGGTGTACTAGTAATCTTGAGGGAACTAATGCTCCCCCGCGGATTTAAATCCCTGTCACTTAGCTTTACAATCAGAGATGTTACCTATGAGCTATCAGAGACACGGATGACCTTCTGTAGGACTAAAATATATTCACAACTGATTAATAACTCTGTTGTGACCAGTGTCATGTATGTCAGGTTCTCTAATGGCTGAGTGAATTCTATCGATCCGGTAACAACATGACCACTAGTCTAGATGACTCAACTTGACATGCACTATGTTCAAGTGTAGGGTAATGGTTTAAGGCAATCAATATCACACAGTAAAATTCTCAATTATCTATAAAGAAATTAAGTTTACAATAATGATGAAAATCAAATAAACATTCGCGTTAATTAACGTAACCAATGCGATTTGTGTATACGAGTTGAAAAATATTCATTTGCAATATTTGTAATAATTTCTGAAATCCATAATATTTCATGGTAATCACAGGAATAACCATTATGCTTGATGATTATCAAGAAATTAAAGGTCAACTAAGTTTATCACAAACACATTTTGTCAAATGTTTATTTTAGAAAAAAAAAAGAAAGAGAAAAAAGAAACACCAAGCAAACAATCTTTCTTTTTCAATGAATTCACTTAAATTTAGTCACAAAAAAAAAATAAAAAAAAGAGGGAAGAATATTTTTTTTTCTAACGTACGTAACCTCAATGTGATTTGTGAGATAATAATGAATGTGAATGGAAAGCATTGGGTAAATAAAGATTTTTAACTAACAGTAAAATGAATCAAAAATAAAAAAAATTCAAAAAATTCAATAGATATATAACTTCAGGTCATTCACCTTAATGTCATTCATTCTCAATAGGTAAATAAACACTTGTTGTTAACTTATATTTTTCGAACAAAAAAATAATCTGTAAAAGTAGATAGTCTTTGAAATCACTTAATATATGAATTTCTTTTTGGGGTTGTTTAATTTACTTGCCTTTTATTTTTTTTAAAAAAAAGTTTGAAAATCTTAGGTTATTAGTATTTTTTTTTTAAAAAAAATGATGGATTGTTGAATATTTTAGACGTTTCTATGATAGGAGTATTTTCAATTAAATTTTTTAAAAAAAAGCTGTTATAGCTCCATTTTGATTTGTAATAAATAATGCTTGTAATTTCTATTAGGTTTACTGTTTTCTTTTCCATTCCTGGACATTCTCTGGATTAGGGCATAAGCATAAACTAAACAGAGCTCATATATATTCATCTAGGCATATGAAAACATCATTGTGAAAGTGAATTTATCAGACTGCAAGAACAAAACAAACATTCGTTATGGAAAATGAAAAATGTCAGTGAAAATAAAGTGAATCTGAATATTGAATAGATAAATGCTTTTATATAACTATGATCTTAACATACATTTTATTATGCATGACCAGTCAATAACAAATCACATTTTGATGGCTTACATCTTAAAAAAAAACAATAAGAAATTGTCAGAAGCCAAAATATTCCAACTGCATGAATTGTTTTATTTTCTATCATAACTTAAACTAGTGTCACACGACCACCTCAGAATTAGATTTCAAAATCTAATCTCATTCAGAAGTAACGTTAACTTAAAATGAATTTTAAGCTTACTGATATTATCTCATTGTATAACTTTTGTCTGTTGAGTAAACATTTTATTGAACTATTATAATGAATTAAAATGTATTTTTCGGCGAAAATCGTAGTCAAGCGTTCGCTTTCTTAATTATCATTAAGTCATAAAACTTATTATTCATATGTTGCCACGATATCTGCTATGTTTATGTAAAAAATCTTTCAACTTATTTATCCTGATTGTCATTTCAGTTACTTATCTCCCAAACGTCTGACGTAAGTCAATGCTAGAAAGCACCGGTGCAACTAAAGATAACTTTTATATGTGTAGATCATCGTGAAATCATTATTATCGCGCTGCATGACATGGCTGACACTGCATTCAGAAAAATGGTTGTAACAGTTTGATAAAATATTAGTTGATTACCGGGCACTAGATGCAACAAAACATTTGTATTTCTTGCGAATCCCGTCACAGTTCACATTTTTCATAGTGTGGTTCTCCACTCACAGCATTCCTGATATTATAGCCAAAAGTTGCGACCGACAGGGTCCAGTTATTTTCAGAGAGATACAATCAACACCAACAGTATCAAATGATCATTACAACGTAGCACTAATTAACTGATATAAGGAATGTATGTAACGAAAGTTCAAACCAGAAATCTAAAGATACCATAAACTAGTAAATCACACTGCTGTGGTACTCAAAACTGGAACGAGACATCCATCTTTAGACTCAAACTTTCAGTGATGCCCTCAGCCAATGTTGATTGGCGATAAGCAGGACCTACGAATTAGTTTCATTCAATCATCTTGATTTGTTTTGAAATCATTAATCGATCAAAGTTAGACCATCATTAGAAACCTGAAAGCACTGGACGGTCCTTTCGTCCTAGTTTGGAACTAAACAACAGTATGCATCTACGATCTCACAAGCAAGAAACGACACAGAACCGGTCTCGCGCGCGAATGCCTAACCTCCAGATCACTGAACCAGCTTCCAACAGTATTAACGCCTAGCTCAAATAAATCCACGATATCGCGCAACCTCATCCATTATGTTCAGTGGACTAGGGTCTCACACCTGGTAGGATAGAACTCCACTGGTCACGACTTCTCACTAGAACTCCGATAATCTTCCCACAAATATTGTCAATAGTGAACGCATAATAATTATCACTATCAAGGATTGGTTGAAGATGAGTATTCACACCGTAGGATACCGACTAAGTCGTCAAGAGCTTAAGTATTCACGCTCGATACCAAGGGTCTTAGGTTCAATTTCCACCTATGAGGTTGCGGGTGCCCATTGCTAATAAGTCTCAAACTAGGAAGAAACGGTCCTCCAATGCTTTCAGGTTTCACATGATGGTCTAACGTTTATCGGCTCATCATCCCAATGAAACCCAAAAATCTCTGCGACCTTATATTGACATTTTGATCTGATAGGAATAAAATCTTTTCATCAATTGCCTAATAAATTGTGTAACTAATAATTTTTTAAAAAGCTATGATTTTGCCTTATATCCACTGACAAATAATCGATCGTTAAACAAAAAAAACAGTTTGAAGACAAGGGAATTTTGCGTTTTTAACAAATTAACAAACACACACACACATTTTTTTTAAAGATATTATAATGAAAAGTGATAAAACTAGGATTGCTTTCAATAATGCGTGGTTTTTTTTCTTTTGTTATATTCACTCAAATGAAATTTCTTACAATATGAATAGAAAATAAATATTCCGTGATTATTACACCGCCCTAATACTTTGAAATTCATTTCCTTTAATTAATTGATCAGGCGTATGTAAAGCAAGTTTATTAGATATGCTAAAGAAAAAGAAAGACTCTTCAATGATGAACAAGTTGGAGTGTGTGTGTGTGCGTGTTTTTTTTCTTCTGACCTGGTTGCTAAGTACGGATGAAATGAAATACGGAAATAATAAAATACCATTTAGTCAAAAAAAGAAAAAAGAATTTTTATTTTCATTATCAATATTACTTTGATTTGTAACATTTCTAACAACATAACCTGAATTTGAACTTCTAAGGTTTATTAAATGTAGTTGTTTTATAAGCAACAGTTTACAATTCGGTTAATCATTATGGGCCAGTAATTTCATTTTTTTTTTTAAGTCAGTGGACTTTAAGTCAGTTACTTCATATTTTTAATCATTTCAAAGTAAACCCTCAAATTGGAGTGTTTTATGCAGTTTATATAAGTGACTTTTTGACCTATTTATCAGTTTTATTTCTATACAAATAAGCACATAATCCAATAAATATTTATGAGATATTCTACAATCAACCGATCAAAAAATCATGCAAAATAATAGTACGTGAACAGTTGTTATCATATATCAATGTCATTAACCATTAGCCAAAATTTTAAATTCCATTATACATAATATAACTAACAATCCAGTCACTGTAGACAATTCAATGATGACCGAACATCTTTATTTGTGACTGAATTCGATTGACTAATAGTTAAGATGTTAGTAATGTAAATCTTTTGATCATAAAGCTTCATTTTCTATTGGCTGTTCAGGCAATTCCACTAAATTTCATCAAAACATTTGGATTCTGCATAGTTTGAGTATTATGAGAAAAAAGGAAGTTAAAAATTACATAAATCAATGTCTAAAGAAAGGTGTAATAAATAAATGTAACTACATTACTGTCATTTACACATTTCTTAAATCTCCATGAAAAGATTCAAAACAAACTGCTAAGCAAAACATTGGATTTACTGTAAGTCTAATTGATTAGACTTTTACTAATAGAATTTCCCTCTATAAATCAGTTGAGGTGCAAGAAAATCTAATGACTATCGTTTCATTTTAGAATTTATAAAATTTCATTCAAAAACTAACTTTCAAACACCATAACGATTGTTTTATAGCCAGTACTAAGCAATTTATCCTATAGAAAAGTTTATGATGAATCCCGAATTCTAATCATGCTAATGTTTAAACTAAACATGATATAGATTCTCAGTAAAAAAAAAAGTAGGAAATAAACTAGTATATTATTTATCGGTGATCAGTATGCAAACATCTAAATGTATTATCGACCAAAATTAATGATTCAGTTAACTGTTACAAATCATAATAATAGATAATATATTAAATCATTTTGAATTCATTGAATTGTTTGTTTCCTAGGTAATTTAAAATACTAAAAAATGTTGCAATTTTAGATAGAAAACTACACAAAATAAAGAAGAATATTATTACAAAATGAGATTCAGCTGATCATTTTGTATAGTTCAAATTCAATCTTTCAACTATTTAATAATTGTTTAAGAAACATATGAAGCTTATCATAATGGAATAAATCAAACTTACTAACATAAGTTACCAATGCAGGTTAATTTAACAGACTAAGAATATTCATAAAAATTTCATTGAAAAAAAATTTCATCGAATTCAAAACAATTTTATATTTCACAGAAGTTCTCAATCCTTGATCATTAAATGAAAGCCAAAACTAAGTATCACAAATATGACAAGATTTTAGCATGACTGAATAATGAAAAGCTAATCTATTCTACCAGTGTAATAAAATCAAATTAAGTAATTTTACAAAACTGATCGGAAAATATTTTCGTAAGTATATTCATCATGGTGAAAAAATCTATATCTTAACAGCTAACATATATTTACTATGACCTTTAGTGTTTTTTTCTAAAATGATAAAAACTCAGCATATAACAATCCTCGCACAGTTTCAAAACATTTTCACATTTCACAACATTTTCAACTCTTTAAACATAGATCTATGTGTATTCTCATTGGAGTATATTTTTAACATCTGGGAATTTCCTTACTACTATCACAACATATACCAATCGTATATGGCATTTCAAATAAGTCACTTCATATCAATTAAAAGTAGAATACAGTTTATTTCAGATATTTTTAAGCATTCATTGAAGCAAAACATAAATTTACCTCCTATTTGTCATATAGTTTGATTTAAAAATCTTTTACAACTAAATTATATCAAAAATGAATTAATTATATGTGTATTTTCCGAATTCATTCACAGAAAAAAAAAGCACTACTTCTAATTAAAAGTGAATTTGAATTGATCAGAATGTATTTTTCTTTTCGAAATTGTTTGTTATCATTTGATGCCTTGTTTAGAGCTCCTAGAATTTATTGCATTTTAGTGTTTGCATTATATTATATATTCTAACTTAACCATGAGAAATCGATAATCCTAGATATAATAATCTGATATCCAAATAATAAAATGATAGTTTTTTTTAATTTGATAATGTACTTCCTTGTCCTTAACTAGCTGTGTCACAAGCAAGATGACAGTTGACAATTTTTGATTCACATGCAGATAGATATAAGGATTGACGCGATTTTAACTGTTAAACTATAGAACATCCGTAGTACATAAAACTTTGTGGCTTCAATAAAATACAAATCCAACGAGAAAATCGATTATTTTTTTTTACTTAAAACCTGTTGAACATTAAATACATAATTTTCAAAAGTCAAATGTAATAAAGTGAATAAAAAAATAAATGTATAGCACTATCAGTCTGGATGTTGGGGACGTTAAATCCCCAGAACTCCCTTGATAAATGCCTTAATTTTGGATTTTGTGTTTGCGAGTATGGGCTGATCAGTTGACTGTGAGATTTCATTTCCCACCAGGAAAATTCTTGGTTGTGATTGGTTACTGTGTATTTTAGGACGTTTCTATGATGTATGAATAAACGCGTGTGTGCTTGACTGCACTGTGCTTGTTGGGTGTTTGTAGAATATACTTTCTACGCTATATCAAGACTTCTCGTTAGTTCCTTTCGGTCAACGGGTCAGAGTAGCGTACCTGGACGCTGGTTCCCTGTCTCGGTCTCGTTTATCGACTAAGATGAATCCATAATAGTTTCAAGCATACCTAGTGACGATCCTAACACTGGATAAATATACTTTATACAGTATAAAACTTATACACGAAATAAGACATAAGGATTCTTGCCATAAATTAAAAATATTATCCCACGTGTAATTTCAATATTTATTAAATTTACTCAGTATAATTTGGTAAAATGTATAGAATTTTGTTACATATTCACAAATTAATGAAATAATTATCTTTATCTTGTAATGAATCCACTTTTATGAAGAAAACGCGATTGGTTTAATAGAAACATTCATCATTGTTATAACCAATTGTACCAGTGATTGTTTAACTGTACTTTTTGTTTATAACACTTTTAATGCGCAAACTTTCTGTTTGTGTTACTGCCATTGTTCGCTCTACCTGCTCTGTAAATTCCCACATCTTTTCTGGTTGGATTTCGGTGTTCTCTCGACACCACGAAATCCCTAGCATGTATATTCTTTACCATGGATTTATTTCTGTTCTCAGTGACCGGTTCATAATTAGTCTTCAATGGTGATCCTACAAAGATATCTGAATATATACGATATGCAATGAAATTTACAGCTGACAAAAGTTCGAATACTATTTTTTTCTTTACTGTTTCTTGATATGAGTTATATATCGTAATTTTGATAGCAAAATGTTTTTGAAATTTATTGTACTTAATTTCAGTTTATTAACATAAAATTTTGTTTAACTATTTAAAAATTTTACCCGTTGCATTATTATTCGCGGTATTTTCTTTATTGTATGTTTAGTACAATATAAAATTTTCAGCACACATTATTTCAACGAGTTTCTTCTAGTAAATAAAAAAAGTAATCAAAAACTGCCTACATATATATGTGAGATTAATAAGGACCTGTTAACAATCTAATAAAATGTGGTTTAATAAAGTGACAATCTAAACCACTTTTACTTAGGAACATCTTTACGAATACAGGTTTTTGATAAGTTCAGCTCTTACAACCCGTTCATTACATAGTGTATTTGCTAGGTAAGGTATTGTATAGCTTTCATATCTTTGCACGTGTGAATGAATTCTAATGTATTGGTGACTCATTCTACCAGAAGATAAACAAGGAAAAAGATATGAATGAAGTGGATGGTTAGTATATGATAAGATGACGCTTACAAGGAGTTTCCAAGATATTAGGCGTCTATTCACAACCGTATTCATAATGGTCCTAAAAGATTAACTAAAGACATTTTTAATTGTGTTCAGCACTCTCTGAAACACGACAAAATCCATTTTCAAAAGTTAGGGAAAGAATAACGTGGAAAAGTAAACAATAATAGGTGCTATAGAAAAGTATGAAAATCATAAAAAAGTAAGTATTGAGTAATGCCAAAACCATTCAACCTGTTTATGTAATAGGCTAACTACAAGACTTCCTTTGATATCAGTAAAATATTCGAACACCTAGGGAGATTAGAAGAAAAGCGTGCTCCAAATAAACGATCTTTACCACTGTTTTTATTACAAAATCACTAGTAGTAAAAACTATGAGATTCTAACAGAACGTTCAAGTGCTTTTC
Organism: Schistosoma turkestanicum; assembly: GCA_944470395.2. Classification (NCBI taxonomy): domain Eukaryota; kingdom Metazoa; phylum Platyhelminthes; class Trematoda; order Strigeidida; family Schistosomatidae; genus Schistosoma; species Schistosoma turkestanicum. The sequence goes on from OX103974.1 coordinate 26,699,179, forward strand.
ATGTATCAGGCTAAAATTTACGCTTTAATGTTTAGAAGGATTAAGTGTAAGATCGTAAAAACTAATGAGTCCCAAATGGAATGACATGCGTGATCTAGATTCCACTGATATCCACTGTCCAGTTCTGCTATTAATGTTCGTAATGTGAAGGCAATATCGAGGCGATCCTCACAGGATGCACATACGCCGAAGAGACCAATCAGTTGCAGTCATTAATATCACTGGTAAAATTCAAACAAGCAATGTAAATGAAAAAAAGATAAACCTTCAGAGAAACTCATAAATAAGTAGTGCTACTATTAAAAATTTTCATGATTGAAATAAAACATTATTTTGTGATTAATCAACTCAGTATTGACCAAGTACTGGACAAAATAGCATCACTGTATTGTTCAAAACGACAAATGAAGTTTTTTCATGACAACCTATAAGCTTTGTATTTAGAAAGCGAAAATTCATCCCACTTTCACTATTTTTTCTTCGAAATTATCTGTCGGATTTCAAGACAATTGGCTGATAGAAAGCGCTTATCATTTTTACAATCAGTCATATTTTCTCATTCAATTATATTTATACCGAATTGAATCTCATCCGCTGCTAGAAACGTTTTGCTGTTACGTTATCTATCAGTGCTGATTAACAACAAAACCTAAATGACGCCAAATAACTTCATAGTACGGATGACAGCTTTCGTCATGTTGGTAAAGTTCATGATAATAATTACTAAGTTGGTTAAAGAATCCAAATCAAGAATTATAATAAACGTATATATTTTCAAATAGATTTTATTGTTTTTCTGAAAATGAATTTACCATTTAAAAATATCTCAAAATTTATAGTTGTTATGAAACACAAAAGCAAGATAATTAACGCATAAAATAAGTTTAAGCCTTGTTAATTCGAAGTAATAGTTTGGGTAGTAAATGAATTGATCAAAAAATAATAAACCAAAGCGGAAAACAAAATATTAAAAACTCTTTTCAATAGTGTAGTTGTTTTCGACAAAAATACCAATAAGGGTAAGGCATGGAGTTGACAATCCCATCCCGTAGAAAACCAACTCGCTAAAAAAACGCTAACAAGAAAAAATAATAATTCAAGATGGTATGTGCATTAACTAAGTAGAATTAAAATAATATATGTGTTTTGAATCAAAACAGTCAGTTACAACGTAGATTTTTGTACATGAGCACATAAGTTCAAGTTGTCATACCGCATCAGCATAGAGGCGTAACTGTCAGTTCAAATCCCACAGTGACGGAGGTGGTAGAAGTAATGGTAGTAGTCAGTGGGATTAAGAGATCATGAAGTAGAATCTAGTGAAGTAAACTAAAAACGAAAAAGACAAAGGTGATAAGGAATTCAGAAGATTAGGATTTGACAGAACACATAGAATGAATTCACCTGCACCATTGCAAACGGTTTTGAGCGATATCATTCAAAGTATCTAACCATCGATTACTATCATTACTATCATCCAATAGTGGTAGAGATAGTAGAAGTATTAGCTCTAATGGATAAGATTAGTGTTTAATTCAGTGATATAAAGTTAGAAAGAGAAAGATAGAGATAATGAGGAATTCAGAAGATTAGAATTTGTGAGAACACAAAGAGTGGATGCACCTGCGCCATTGCGAATAATTATGAGCCATGTAGTTCACCCTCTCTAACCATTGGTGACTTTCGTCTCACGGACCCCAACCACGTAACCTACACTTACCAACAGGACTCAACCCATTTGTCAGCGACTTCATTGATTTGTGCCATGTTTTGGTTTAGCTGCTCCTAGCTTCCAGCTTATTCCTACATCAAAAAACAGCTAGACGAGGTAGTCGGGTATACGTAACACATGTCTCAACCACCTCAACTGATGAAGTTTCATTACTTCATCTATTGATCTACCATCTTTACCGAGTACTCGTTTCCTAACTACACAACAGCTTAAACACAATAAGTTTGAATTTTCAAATATAATATTTTACATATTTACTGCATGAAGATGGGATAAACAAATGAATTGATTAAATCATTTTATTGAGTTTGTATCCTAAACCTATTGCACTAAAATATAACAGGTAATTTAATATTTTTAATTTCACCACTATTTTACAAAAATACAAATTTAAAAGATAAAATAATGAAAATTTTACAAAAATAAAAAAAATAAGTTCAACTATTCTTTTTTTGTATTTGAATCCAATCGAATAGTTAAATTAACAAAAGTTTTTTTACAATTTAACATAAATTCTAAATAAAAGTATACAGTGTTTACCGGATTAGATTATGCAAATGAAGTTTTAGTTTGAGATGATGTAGTACATAGTTCAAATTTATTTATTTATTTATTTTCTATTTGAAAGTTGAATAAATAAACTTTTAAAAATATAATAAAAACAATCTGGATCAACCCAGTTTCACATTCACCATAGCTTAGCGTTAATTACAAGAAAATTATAGTAAAAAATCAAATATTCCTTTTTTGTTTGGATTAACTAATTTAAATTAGAGGAAAAAACAAAATCGAGTTAAAAAATGAAAATTATGTTTCAAAAATATTTAGGAATTCAACAAGGAATAAACAAGATACAATAATAAAAGATATAGAATTCCACTTTTCCTTTTGATCATAAAAATAATAGGACTTAATGGAGATGAGTTGTCTGTAATGCATATTAATGTGTGTAAATATATAAGTCATTAATCAAAGTTATATTTTATTTGCATACTGTCATTATAAACATGTTGAGTTTTTTTTACATTGGCTTATTTATAAAATAACACTTTATGTCGATTTAATGTGTTTTTTGTCACCTGTTTTCATCGTAAGCCATACAAATTATATTTATATAAGCAGTAGTAATGAACTGTTTAAATCAATGAGTTGTATCGGGTACCCAATTATGGATGTAAAAAAACTTCAGTATTATTTAATCATAATAGGCTCCAAAGTGTAGTTTAGAGCGGTGTTTCAGGAGTAAGCAATGTGATTGTTAGGAAACGGGTATTAGGTAAGAATGGCAGATCAATAGATGAAATATTGAAACTTCATCAGTTGAGGTGGTTGGGACATGTGTCACGAATGCCTGACCGCCTGCTACATCGACGAGATATGTTTTGTGGTGTAGAAGTAGGTTAGAAGAAAGTTAGGGGTGGCCAAACCAAAACATGGCACAAATCCATTAAGTCACTGACAAGTGAACTGAGTCATGTTGGTAGATTTAGGCTAGCTAGTTGGGGTCCGTGAGACGAAAGTCACCAATGGTTAGAGACCTTGAACCACATGGCTCACAATTGTTTGTAACGGCTCAGGTGCATTCATTCGTTGTGTTCTCACAAATTCTAACCTTCTGAATTCCTCATCACTTTATCTCCTCTTTTCACAGTTTTCTCCACTAGATTCTCCTTCTTGAATAATATCCTCGAACCCTAATCTCTCTGATTATTGTTAGTACTTCTACCACCTCTACTACTATGAGATTCGTATTGACAATGGTTTGTCTGTGCTAATGTGGTATGGCTACTTGAACTGTTGTACGTACGTTTTATGTTGTAACTGACTGACTAATCCCAATGACAATTTACTTGTTGTCATATACTGAAGCAATTTCAAAAGAATATTCACATATGACCACTTCAAATCATGCAAAGCTGAAAAACAAACAGTAAATTTGACATTTGTCACTTTGTCCATTTTTTCAATGTGAAAATCGGTGCACATAAAGCAAAACACACATTTTTTTTACAACATTTCAGCTATATGATCAGATTATTTGTATGAGTAGAAATGATCTTAAAATGTCTTAGGTATAAGATAAGATGTTGATCACTAGTCTAAAGACATTTTTTCTCAACTCTAAATTGTAGAGATATTGAGAATTTCCCTCTGGCATTTCACAAACTTTGTTCAGATAATTCTATATTGTATGCAAATGCATACATAGTATGGTGCTTATTGTGTTATTGCATTCAGATGTGGTATTGTAATTTCCGAATTACGAAAAAAAAATCATGCCTAATTATTATTCCAATGATTGATTAATAGTACCATAAATTTTTATGGTTAAATAAAAGCATTCCTTTTTTTTTAAATAAATATAAAAGAGCTTTTAGTTTAATTTATCGTTATCTTTGCGTCTGCTTGTGATGTATATAATAAATGATAAAATTAAAAAAAGAATTCAGAATAAACATATGACAACAAATAACAAGAGAATAAAATTGACTAAAATAAAAAGATTGAAATTAACTTGTACTTTTACTACTACTTATTCTTATGTCGACTAAAAAAAATATTGATTTTTTGAAATAATCTGTTGTTCAGTTCGTTGAATTTGAAGCAAATTAAACATAATATATACACTTATGACATTGAATAAACAAAACGATACTTATAATATTTATCGAAACATTACATTTGGTTGTTCGTGTGAATTGTTGCGAAGTCACATCAAATATTGAATTTATTGCTCAAACAAGAAAAATGATACTTTTAAACAGTTGAAATTAGCTTTTACTCTATTTTTTGTAGTTATTACTTTTAAGAAATTTTAGCAATATTTTATACTAAAATAGCTTTTGACTTAAACAATAAAATAAACTGATAAACTTTTGCTGATTAAATATTTTTTTAAAATACAAGTCCTAATGATCTCGGAAATTTTAGGTTTCATATAATATTTATGTAATAATATATATTGTTTTTCAACACATTGAAATCACCAATCAGTCATTGTTAGACGACCGGTGGGAACCTTGAAGCACTGGATGGCCGTCTCGTGCAGGTATGAGACTCCTGCACCTAGCTGGATTCGAATCCATGACCTTCGGTCTTGCGCGCAAACGTCTAACCTCTGGACCACTGGGCCGGCATCCGACGGTGTTGATAACCAACTCTGATCAATCTACAGATTTTGTGCGACCTCACCCATTTGTCTTTGGTAGTTACTATCTACAGACGACAGGGATGAACTCCAATGGTCATGCCTTCTCATGAGAACTCCGAGAACGTCCTCACGAAACAAGTCACTAGTGTGTACATTTTACGATTTTTCAATTACAGTTATGTAGATTAGTATTTTGTGCACACTGAAATCATCAATCGATCGTTGTTAGACAACCATCCGAAACCTGGAAGCACTGGACGGATGAGTCCCATAACAAGACGAAACGGCCGTCCAGTGCTTCCAGGTTTCTAATGGTTATCTAAAAATTATTGATTGATGATTTCAAGTGTGTAAAAAACTCTTATCTCTATAACTCTAATTGAAAAATATATATTTAAATAAAAAAAAGCAAATTATCGCTAATTTTTTCGGATTAAAAATTGGTATCATGCATCATCACAAGAATTATGGTATGCAGTACATATATATCTAAACACACCTGGTTCTTCAAAAAATATTAAGAATAATTTAATAATAAATCCAGTAAATTACCTGTTATGATAACAAGCTTGAATAATATTAGCAGGTAACTTAACATAAAAGAAATGAAAATGAAATAAAAACAATTTAGTGGATTTGTGACATTGAACTAGAACACAGATACAAATTTGATAATTGAAAAACCTCTGCAAACTAAATATCACTAGAACTAATAACTTTCTAGGGATAAGTTAGTGAATTTTTTTTTTATTATCTTATCAATAAATATTTCGACTTGTGTAACTTACCAATTACTGAGTTAGTTTCGTGAACTGTAATAGTTTAATCTAGTTAGTTCTGTTGGGGACGTTAGATCCCTAGAACTCGCTTAATAAATGCGTTACTTTCGATCTCACGTTTGCGAGCATGGGCTGATCAGTTGACGTTGAGATTTTATTTCCCACCAGGAAAATCTTGGCTGTGATTGACTGCTGTGTATTTTAGTGTGCTATCTTTAAGACTGTCTCAAGGACGTTTCTATGATGTATAAATAAACGAGAGTTGTGTGCTTGAATTCATTGTGCTTGCTGGATGTTTGTAGAATATACTTTCTACGCTGTATCAAAACTTTTCTTTGCCGTTTTGGGTTCAAAGTAACCTACCTGGACGCTAGTTCACTGTCTCGTTCTCGTTTATCGACTAAGGTGACCGCGAAATAGCATCAAGCGTACCTAGTGACGAACCTATGAAGTTCCAAAGAAATACATATATACATAAAGCTACTATAATGCAGTATTGATCATAGGTTTTCTATATTCAAAAACATATTGTTTCCTAAGATTTCGGTTACTTGGGTTAAAATAGTCAACTTAAGAAAAAACCGCTGAATAGAACTTGCTAACTCTTGCGTAGGAATTCTTATTGAATTATTAATAAATAAAAATGAATAACGAATTCATTTTATAAAAATCAGGAGGAAATTGATCATATAATGTAATGTGTTAAAAAATTTTAAAAAAAAAACAATATAACACTCATATCTTCAGAGGTTAACCAATTAAATTAATTGTTATCTATATGCTTAAATATTATTTGGACTCTTACTAACTGGAATTTTGTAAACAAAGATAATTACAAGCAACTATTAAACAAAAGAGAATCTCATCTACATATTATAGATAAGTGATTTTTTACTAAGAGGTGGAATTATATATATATATATATATATATATATATATATATATATATATATGTTAAGAAAAATTCAAAGTGTTAGTGTAAGTAAAAAGTTCATTTTTAACATAATATTTATTAAATTAACTCCAAAACATAACATTGTATAAAGTTTTCTCAGTTTACTTGTAGAAAGTATGTTTTAAAAAAAATTATCTAGAGATAAATCACTGTAAAAAAAAATGAAATATTATTATTAGTATGATGGTGATCCATTGTCAAAATGCTCCCTTCACAACCTATCACTTACTACCCTATATATACATACATATATATATATGCGTTTCTACAGTTGAAGAACATCTCGAACTCCAAACAACTATCAACCAACACCAAAATCAGAATTTTCAATACAAATGTCAAAACAATTCTACTGTATGGAGCGGATACTTGGAGAACTACCAAAGCCATCATCCAACAGATACAATCATTCATTAACAGTTGTCTATGCAAAATACTTAGGATTCGCCAACCATACACCATCAGCATCAGCCTACTGTGGGAGAGAACAAACCAGATTCCAGTGGAGGAGGAAATCAGGAAGAAGCGGTGGAAGAGGATAGGACACACACCACGGAAAGCACCAAACCGCGTCACGAGACAGGCCCTTACATGGGACCCTCAAGGCAAAAGGAAAAGAGGAAGGCCAAGGAACACATTACGCCGAGAAGTAGAGAAAGACATGAGAAGAATGAACAAAAATTTTGTGGAACTGGAAAGGGAACCCCTGGACAGAGTAGGTTGGAGAATACAAGTCGGCGACCTATGTTCCATTGAGGGTAACAGGCGTAAGTACATATATATATTTATATATATATATATATATATATATATATATATATATAACTGTAAGCAGCCAAAATTACTTGAATATAATATCTAATTCGCTTATTTAACACTAATTGTAAAATATAAGAGCATTCAGGAATGATATCTGCATAAATTTATCAGAATTACTTATTTATTCAATAAGAAAAATTTTTCATCATAAATGAAATCAGTTTAGTGGAGTTTTTTCTTCTTGTTTCATTTTACATAAATTTTAATTTGACACATGTTCTTTATAAATTCATTTTTATTAGATGAAACGACGTGTAAATTTCATTATCATATTTCTTATAGGATTAAATTAGCATCATTATTATTCAAAAAAGACTTCAACATACATAGACAGTGGTTTCCAAACTAAAGGGGAATCACTATTTTTTCATTTGTCTAGCAGAACAGCTAAAAGTCTATTAGTATTCTCCACTGAGAAAAAGAAACACTTCAGTTTCTTAACAAAAATATAAAATCATATACATTTTCTTATAAGATATTTTTATGCTTTTAGATTACTGTCTATATTTATTATTTTTTTACACATTTGAAATCATCAATCAATCATTGTTAGACCACCATTAGAAACCTGGAAGCACTGGACGGCCGTTTCGTCCTGGTATGGGACTGGTATGGTCTAACAATGACTGATTGATGATTTCAAATGTGTAAAAAAATCGCAAACCTCCAAAACTGTGCCCCAAAATATATTTATTATATATTATTATATATTATATATTATATTATTTATTATTTACAGTGAAACATCAGAAATCACTATTATAGTTAGCAAAAACTAATGCAATATTGGATGGATATTTCCACAGTGTAAAATTACTCAATGGTTTTGTTATTTATAACGTTCACCTATCTATAATTGGCTTTTTTGAAGACTTTTGAATTTTCATACGAAACTTTAAAATACTTAATTTATGCTTATCAAAAAAAGAATAACATGAAACAAAACCTAAGAGAAACCAAATAAACTTAATAATCAATGTAGTTGTGATTGAAATTAATATAAAATGTTATGTAATTCCAAAACATTTGGTGTATCACAAACTGCTGACAATCAGTTTTAGCTTACAGCATAAATACTATTTGATTTAATTATCATAGTTAATTATGAGAATTAGTTTTTTCAAGATGAATAATAATTCCTACTTATTATAGGATTCACATTAAAACAGGTCATAGAAACTCAAACTTTAGGCAAGTTCATTTGATACAAAACTCATAAGGCATCTAAACTGCAAGGGCTACAACAACTGATTTTACTTTTAGTTTACTCTATTTAGTCAACCCTTATAAAGTTTCTTAGACAACAAGCTGGTGTAACTAACTCCTCAGAAGCAGACGGACTGGGATGGGCAGAGTGAGTTTGTCAATCGCCCTAACTTATGTTTCATATGGACAAAAAAATTGGAGATTATGGTAAGGTAAACGAAGATTTTCTGAATAAAAGCTCCTTTAAATGGAAATCTCATGATTATTTTCAGTTATATTAATAATAGTAATATATCCCTTAAACTGAAGGTCCATAAAAATACTTTTAAGCAAATACGCATTTAGTTTTTATAGATTGTTTTCCCTAAATATACTTCTGAAAAAAACGTTAACGTTTGTTCATCATATATATATGCATATATCTATGGTTTGATGAGATATCTATTCTTTAAATTAACACTTAGATGCACTAACCGGTCAAAAAATATTTTAATCACTATTAGAAACATAAAATTACTAAAGGTTAACAAAAAATAAATCATAATATTGAATAACCAATTACCAGTTACATTTGTTATTTATTAGCTCAAGTTCTTGGTGTTTTCTGTTATGATTATTGCTTAATTTTATCATTATTTTTTTCAAAAATGTCCTCTAAAAATCGATCAAATTCAGTACACTGATAATAGGAATACCCTTTTTTCTTACACTATTTGCCTACAATAAGTATTAATGGCATCCTGGAGTGAGTCTACAGTTTAGTACATTTCATCGAAACTGAAATATGATAAATGTTTGTTTCATTTACAGATGACTGTTATTTAATTACATTAAAATGTTGCAGAAAACTCAGTTTTTTGAGTGTTTGAAAAAAGGTTGGAAAAATTAAAACCATAATATAACAGTTTTGACTTATTTTAGGCAAGCTGAGGTAGAATTATTTTTGTAAATAGAGATAGTGATTGAGTTTATATGGAAAAGACACCGCCACATTCTACTGTTTACTCAGTCAGTTAGCCATGAGCAGCGTGGAGCCTGATATATCACTTCAAGTTACCATACCAAATTAGCTTAGCAAAATGTTAGGGTAATATAAGTAGTTGTACAAAAGACTGGACAAAAGGGATACAGTTCGATAAAATATGGATGCATTGAACAGAAAAACTGTAAGTTAACTTATAAATCCAAGATATGAAGGAAAAAAGATTAAATGCATTTTTGCCACATAGAATGAATCTGAACCATGTAACACATTAGTTTTTAACCATTGGTTGCAAAAATTGCTCTGACCTCATTAAGATAGTTTTCATGTACTCCTACAATTTAATCCAACAACCAGCTTCTTTATGGACAGATCTCACTCTCTTAGCTTAGTCAGATAGCATTCTTCCTATCTACATTACCTATCAACGCAGATATATATGAGACATAGCTGGACTCGTGTATTATATGCCCTAACTACCTAAGTCGATATAGATACACTGCTAAAACATATCATCTCGTTGTAAATAATGTGTACACATAGCTATCAGAACTAATTGTTAAAAATGTACATATATATGCATTTATCACTGAATGACTAGCATTGCATTTAATGAAATTAAATTAGTTGCAACTTTCAGTTCTTAGCAGTTAAATTAATTACGTACTCGCTTCTATGTGGAGCTTAATGACCATTTGCTATAAATAATATAATATCGATAAGTTTCAGTATTTATTAAGCAGAACATATCTGTTTTTCTGATAATTTTTGTGCTAAAACTAACCTTAAACCAGACAATCTCAAACCACTAAGTTGCGGTAAAATCCCTTGAATTCTGACCAAAAACAAATGCATTTGAACATTTAACACGAATGCACTTTAAGCTTAAATTGATTAGTGCATTGACTAGCGTCACAAGGTCTAACAAATCGTTTAAATACCAATCCTTTATGTTCTACTTTTCTGTTTCTTTTCGGTGATACATCTTTTATGTAATTTGATTTCTATGGAAACATCCTAATTCACTACTTTTATCATTTAGAAGGTAAAATTCTTGGTCAGTAGAAAATAATCATGCGAATTCAGTAAAAGATTGTTTATAAAAATTGTTACTATTCAACTCATATTCAAAATTCGATTGATTCATCTTTACTTGAATGATAGTAATAATAATGAATATATTTAGGATGATGTGATTATGCAGTAGAAAATGACAAAACTTCAACAGTATTTCAAATAAATAACCGGCCCTTAATATATATCATGACATGAAAATTAAAAATATTGTATTTTTATTAATGAAGATATTTTACATAGTACCAAAACCAAGAGCAATGGAATTTCATCAAATGTTATATCAACTACACAAAGTGTACCAATGAAATTGATGAGGGTTGTAAAATGATATCATAATTATGAAGCGCTTATCTCTTGAACGTTTTAATTTGAACCATTTGCTTACTGATGATTTAATAGCAAATAAACCAGGTATGAACTACTTACTATTTACTATAATTACTATAATTAAACACTGGGTATGAAGGATGGCGATAAACATTATTAAACCAACCAAAGTAACGGTGATTACAAACCAAAAATGCATGACAACGACTAATTTTTGAAAACAATCACATCCTTTTCATACTCTGAGCTTTCTATGCCCATATTTGACACTCATAATAATACTGTTTACGAATTTTTTGTGTGAAATTCCCTTGAGTTAAGGATTTGTATTTCAAAATTGATCAGTGGTAAATCATACAAATTAACATAAATCAAAATCATTGCTCATTGCTGTTGGACATAACAGCTTGTTTACCTAGTCGCAACTACTGGAAAATATATTTGAAATAAGGTAGAGTGAATAAAAGAACGAAAACCCGGAATCCATGTGCATAAAACTATGGTTATTGTGTGACAACCACCTTCAGTTTTAACTAAATTGCCTTTTGGTTTCGCACATATAACGAGTTCATTAATACTAAGTTACTTTTTAAGGATCACTAATTTGTTAGCTAGGTTCTATATATAAAACTGAAATTAGCTAACAAATAACCTTATAAATGAGGATATTTTAAGGAAAAATCACAGACCCTAGAAACAAAAGCCTTTTAGATGTTTTTCCTGCCCTACTGAGTTGTCCATCAATCGTTCTTTAAACAAATGACTCAGTTTCAAGAAACAGCGTAGTTGAATAAAATGAATATCATAAAAATCCTATAATTGGCTAAGAATGTGAAATAAGATTCCAAACTTGAAAGCTTAAATGTGAAAGGAAGTCTCCTAAAGAATTCCGAATAATTCTGATGGTCACTCCCTTTCTGGAGTCGAAATAACTTCAAAATTTTAAATGACTTTAAGTAACAGGTTTATTAAACTTGACAAAAAATCAAAATTATACTTACTTGAAACAATATTGCTGTAGCGTGACAAAATGGGTACGCTCGCGGAACAATAGGTGCATCCTGCCATACTAACCAAGACATTCTACCAGCAACAGGCTTTCGAGAATCTTTGATAGCGGTTAGAATTGTTGCAATAAGCACAAACATATCGGCTATTGCCAAAGAAATCAGGTATGTATTAGTGGTTGAGGCTCCGATGGCGCGCCTTGTCAGTACAATTAAGGATAAAAAATTTCCAACAAGACCAATGCAACAGACACTTATCATTGATACGCCAACAATATAATAGCTGATAAGTTCCTTCTCACCATCGTTAAGTGACGGAATAACTAATGGCACCTCAGATAAACCATCTATACTAGAATTATTAGTTGTAAGAGATTCAATGTATTCTGATGAACTTGGTGGAGAAACTGTATTGTTGAGTATCATTGCGACAAATCAACTTTACAAGTTATCGCAAAATTCTGTAATATCTAGTACTTCATAAAACCACATTTATTTTCGAGAGTTATGACCATAATATTGTTCAGCGAAGTATGTTACTTAATTGGGAAGCTTCGTTTCCTCCTCGGGGAGTCGCTATAGAATATCCACATTTTAATCCCAGTAAATCCAACTTCGAAACTCCTGCATAATTTAAAATTTAATCTGGAAGTTAAATCTTTCCAGTAACTTGAAAAAAAACTTGTGCTAAAACTGTAAGATGATATGGCTTGATATTCTTTTGATCTATGTACTGACTTTGCATATTCACATGGGGCACACGGAATAGGAATATGAATTTAACGAATCCGTAGCCTACAGCTTGTGACCTTTAGGTTTTGTTTGATGTAATAAAACAAAATATGTGAACAAGAGCCATTTACAGTCCACTTACACAGATCGTCAACTGAATACTTGTCGAATAACTTTCCTATCGGTGAATAATAATGAAAATCTGAATATAAGATCATTTATTATCTCTGCGGAAAGTGGCTTATTTCGCCTAATAAGTAGTAAAGAAAATAATCAATCTCAATGGCGGACAGCGTGTATATTCTTGATGAAAGAAATTAAAAGAATGGAAAATCTCGTGTGAAATATGCCTAGCTTGTTGTATTTCATCAACAAGAGTGATCGTACTTACATAATAACTGCATCATAGGTTTGCCTACCAATCTTACCCGGTCATATATCTCAGTAAATGGCTAATATGGTTTGAAAATCAACCGTGGCTGTCACCTTGACGTGACATTTGGGCTTGCCTATCGTGATAACTCACACGAGCCATATTGGCTGGAACACCCATTCCTTTAGGTCCTACCATGCCCGGCCTCCCAATTGGAGAACGGTAAGTTTGTAAACAGCAACTTAAGGTGTGAGGCCGAAGTTTTACTGCTGACTGTGGAGGGTTGTGACAGCAGTAAGGCGTTTTCTCATACAGCCGGCATCTGCAGCGATTCTGTCTTCTTAAAACAGAGAGAAGGGGTTATAAGTAGTAGAATTTAAAACGTTACACCCCACTTGAAGAGCAGAGCTAATGTTTTAAAAACTCCACTTGAAAAGGTCCTGCGCAACCGGCCACAACCAGTATGCCCCTGAACTTTGTCACGCTTACACCAACACTAATCCAACTTCATTTCTAGACCCCTCATGAAACACCCTTCAACATGTGGCAGACGGGTAGTGACACCCACCCTAATCGTGACGACACACGAAAACAGATCGGTCATATTCAGATCCTTCTTACAGCTCTTAACATCTCTCTTATCTTCACGACTAACCCTTCTCATATTCCTTTATCTGATAGCGCCAGAGACGCAGACGATTTGAGTTCACAAAAATTTATTCCTGGTCTCCGTTACAAACAACATATTGGAGCTTTTTAAGTCCGGAAATTGTGCTAAGTAGGACGTCAGGCTTTCTTAGCTAGGAATCTGGAATCTAGCGCTTTAGATGTATGCTGCATCGCGGTTAGCAGAAGACTGTTGGCCGTTCTGGATCACATGATTAGATTCACAGTAGGCTCTAGTATGAGTGCGTATTTGCTTATGGCTTACTAGAGGAAGGAAAGACACTGCAAGGAAACCTCTTAGGGTTCTACTTATTAATAGCATAGCCGTTTGGATATTCACCAATTATCCTAAGAGAATTATTCTGTAAGTCTAATTATATTAGTCATCCTAACAATCAATTTCACATACTTTAAATGCTGTTTCCTATTAGACCTAACTGTACAATTACGCATTATCTGTAAAGTTTTATGATCCAGATCCTTAGTTCAGGACCTCTATCCGCTTCTGGACTCGGACCTTGTACTTCTCGATGTTTTCAGAATACACGTTCTACTTCTTATCAGGTTTTCATCTTCTTAATGGGGCTTTGGGACTACAGGATTTGAGTAGACTGTCCAATAGCCGGAGTGTCGATCCACGCTCTCGTTTGCTGACGAAGGTGAACTCGTAATAGTTCAAGTGTATCAGTTGATGTGTTGACGTGCATGCATAACAACTGCTAAAAATACATTTCATTCTTAACCCGAGAGATCGGATTGATGGGCAAAACAATCTAGGAATCAGTTCAGCTGGCCTTCAACTGAACTTCTGTTACCCACGATCTCCAGTCGACCTGAATGGCAAACTAATGTAAGTCCTCCAACTCTTAACTAGACTGGAAAGGCTATGTACAATCTGAAGTGAGGGGGAGCAGTAGGTCTTGATGGATTAACTCCGGAGATTTTTAAGGATGGTGGTCTAGCTTTAGCAGTTAGATTACCTGAAATCTTCAGTAGAATCTGGGAACTAGATGTAATCCCGTCCAACTGGTTCCAATCGCTGATTGTCCCAGTTTATAAGAAAGGGCGTAAGTCCTTTTATGAAAATGACGGAGGAGTCAGTTTGGTTGATATAGTGTCTAAGATATTGCCTTCATTAAAACTTCTACGCTTAAATAGAGCTTTTCGAGCGCAAAGTCGAAAGAATCGTTCTGGTTTCTAGCCTGAATGTGGATGCATAGAACACATATTCACACTACGTAAGGTCCTGGAACATAGACACTCGTCACTGGAGTGAGTACAAAAGAAGTACACTAAACTTGTATAAGCTCCTTACTCGAACACTACTTCCCAAGAGAGAGATTATGGCAAACTCGCATTGAAACTGATTACTTCAAGTGGTGTATGTCATGATTGTCCACTTTCCCCATCTTTATCCAACTTTGTAATAAACATGCTTTTACAGATAAAATTATCTTCGTCTAACTTTTGAGGAGTTGGACTTTTACCAGAAGATTCACTTGTTGACTTGGAATATGCCGATGATATAGTTCGGTTCGGTAAAGATGATGAAATAATTCAGCCTTCTAACTATAATAAGCAACAATGCAAAAATGTTCTGGAAGTGGTTCTCCCCCTTGAAATGTTAAGAGTGTTGACCGCTTAACTTATCATGGGAGTCCTATCAGCGCTGATGGCCTGGTGTCGGGAGAAATCTCAGCAAGGCTCGACTGGCCTTTGCCAACTTGCGTCACTTATGGCGTAGGCGAGATATCCGTTCGCTGATTAAAGGACGAGTGTTCTGCGCAACAGTTCTCTCCGTCCTGCCATACGGGTGAGAAACATAGCCACTAAAATCAGAGAATATTCATACGTTACCAGTATTTAATCATAAATGTCTTCGAAGAATTCGTCGTGTATTCTGCAACTATTCAGAAAACAGTGCTGGTGTTAGGGAAACGGTGCTAGGAAAGAATGGCAGATCATTAGATGAAGTATTCAAATTTCATCAGTTTAAGTAGCTGGGATGTGTGTTACGAATGCTCAACCACCGACTTCCACGACGAGCTATGTTTTGCAGTATAAAGGTAGCCTGGAAGAAAGCTATAGGCGGACAGGCATGGCGAAAATCCATGAAGTCACTGACAAATGGACCGAGCCACATTGGTAGGTGTAGACCACCTGGTTGGTGTCCAAGAGATCATAGTAACCGATGGCTGGAGACGTAGTATGACATGCCTCACATTAGCTAAAATCTCCTTTCTTTGTTAACTTGATCAGGTGTCCTTTTCTCCAGTATGTCGATACTTGTTCTTCTTCCTAAATCTAGCTGAAAAAAGCATGAAACATCCCCTCAGTTACTATTATTTCTGCTTTTATTGCCTAATTCTGCTGCTTTATAACTCTTGCTTTGTCTGATGATCACATTGCAATACCCACCTCTTTTGCCGTTCTTCAGTGTCGGTGATTACTTTACCTTCTTTGCTCTTTGCTAGTATTTCTTATTTACGATAATATCGAGAGGGCTTGTTTGTCGTATTATACAGTTGTTTCATTTTTCCTCCTCTCTCTTAGAGCTAGATCGTCCACGTGTTTCCGTTTAGCCGTTTTAATGCTCCTCTTTACTTGCTCATTTATTTCTGTGCATTTGGACTGTGCCTCGACTTTCTTCGCTCTTTTTCGACGGGTACTGATTTCAGTTTTCTTGCTTTTGAGTAGAACCAAGCGTATCAACAGTGATCTATTCCTCGTGATGGTGCTTCGTCGAACTTCAAACCTCATGACATGTTGAAACAGTTGTTTCTTTGATACCTTCCAAGTTGTTCTCTTTAGTAGTTTCCTTTTCTTTGAAAAGGCTTGCAGCTTATCACTGAGGGCTACCATGAATTCGTTTAGTTCGCCTGTATATTCGAGAACGGCCGTATCAAACTTATCTAATGCTGCTTGACCAGTTGTCCTAGGTTTTCTAGTCTCTGTCGCATCTTGGCCACTGCCAAGTGATGACCGAAAGCTTTGTCAGCGCCTCTCTTGTTCCATATGTCCTTCTCGGTCCTTCTGAACGTTTAAGTGCTTTAAATGTGATCGTTTTGGCTCTCCGTAGCTTGGTCCAGTGTAGCACATGTGGCTCAGTGTATGCGTTTGTGTGGAAATATGCTGCGGCATAAAGATCTAATCCTTCACCATTTTTACTCCTTTCTCTCATTACTATTCTTCCCAAGGTATTTCCATATCTAATGTTGTCCATTCCAGCATCGGTGCTTAAATCTCCCATCAGGATGGTTATAACCTTCCTCAACATTTCTCTACGACAGACTACAGCCTGTCAAAAAATTAATCTTCACTGTCTTCGTTGATGCTGTGGGTGTGCATTACACCTATTCCGGTTAATTTTAGTCCTCTCTGTCCTTGTCTGGATGGTACGTCGTTGAAAAACATGAATGAGTCAATGTGTGTAAGCTATTTTCTTCCACATGGAGATAGTACTATTACATCTCTCCTAACGCTTTTCCTGATTGTCCAGCTTGTGTCAAAAGGATTTCATTTATTTCAAGCACCAATAGGTTCGCTTTTCATTTCCGCAGCAACCTGAACTGTCCACTGCTTGAACATTTCATGTACCTACTTTATTTGTTGCTAAGGCTTTAATAAGAGGCGTCGGTCTCTTGAATTCCTAGGGTACTCAACTTTGATGAAGAGGCCTCAAGCTCTATGTGATGATAGCCTTCAAACTTGCACGTCTGCGTATAAAAGATTTGGATTATTTATTCTGGTTAGCGTTTTTGGGCGAGTTGGTTTCCTGCAGGTTTGTCTCGATAGTCTCATGTTAAGTCTTCCCCCTTTATTTAGGCTTCGGAGCAGCGGGAGTAAATGCGAGCCTAGTATGAGCGGGAGGTCTCTCTGAAGAATTGCAACTGTGGTTTCTACTTGACATTCAGGAACAGATGCAATCCCAAATCAAGGTGGTGGAGAAAATTTGTTGCTCAGGTCGATGACTGTGGTGGTGCTTCGTTCTCTGAGCTGAATGTTTTGGTTTTGGAGATTTCATTGTTCTTCTGAACAACATCATCAGCAAAAACTTCTCTCTGAGAATGAAAAACCACAGCGTTTGCATTCTCAAACGTCAAAATGGTGATCTTACCAAACTAGAAATGGATGAAATCTTTAACACCAACTTCATCAATCAAATAAACTAAGTACCTACATATTCAGAGTACTACTCAAATATAGCACCACCTGATGGCCTAGGTAATATTCGCTTGCTCCTGACCTAGTATTGAGAAAATTAAAATCCCTGCCTACCGGAAAGTTACCAGGATGTGACAGTATTCGGCACATAGCCTTGAAACAATGCGCCAAAGCCTTCTGATCACCGATATGTTGCCTGCTCAGACTTCACCGGAGGTACACTAACTCCCAGCTGAATGCAAACAAGCTACTCTCTCCAATCTTCAAAGGAGAATGTAGGAAGGACCTAGCCTCTTACAGACCAGTGGCATTACTACTAACTGCCAACATGGTAATCGAAGGACTGCTGAATGAGTAATAGCGGGAGCACATGGATAAGAAAATTATCCTCCATGAAGATTAGCACTGGCTTCGGATAGGCGGGCCCTGCGCATCCAATCTTCTTATGGCATGAGACAGTTGGACAACCTTATAAGACTGAAAAATACCGGAGCGTATAATATTTCTTGGCTTAGCGCAAACCCCATGCAATTCTGACCGCGAAAGTTGTGGAAATGGGCTTCACCGACATACCCCTATCTTGGTTCAGAAACTACTTGGGGAAAACAGATTTTTGTACCAAGGTAAATGGAGTGCAGGCGAGTTAGCAAGTCTCAATATTAGGAGTTTCACAGGGGACCATCTTAAGTCCACTTCTCCTCTTGAAATTCATTAACGATCTTTTAAACAAAGTTAGCTCGTCGGGATTGATTTACGCAGTCGATACAAATACCTGGAGGTCCATTAGAAGCCAAGAGGATTCAAATGAGCTTCAGAAAAACCATACATCTATTGGAGAATGGGCAATGAAAAACGGATTAAAATTGAAACAGTCAAAATTACACGTTATTTACATTCTGTCCCGCACGACAAACGAATTACACTCTTGACGGAAGTCCGCTTCCTAATGTCTCCTCAGTACGCGATCTCGGTTTATTAACCTCCGAAAGCCTCCACACCAGCTCGAACTATATAGAGGACGCAGCCAAGGCAAATAAAACTCTTCACTTTATGCGAGGACAGTCTAGTGCTCCCACCCCAGAATTATTCTCAAAGTTGTTTAAAACATATGCGCCCCCACACCTTGAGGTTCACAATTTCATCACACCCCGTCTCCTCAAAAGAGACATAAATCTCCTGGATCGAGTGCAGAGACGGGCAACGAAATGGGTGATAAGGTTGAGAAAAAAACTTACGGAGATACACTACATCATCCGGGATTATTCTCCCTGAGTTACAGGGGGATCATAAGTGATCTGATTATGGCGTACAATATATTATCTCTGTTTCCCCTCTCTCGCTTACACTTCAGACTTCTTCCACATTCTTCACTACCATTTGATCAACTAAATTATTCATTTATTCACTTAGTTCTGAAATATTCCTATTAGCAATAGAATTTTCCCCTTCTTATTCTCCACATTCTCCATATTTCCGGTCTGGTAATGTGATAGCTGCTGGTATACAGAAGCCCAGCTGCCATGAAACAAACGTATCCTTTCAGTTCGCAGGACATACAAACTCAAAAACCAATGCCAGCTGACTAGAACTGGATAGTCGAGTGTCGAGAGTGTACCGAATGAATAATAATTTGGCGCAATGAAATCAAATGGTCTACACTAGCTCGTGTAAAGTATTGGAAATTGGATGGTATGGAAGTCCACTCCCTAATGTCTCCTCACAGGGCGATCTTGGTTCAATAACCACAGAAAGCCTCCACACCAGTCCAAACTATGTAGGGGATGCAGCCAAGGCAAATGAGACTCTTCACTTTATGCGAAGACAGCTTGGTGCTATCACACCGAAATTATTTTTAACCCTGTTTAAGACGTACGCGCGCCCATACTTGGAGGTTCACAACGTCATCGCACCTCCTCTGCTTAAAAGAGACATTAATCTCTTGGATCGAGTGCAGAGACGAGCAACCAAATGGGTGATAGGGTTGAAAAATAAACCCTACGACGATAGACTCCAGCTCTTGGGATTATTCCCACTGAGCTACAGGAGAATCAGAGGTGACCTGATTATGGCGTACACCATATTAAACACGCCAAACAATCCGAATGTGAGCATCTTACCGATGCATCACCACCACTCCCTCGAGGCAATCCTCGAAAGATTGCACATCAAAGAGCAAATACTCAGATTCGTGCACACTTTTTCTCATTGCGAGTCGTCGCAACTTGGAATGCTTTCCCAGCCGAGGTAGTTACAGCCCCCTCAGTGGACTGCTTTAAGAAGAGACTTGATAATCACGTACTCACATACGGACTATCATCTCCCTCTTCGACAAGCTGTGCCTGATGCATGTCTTAAGACCTGCTAGTTGTTACCATTGCCATCTCCTCAGATCACTCAGTTAATCTATCTCGCCTATTCCTCTCCCTTGCTTACACTTCGGTCCTCTCTCACAATCTTCACTACCAATTAACAAACTAAATTCATCTATATATTACTCAGTTCTGTAATTTTACTCATATTATCATTTTAATTTATCCTTATTACCCTTATTACTCTCCACATTGCAACTAACTGATCTCCAGTATGGTAATGTGACGGCTGCTAGTATCCAGAAACCCTACTGCCCTGAAACAAACGTTTCATTCAAATCCCGAGACATACAAACTCACAACCAACTGCCAACTGACTAGAATTAGACAGTCGAGTGGCTAGACCCCCATCCATTGGACATTACCGAACACCTGGAACCGTACCGAAAGAACAAGAATCGAGCGCGAAGAAATCAAATAGGTTTACACTAGCTCGTGAAAAAGATATTGGATATTGGATATTGGATTTGCGGGAAACTAATCATGACCTTGTTTCATAGGAAATGTGTTTTCCGTCTTTCACCACTAATTAAAGTTTCATCTGCAGAGTTTCACTTGGGACACCAAAATTCAAATTATAAACTAGTTGCTAATCCTCACAAAGAAGAAACCATTTCTTCTGGCTTTGACAACGTGACAAGATGGCTTATAGCAGCAGATATAGTCAGAGGTACTAAGCTTACTGTGAAACAGTATTGTTTATCACAGGTCTGCGATTGACTCTTGGTATGGTGTTCAAGGAACCTGCAACTCTAAACTATCCTTTCGAGAAGGGTCCTCTTAGTCCGAGATTTCGTGGTGAGCATGCACTACGCAGGTATCCTAGTGGTGAGGAACGATGTATCGCTTGCAAACTTTGCGAAGCTATTTGTCCAGCTCAAGCCATCACTATTGAGGCCGAGCCAAGAGCTGATGGAAGTAGGAGGACAACTAGATATGATATTGATATGACCAAGTGCATTTATTGCGGCTTTTGCCAGGAAGCATGTCCAGTAGATGCTATCGTAGAGGTAATTATTTTGTTCTTTTGAAATGCTTACTATACCTATGATAAAAACCAACTTGCTAGTTCTTGGATTTTCGGGCTAAGTTCCCACTTACAACTTGCAGCTATTACTGACCAGTTTACAACAGTAAAGTCCGAAACGATGAGCTTGTTATCAGTAGCATTTCGTGACAGTTTTAAATTGATGACTGGTAGTAGTTAATGTGTCTATCCAAACTTTCGAAGTAGGAAGAAGTATTATTCAATGGCCGACCTAAAGAATGCTATTTTGCTTGATTTCACGGTTTGTTAAGTAAGCCTAAGTTGGAAAGCCTCATCTTCATCTACAAATCTTTACTTCAGCAGCATAACTTGACAGTTCCAAGGCCGATTTTTGTAACTTGTAAGCATATGAAAGTTTGTCAGTATCTTACTCAAAATCGCCGCTTTACCTTTTGATAATTTTGACGCGTTAAAATACTATAAGCTACCGAAAACAACCTACAGTTAGCTCAATAAAAGTGAACCTTGTAATTTAATCTTTTAGATTCCTACAGGTTAAGTTATAAATTCACTTTCATCCTCGCTGACTTTGTAGATTTTCTACTTATAATCCTATTTGTTACATTTTTCTCTCATATTCTATTTGAAAGTCACTTAAAAATGCTTTTATTAGTTTCACATTCAAATTACGCACCAAGTTGATCGCATTCATTTATCATATCTTAAGTTTCATAAATATAGTTGTCAAGGTGTTAGCTTATAGGATGTATTTGGGAGAAATCATGCATGTACTCGGAAATTCTTTTTGTAAAGATGACATTGGCAAAGTATGTAAATAACTTTCAAAGCAAACATCATCTCATGGTCTCCATATGCAGAGACAACCAATGGAAAACCAATGTGCTTAAAATATCAGCCAGTCTTTTACCATCATTGTAAGGTTTGAGGAATTTCGAACACATTTCCTCTGTAATATCTGGAATATTTATTTAGGACGAACGTTTTGAGCTCTACAAACCGGTCACTTACAAAAGCAATTTGTTCCTAACTCTTAGGTTATCCAAGATCACTGTAATAAAATTGTGACATTGTCAGAAGAACACCTTTGGGCTACTGTACCTAGGTTGGAGTATTTAGATTCACCTTTGAAGTACTCACAGTGATTTCGGCAGCGATTGGATAAAGTTGTGCATGGTCGGTTAGATTTTCATAATTTAAATTCGCCACTAAATACCATTTAAGTTATTGCTTACTTATAAAACTGGTCACCTAAGCTTCATCTAATGTTGACAGTGCTATGTGTTTAGTAAGTAAATATTTTAAATCTCTACTTAACTCACGAGTTTCTCCGGATTTTAGTGTCTACATGTAGAACCGATAAAAGCTTTTAAGTGCTCATTTTTCAGTTCTAGTAATCTTAAAGCGTCTGTTATTAAATCAGATAGTTTTATGAGAAATATTTGAAACTGTATGTAATTCATTCTAAATACTCGCTTAACAGTAATTCTCTAGGTATCACGAAGTGGCTAACTCTTATATGTTTTGCGCTTATCGAAAATAATATTGTACTAATTAGGTTTCGGAGACATACGTAACAGTCATTAAGTTTGGCTTTGATTTTCAATTGAAAATACGAGTAAGTTTTCACTTGCTTAAAAGGCATCGACAAAAACCCAATTTTTAGCTTATCAGTATTTTCATTCCATAGTTTGTTATTTCAAAGTTGATCGCACATTTCAAATCATAAGAAAAAAAATCTAACAAAAAGAAACGTCACTGGACCAACCTGTAGTTGTAAATACTACTGAATTCTTCGACTATCCTTCGGTACATCTTATTTCACCATTACATTAGTATAATTGTTTATCGGGGTCTGGAACTCAGTAGGTTCGCCACTCAAATATAGGATTTTAGAGAATGAAATTCCTCTTTACGTTCATTGAGGCATCATAATTGAGTTGTTTTAAGCTTGAGAAGCTGTAATCTTAAATAAATAACCCAATTACTTATCATCTTTATACCTACATTTTAAATAGCTGATTCTTCTCATTTCTTTTTGATGAGTTTCGGTGTTTTATGCTCTTGTATTCAACCTATTAATAAATCCATTAACTTGAACGGATGTATTACTGTAGAAACTATTACTCTGTTTAGTGTAATTAGAGTTTCAAACAAAGGATATAATTTTTTAAAATCATGTCAGGTTAAGTGTAATCTTAACAGTTGTTAGTGAGTTGAATATGAGATACTCTAATCATACTTTGATAGGTCAATAAGTTATTTAAACCACCGAACTACAACTGATATTAATATTCCAGTTTGTTTTCTCTTTTAAATTACAGGGACCAAACTTTGAATATTCTACTGAAACACATGAAGAATTACTGTATAATAAGGAAAAACTGCTGCAGAATGGTGACAGATGGGAAGTTGAAATCTCTGAAAATCTCAAAGCAGATTATGTATATCGCTGAAGTATTATATAGTTCACTTAATTTACAAATGATTTATTTCATAACATTAATACCAAGTACTAATTTCGTATTTAAACAATTAATACCAACTTTTCTGACATGTTGGGTTGTTAAATATTTGGATATTCTTAGATACATTGGTTTAGAATAAAGTAGAGGTTTTGACTTTTTCCTGGTTCCTTTTGTGCTTTTGTCTCCCAGTAAGTCCTCATAAGTCATGCATAATGGGGAGATCAGATCAAAATGATTTGCTTCTAGTGTCAAGTTTCCATTTATATGTTTAGAATAGTGTAATTTCTATCCAACATAGGTTATGTGACAACGAGTAAATAAATAGTACCCTTCGTTCATTAACTTTAAACCGGTGGAATAATTGAAATGCTCACTTTTACATGAAGTAAGTACTAAAAATGATCAGAACAACAGTGAAAGCCGCCTATTAAACCTACCCTAGACGACCACAAAGGCATCCACCTGAGCTGCAATACTTCTCGCAAGCCATGTTGTTTGGAATTCTTTGTTCTAAGTGGGATAAAATATCCTGGATAAACTATTTCCATCAACTGAGCTCGTTTTTCTGAAACGATATATCCCGACTTCATTTGGTTATCAATCATCACTAAAAGCTGTTAGCTAACCTCTAAAAGGTGTTCATGGAAAATTTCAATTCAACTAATTGTGCGACGATAAGTATAGTCATTTGACCTAAATAAGCCATGATTGTCTCTCACAGTGTATTTTACTTATCATGTACTACTCTAATTCGGTATGACGATAAAAATGCACGCATCTATCTACACATTAATGAAAGACCCCACGCTAAAAAAGCAGTTTGCAGAGCTACGCTGAATTGAATGAAAAGTATTCAGAATTTGTTTTGGGTGATTGTTTATTCACCTAGTTTTATTATTCACTGTCCCTACCGTATCTGCTACCTTGACGTGGTGGTCGGGCTTGACTATCGTGATGATTCAGCCGAGCTATACTGGCTGGAACATATGTTCACGAACGTTCTACCATGCCAGGCAGGTCGGTTGGAGAACGATGAGACTAAAAGCAGCTACCCAAGGTCTGAGGGCGAAGTCGTACTGCTGACTGCAGAGAGGTGTGACAGCAGTAAGGTGTTTCCCTCGGACAACCAGCATCTGCAGCGATGCTGCCTTCTCACAAGGTAGGAAGGGTTAGAAAAGGTCGACCCTAAAAATGTCACACCTCCCCTAACTCACGGATTTCCGTCTTTGTCGGTAAGGGCTGCCCACTAAGGGCTTTCAAGAGCGGAGCTAACACTCAAAAAACCTTTGATAAAAAGGCCGTGCGTGACAGGCCTCAAGCAGTTGTCCCTTGACCCCTGTGTTCACGCACCCAGGTCTCTAAGACCAATGCTAATATACCTTCCTTTTCAGGTTTCTCAAGAAACAACCTTCCACGGTGTGGGCAGCCAGGAAGTGACAACCGACCTCATACCCGTAACAGCACACGACACCAAATTGGTCAAAATCAAATCCTTCATACACCCCCTAATACCTCTCTTATCTCTACGACTAACTCTTCTCACATTCCTTCATCAAACTGCACAGCTAATGCAAACAATGCGAGTTCACGAAACGTCATTTCTGGTCTCCTGAAACCCCGCTCTAGACTACATGTTGGAGCATTTAATGTACGTACATTAGGTCAAATAGGGCAACAAGCTTCGTTAGCTAGAACATTAGAATCTCGCTCAATCGATGTATGCTGCGTCTCGGAAACGCGCATACAGGATCCTAGTAAAGTCATTAATCTGATTTCGCCTTGTCAAAACAAAGAAGCAGCCCGATTTACTCTTCGTGTATCCGGTAGCCCTGATGCTGCTTCCCGGGGTCTCGCTGGTGTAGGTAAAGCATTGAGTCGTAGGGCAGAACTAGCGCTCCTAGAGTGGATCCCTGTAGATAGTCGTTTGTGCGCCGTCCGACTGAACGGGACAGTAAGGATTCGGAAAGATAGGGACACCCATCGTTGCCTCTTCGTCGTTTCTGCCTATGCCCCCACTGACTGCAGTGCAGACGAGGTGAAAGACGAGTTTTACAGAAAGGTTTCGGACCTCCTCCAAAAAGTTAGGCGCTCTGACGTAGTAATAATGACTGGTGACTTTAATGCTCAGGTAGGTAGAGTAAGTGAAAAATGGAAGACACCTAGGTGGATGTTATGGTGTCGCTGCTCAGAGGACAGACAGTGGCAACCGTCTGTTGTAAGTATGCTCAGATAACCGCCTATTTCTAGCAAATACTAACTTTAGGCATAAGGAAAAGCATCTGTTGACCTGGCGACCTCCAAAGTCGTCTCAACGTTGGACGCAACTAGATCATATCGCCATCAGCCACCGATGGAGGGGTTCGATAGAGGACTGTCGCTTGTTCTGAGGCACATGTTTAGATTCAGACCATGCCCTAGTGTGAGCGCGTATTTGTTTGAGGCTTACTGGACGTAGAAAAGACACCGTAAGAAAGCCTCTTAGGGTTTTGCTTAATGATAATAGGGCGAAGAATATATTTCAGAAACAACTAGAAAGACAGTTAGGCGACCATTTAAGCGATTCCCATCAGGAGGCAGGTTGAAATGATATCAAAAAGGCTGTGAAAACAGCAGTGATATCTGCTAGTAAGGTTGACCATAAGGCTAGAATGAAGCCATGGATCTCTGTAGCATCCACCGAACTGATGAATCCCCGAAAACTCATCCCACCTGGCTCTGAACATGATGAAGAACGAAGTCAGCTTAGGCGCAGGCTGATAAAAAGCCTGCGCAACGACCGTGAACAGTGGTGGGTGGCGAAAGCAAAGGCAGTGGCGATAGGCACCAGTAGACAACTTTTCCCACTTATCAAGGAAACTGGTATTAGGAATCCTAGTATAAGTGAGACTATCTCAGAAAATGATGGGACTATTAATTATTTTCAATCCAGGAGACTGGATCCATGGGCAGGACACTTTAAGGATCAGTTTAACTGGCCTCGAGCCACTCTTCAGTTACCCACGATCTCCAGTCATCCTGGATGGAAAATCGACGTAAGTCCCCCTAAGCTTTACGAAGTCGAGAAAGCGTTATAAAATCTGAAGCGAAAGCGACATGCAGGTCCTGATAGACTGACCCCTGAGATATTTAAGGATGGTGGTCCAGTTTTAGCAGCTAGGCTGACTGAGATCTTAGGTAGAATCTGGGAACTGGACGTAATCCCATCCGACTGGTCTCAATCACTGATTGTCCCAATCTATAAGAAAGGACAAAAGTCTTCTTGTGACAATCACAGAGGAATAAGTCTAACTAATATAGTATCTAAAATATTAGCCTCAATAATACTTCGGCGCTTAACGAAAGCTTGTGAAGAGCAAACTCGAAAAAACCAGGCTGGTTTTCGACCTGGACGTGGCTGTATAGACCACGTCTTCACACTACGACAGATCCTGGAACACAGACACACATTTAGGCGTCCTACAATAGTTGTTTTCCTGAACCTAAAAGCGGCATTTGACTCTGGCAGTGTCTGTCATTGAGAGGTGTGCCAGAGAAGTACATTAACCTTATACAAGCTCTCTACTCGAACACCACTGGTCGAGTGAGAGGTTATGGCTAACTGTCACCGGAATTCTTCACTTCAAGTGGTGTCCATCAAGGATGTCTACTCTCTCCATTCTTGTTTAATTTTATCATAAACATGCTCCTAGAAATAACCTTATCCTCGTCTGAATTTTCAGGAGTAGACCTATTACCAGGAGTCTCGCTTATTGACTTAGAATATGCCGATGACATAGTCCTACTTGATTAAGACGCTGACAAAATGCAGAGTCTTCTGACCACCCTAAGCAACAATGCAAGCATGTTCGGGATGCGATTTTCTCCCTCGAAATGCAAAATGTTGTTTCAAGATTGGGTTTCATCGGCACCTGAACTAGTGATAGGGAGTGAAATAGTCGGACGTGTAGACCGCTTCACTTATCTGGCGAGTCTCATCAATGCTGATGGCCTGGTGACTGGCGAAATCTCAGCACGGATACGGAGGGCTCGATTGGCTTTTGCCAATATACGTCATTTATGGCGTAGGCGAGATATCCGTTTGCAGACTAAAGGACGAGTGTACCGCGCAGCAGTTCGCACAGTTCTCCTATATGCATCCGAAACACGACGGGTAAGAGTAGAAGATATTCGTGGGTTCCTAGTTTTTGATCATAGATGTCTTGGAAGCATTGCCCGTGTATCATTTGACACCTCAGTAAGCAATACCGTCGTTAGGAAGCGAGTACTAGGTAAGAATGGCAGATCAATAGATGAAGTATTGAAACTCCATCAGTTGAGGTGGTTGGGACATGTGTTACGAATGCCCAATCACCGACTGCTTCGACGAGCAATGTTTTGTGATGTAGGAGTAGGTTCGAAGGAAGCTAGGAGGAGCCAGACCAAAACATGGTAAAAATCCATGAAGTCACTAACAAGTGGACTGAGTCATGTTGGTAGATGTAGGCTACCTGAGTGGGGCCCGCGAGACGATAGTCACCGATGGTTAGAGACCTTGAATGACATGGCTCAGAATCGTTTGCAATCGCGCAGGTGCATCCACTCTTTGTGTCCTATGAAATTCTAAGCTTCTGCATTCCTCATGATCTCTACCTTTCTCCTCCTAAATTTATCTGACTGAATTATACTTCTTGAGTCATATCTTCGCTCCCTAATCTTCTCCATTACTGCTAATACTTCTGTTATTGCTATCACTGTTGGATTTGAACTGAGAGTTGCGTCTATGTGTTTGTGGGGCATGGCAACCTGAACTGATGTACTTAGGTACGAAGTTCTGCGTTGTATGTCTTATTATTTTCTGTCGAACATGACCATAACATTTGACTTTAGTTGTATATATTACTTACTAAGATTTAAGTAGCCAATAATTGCTAGAAGAAATATCTGGTGACGAAATGCTAAACAGTCGATTACGTTCTCACTAGTTATTCCCTGTTTGTGAAGTCTCTTAACGAAGAATTCGATATTTATATATTCCTTAAAACTTGTTTTCAGTGTTCAGAAAGTATTTTTTACATATTCTTATGTCACATATCCAGTTAAGGCCACAAACTAAAAATGTCATTCTGTACATATATCACCAACAAAAATTTCTTTTGAGTTCATTTTTAAAATAAAGGTTAAATAGAAATTGTCCAAGAAATATGAAGAATTTCTCTTAACTTCTATTGATTGT
Organism: Schistosoma turkestanicum; assembly: GCA_944470395.2. NCBI lineage: Eukaryota > Metazoa > Platyhelminthes > Trematoda > Strigeidida > Schistosomatidae > Schistosoma > Schistosoma turkestanicum. The sequence goes on from OX103974.1 coordinate 26,728,204, forward strand.
GTAACCTCTAGTATATGGCTTCAGGTTGAGTTCTCGAAGTTCTAGCTGAAACTCGTGGCTGTCAAAGTTAGACGAAAACAGAATTGAGACATTCACTTATCAATAACAGTTAATTATGATCACACTATGTTATAGATTGACTAAAAATTGCATCAAGAACCATTGGCCTGTAACTCATCTCTTTAAATATATTACTCTGGTCGAGAAAATTTAATGTCCTTAGTTTAGTCTCCAATAGCTCAATGTGTGCTTTCTTACTTCCTAGTTTTCATTGGTTTCAGTTCGTGATAAAAACGAAGTAACTTAAAATTATGATCATTTGTTGATCTGTTTCTCTTGCTTATCACTATTTCGATTGATAATAATGTAGTCATTTCTATTAATAACAGAGTAAGTGAAATTCTTTAAAAGAAATCAGCATCAAAAATTAACATATTTGCTTTTTTTTTTCTATTTTGAAATGATGACATATGCCTAAGATGCGTGACTTTTGAATTGTCTTCATATTAAAATTAGTTGTTGCTGCTGCTGCTGCTGTATAAAACTTGTATATATTCACAACTGATGGGAGGGGGGGGGTCGAAACGTGGAAAAAATTTCCTCATCAAATCAAAGGGAAAAAAAGAAATGAAAAAGAGAATATGAGGTGGTAAATACACAATCTTTCATTGAAGTATATATACTTAGCGCGAAATTGGCTGTAAGTTAACAATTCACTCTACACGCAAATATACATATGTATGTATATATAATCAGATAATTATTTAGAGATTAGATTGCGAACAAACTCAGTGAAAAGGAGAAAAAAAAGATGATACAAGTATAAAAAATAAATCTCTTATCAGTATACTTATTTTTATTGTTTGAAGAATTTGTTTCATATTAAGTAATTGTGGCATAAATATATATATACAGATATGGTAATAGAAAAACAAACAGAACTTCTACTACTACCTATCTACATTAATGCTTCTCATCATTATCGGTCATCAATTCTATGATAATATGTATATATATCTATATATATTCAATCGGTTCAACTAATCAAAGAAACTTTTAACTGGGTTTTAAGTAATTATTCATTCGTATGAAAAAAAAATTATTAATTCATGGCTCCACCGTTTCCTTTTGTATTATTCTTTCACAGATTATCTTGATAATTTTCTTGTTATTGTACTAATTTTATGTGTGCACTTGCGAGTTGACAAGTCTATTTGGCCTTTATTATGTTCCAACTGAAAATGTGTGTGTGTGTGTGTGTAGGTTTCTTTCTTGAAATAAAGTTTACGCTATCATCATGTCATCATACACATACACACAAGTGAAGAATATCAAATAAAATGAAATGTTGAATGATATATATATGATAAGATCAAGAGAGAGAGTGAAATGTCACAAGTGAAATAAATTATTTTTTTTTTTCAATTGACTTATCATCACATTTACTAGTTGCGTGTAGTTTTTGTTTTGTGAACAGAGTTGTACAGATTTGCTACTATCAGTTTCATTATTATTACCATTCAATAACTAATCATAAACTGATATGTATATACTTTATATTATTAACTGTGTATAGAAGGAGGGAAGTGAGAAGTAGTTGTTTTCATTACAGTGTACTGTCTTTAAACAGATAAGATATTGTTATCTTCTGTTTATTTTTTTCGAGTTTCCATTGAAACATAGATTTCATATTGAAAAAAAAATGTAATTATTCCGATGACAAGTTGAAAGGAGGGAAAAAATATGTTCTCAGTGAATACTTATCAGATGTATGTATGTCATTAGAACAACGCGGGTGTGCGTGTACGTTCTTGTGATTGTAGGCATCCGTTTAGTTGTTTTATAAGTGAACAGTTGAACTTTTTACTGATTAAATTAATTTGCTGATCCTCCACGGTGTAACTAAACAACGCCAGTGATCCAAAAAATGCTGATGTATTTCAACAATCCTTTCTCTGTTTACGTGCGTAAAACTCAAGAAATTCATCAGATGTTATATGCAGTTTATGATGATAACAGATTTCTTTAGAAAACTATTTTTAAATGGATTAAGGATTGTACTGGTGAATTGTGGAGACTGCAACATCTCCACTGTATAACACGGTAGCTTTCTTTGATGGGGACAGCATTGGACATGTGTCCAATCCTTATTTTAGGTCACTGATCTGTGGTAATGATTCTCGGTAAACTGAATTTAAGAAATTATGTGTTTTCACAATCCTGACAAATTAAAAAACTGAGGCATCTTCAAGACCTAATTTATGTGGATTTCCAAAGGAATATAGCGGATACAAGAACGATTTTGAAGCGGATAAGATTAAACTGCCCAAAACTTTTAAAAAATCAATAATGATTAACAATGGAAATCGCGAGAAATTTTTTCATTTTTAAGATGACTTGAAGAATATTCTAGTTAAATGTAAGGTGAAAAAATAAAATTGTATCCAAAGGAGATTAGAATTTCTGATGTAAGCATTCTAAAAACCTAAGAATGTTTTCTACAGTTTCAACAATAAGAAACTAATTGTCCTTAATGATCGATTTTTTGCTAATAAAGCTATCAAAATAGGAGTTATTTGTTGTTAAGAAGTAATGCGTAGTCGCTTCATTATTGTGCTAAAGTGTTCCAATATCTTGAACCTCTTTCAAACTAAACGTATGAACTCTAGGTTTCAACAAGATGTGATTTCTTAAACAGACTAGATGTATATTATGGCTAACTTTGGTTCGCAAACTGAGAAGCAATAAAGTTATTTCGTATTCGCATGGAACTATTTGTTGGTAGACTCCTATGTTTCATTAAGCGAGAGATAAATCTTCTGGACCTTGCTGTAGTAACTAGAAGTGTAAGAATCATTTGGAAACGAAAGCCTGTGATTGTTTGATAAGTAAACAATATAATGTCCGGATTAATTTACCTCAAGCGCTAGTTTTCTTTCAGACTGAGATTTTAAGGCGCAAAAATCAAGTGCAATAGTTTGCTGTGAAATAAACTTGATGACAGATTGTTTCGGATAGCAGTTCAAAATGGTTAGTAAGCTCTAAGTAACGTTGAGTACTTACACGATTTCGATACTAACTAGATAGTTTGTTATAGGTTCATCTCCATTTAACCAATCATTGAAATGAGATATCGTTTAGTTAGTTAGTTAGTTTCTGGAGATCGACTAAAGGTCAAGACAGTTTACATTATTAGTTTAGAATTCACCATCATAACCCAGAATTTGAGTTTCTCAATAGTCATGATACGTATAAATTGTTGAATGGAAATTCAGTGGTCTAAATTTACCGACATAATACTACGGGTGTCGCTTGTTTCAATGTTACCATGATCACTTTATACAACAAATTGAGTTGTTAAGTAACTTATCGGATCAGTATCGTGTACCTATTGAATTACTTACAATAATTTCTACTAGCTTATATAATAATACTAATATTTATTAAAATTAAAAATTGTTACCCATCAACTTTCATTTTATATTCACAAAGATCTATTTTGTTTTGCCTATAATCACCATTTATTTCATTAATCAGTTTATTATCTTTCCATACATTTTGGCGTTATGTTCTTTTTTTCTTTCTTTCAGTTTCCCTTGTCATGTTGTGTTTTGTGATTGTTCTCTTAATCCCTGCTTCATTGTCTATGCATGCATACAATACGTGTGTAAATAATTTGCAAGTAATAAATATATCTGATTTTCATACTCCAATCAAAAGGATAAATGAGTAGATTAACAGTAGTCGTATTAATTATGTGCAATTATATATATATTATAAATATAGTGAGAGGAAAAGAAAGATAAAAACAGAAAAATCATGACAGAAATCAAAGATATATATATATCCATTCATAATTATTTCGAGTGCTTACTTTAGGCTGCATACACAGCATATATATTTATATATTAATATTTTATAACTATCTGTTATATGCGTTCATGTGTTCGACAGTGACTTTCTCATTCTCTACTTCTGTATCTCTCGTACTCACGTACATGTATATGTATATATATGTATATTAACCAGTACTTGAGTACACCTTGTCAAATTACAAAATAATCAATTCAATTTTTTTGTGAGTCTGTCGAATAAATCATTAAGCAGATAATGTACACTGATATTTGTAGATATTAATATATATAGTATCAATGCAGTCATAAGCTTAACAGAGTGAACAACATATTATCCAGTTTATATAATAAACGAATACATTCTACAAACAAACACATACACACACACACACAATCATTTTTATTCATGAATAAGTGAATATGAATTCAAAAAACAAACATGCTTTTACATTATGTGATTATTATTCGGTGGAAATTATGATTTATGACTACTCTGTTTGTTTGTTTTGTGTTTTTCAATGATTTTGCTGTAGGTAGAATAATCAGGGTAGGTGGTAGAATTCAATGATGTGAATAGTATTAGATGCTCTACACTGATTTAGTAGTCACTATATGTATATATATATATATATATATATATATATATATATATATATGTATATACACTATATTGAATAAACACCTTGACAAATAGAAATAATTGACCATTAATAATCATTGCTATTATCACTGTTACTGTTATCATTATGCATTCAGAAAGAGAAAAAAAAATGTAATTTGTAGAATAAAGAATGCAAAAAAAAGCTAGAGAGAGAGAGAGTAGTCACATTTTCTGTAATATTACAAATGGATTTTATTATAAACATTTTGATAAGAGTAATGTAATGTAATGCTCAATATATATATATATATATATATATATATATATATATATATATATATATATACATAGATAGATGTATATATAGTATTATGACTATTGTGATATGGTTCATTTGTGATCTCTACCTTTTTTTTTGTTTTAGAAAAAAAAAATTATTCATCTAGTATCTTATCGTGCTTTTAGATTGTTGTTCAGTCTCATAATATATTATTATATAATATTAATTATACATGAATTATCAATGCGTTTACGAATAAATAAATAAATGTACATTCATATATATACATATATATTCGAGCTAAAATCATTTCACTTGAATTATTATTATTATAGTCTAATTAAATAATTGATAATTATTTTCATGGCAAATTTTTGTTATACAAAATAGACATTAATTCATTAGTCCAATTCAAATGATATACACACTTTCCTATACTGCATAAATAAATGAATATAGTCTGTTAAATTGTGCAAATAATTTCATGTTAAAAAAAAAACATAAATTAATTTCTATATCATCTATTATTAAGATAGAATTATTTTGCATTCGTTTGAATATTATTACACAGGTTATATGAAATGATAAATTGTTAAATTGACTGGAGTCAGTAACAAGATTATGTTTGTTTGATGAAAAATACTTTTCTGACAAATATAAAATATGAGAATAAAGTTTTATGTATAAGTTAATCATCACCATATAGAAATTGTCAAGAGGCCAAACTAAATGATTGAGAAATAGATTCATAATAGACATGAATAATACTTACATTGACAATAATAAATACAAAATACTTTTCAATAAATCAGCTTGACTCAAATTTGTACATGGTTAGAATTTCATTGAGTACAAACTATTCACTAATGATCATTTGGTACTAACAACGTCTTTTGAAATAAAGCCAGGAACTTATTGTTCCGAAATAAGGAGAAATAAATGTTGATCATTTTTTTCTTTTTCTGAATTACTTGAGTTAATTATTTACTTTTTTAACAACCATTTAGGTATATTATATTCAATTATTATTTTATTCAAATTTAGATTTAACAGTACAGTTTATCATAAACTGTTATAAATCAGTTATTACTGTTTATGCTTGCCATATTGGGATGTTCTTTTGGAAATTTTCAATTAGAGTTATGGAGATTAGTGTTTTTACACATTTGAAATCATCAATCAATCATTGTTAGACCAACATTAGAAACCTGAAAGCGCTGAACGGCCGTTTCGTTCTGGTATGGGACTCATCAGCAGTGAGCATCCACGACTCCTGCACCTCGCAGGATTCGAACCCAGGACCTCCGGTCTTGTTCGCGAACGCCTAACCTCTTGACCACTGAGCCGGCATCCAACGGTGTCAGTGTCTAACTTTAATTGATCTAAGGATTTTGCGCGACCTCACCTATTTGTCTTTGGTAGTTACTGCCTACACCCGACAGTGTTGAACTCCATTGGTCACGTCTTCTCCAAGAATTTCCTCAAGAAGCTAGTCACTTGTGTAAAAACACAAACCTCCAAAACTCTGCCTGATAATACTAAACACCTGTAAATCATGCGAGACTAGTTGTTAAATGGATAAAAGCAATATTCACACATACAAAAACCGTGTACATTTAATTATCACATATTATTTATATCTCCATAATTCCATTACATTTGAATGACATTCGTAATAAAAGTTAATTTAATTTGCCAGATGTGAATACTGTTATTTGTTGAGAGTGTAAGTTGATTTAATAAAAAAGTTATTTTATTCTTTTTCACTAAACATAGTAACAAAAGCTTAAAATATATCAATAAATATATATCTATATAATCTATACATTAATTATTTAAGTGCGAGTAACCTATTTCATGGCCTCTAATCTTTAATATTTATCAAATTCTATCGATTTAGTTTTCGACCGTTCTGATTAAAGTGGAAAAAAAATCAATAAATACCTTCATACGAGTTGTTGTAAATTGTTTCTGAAATTTCAATTGGTTGTAATCAGTAATCAATCATGTTGAAACAACCGATTATTTTGAGCCCAACATATTAGAAGACCAAAATTTTAGCATCAGTCCTAGCAGAAAATGTCTCAGGTTAATTTTTCTTATTAAATAACGCATGAAAAACTTATTAAAAATCAATGAATCCTTTTCATTGCATTTTTTTTGATGAAATCACATTTAACTATGGTTCTTATTCAATTTCGTACACATACTAGTAACCATTTGACTGAAAGCTTTCTTAAGAAGAGCAGGCTTCAACCTTAGTAAAATCAAAAATGTCAATTACTTAGCAGTCATTATCCTGAATCATAACTAATGTCAGTTATTAATTTAAATCACCTCTGAAAGATACAGATCTTCCGACAGAGCACATTATAAGCTATTTAGTGTATTATTTAGTTTTAAATTAGAGTTAAGGAGATTAGTGTTTTTTACACATTTGAAATCATCAATCAATCATTGTTAGATCACCATTAGAAGCCTGCACGGAAATTCTCGGAGTTCTAGTGAAAAGATGTGACCAGTGGAGTTCAACCCTATCGGATGTAGGCAGTAACTACCAAAGACAAATGGGTGAGGTCGCACAAAATCCCTAGATCAATCACAGTTAGACATTAGCACTGTTGGACGCCGGCTCAGTGGTCCAGAGTTTAGGCGTTCGCGCACAATACTGAAGGTCCCGGGTTCGAAACCTGCAAGGTGCAGGAGTGGTGGATGCTCACTGCTGATTTCGTCCCATACCAGGAAGAAACGGCCGTCCAATGCTTCCAGGTTTCTAATGTTGGTCAAACAATGATTGATTGATGAAATTAAGTGTGTATTATTTAGTTGTTGTTCTCTACTATTCATAACTTTATTCTATATGTATTTTGCGGATTTTTTAAAAAAGACTACATCATCAGTTGATATGTTGACCATTTTCTTTAATAAATCTTCTGAATTAGTCTCTAGTCTCAAGCAAAAGTGATTCAGTTTCTAAATGTAATCATTCTTGGTTTTTTTTAATTCATTTTCTTCATTAGAAATTCATGTGTAGGTAATAATTAAATCTCGAAATAGAAAACAGAACAATCTTTTTAATAATAATTATTATTATTATTATTATTTTTGTTGTTATTATCTATTTTTTTTTTCAATGTAACTCAAACTGATTGATGTCAATGTTTGATGTAGACTATCCTGAAAGCCATGATGTTCCACTTCTTTGAGATAGTTACAATACGACAATAACAATAATAATCATCATCATCATCATCCTTATCACTCAATATGTTCCAAATATTCATTACAATGTCAAACCAAAGAAAAATATTTCATACTATTCATTTTTACATGATAAATTATCAACATAAACAATTTATATATATATATATATATATATATATATATATATATACTCCTACTTCTATCATTCATAATTGATAAAAAAACAAGATCATCAATTCAGACATATGTTAATGTTTATTACTGCCTTCAACTATGCTTAATTAATCTAATTTACTGACAACTATCAAACACTTGTTCATTTTTCCACATTTCCAATATCATCCCCCTTCATTCCCATTCTGTCTCTCATGAATACCCTCTCATCCTACATATGTCGTAATGTATATATGTCAATCAATTTAGTTGTAAATATACTTACTTATCTTATGAAGTGGTAGAGTTGATGCTAAAATTCAAAGATAACAGTTTCTTGTGATAAATACTACTTTTATAAGTGGTAGTAGTAGTAGTAATAATAATAATAACGATAATTATGTATGAGGACATTTAATAGTTACTCTGTGTTTGTATATGCAGCAACTTTGTTGTTCAGCTTGTCAGTGTGCATGATTTTTTGACGATCTTTAGGTAAGATATGTAAATCATAAAAATAATAATAATAATAATCATAACATTATTACATTATCTAATAAACACAAAGATAAAATAAAGAATTATTCAGATATTTAAAAAAAGAAACAATTATTTTCTTTTTCCAAAAAACTGCAGATTATTATTTCTATTGTTAAAAGCAAAAATATTTCTTTTGTCAAGTTGAATCATTCAAGTTTATGAGAAAAATATAAAAAAAAATTGGGAATGAATTAAAGAATTCCTAAGCACCTCTTCACTGATGAATACGATGGACTTTTTGAAAGTATTATATATTCTACTTTATTCAATTGTGTTAATTTTTTGTAGACACTTATCCCTTTCAGTTTACACATTCGAATGATACGCACACACACACAAACACTTATTGATAAAAAAGGAATAGATGACAGTAGAGAGAAAAAAAAGAAAAAAGCTGTTAATTCAAACTATTGAAAATTCAATTTATTATTATAAGTAATTAGTTTACTCTTTGATTTAAATAATAATATATGGTAACAATTGTAACAGTTAGCCAATATAAGCATTTAACATTGTTGTTGATTATTAGATTAAGTGAATTCAAAAACACGTAAGAGAGGTGATAACATTATAGTAAACTTGAATAAATCTTTGCTGAATAAAAAAGATTGATAATTTATTATTATTACTTTTATGTTTTATCTTGGAGCATGCTTGAATTCACATAATATTGGTTATGAATAAGATTTAACATATTCATTCCATGCATAATTTAGTATCATCCACTTACTAACTTACTTGCGCCTGTTACCTACCCCCAATGGAGCATAGGCCGCCCAACAGTTTTATCCAACCAACTATGTCCTGGGCTTCCCTCTCCAGTTCTGTCCAATTTTTGTTCATTCCTCTCATGTCTTTCTCTATTTCTCGGCGTAAAGTGTAACTTGGCCTTCCTCTTTTCCTTTTACCTTGAGGGTTCCATGCGAGGGCTTGTCTTGTGATGCATTTCAGTGATTTTCGTAGTGTGTGTCCAATCCACTTCCACCGCTTCTTTCTGATTTCCTCCTCCACTAGGATCTGGTTTGTTCTCTACCACAGTACGTTGTTGCTGATCGTGTCTGGTCAACGAATCCGAAGTATTTTGCGAAGATAACTGTTCATAAATACTTGTATCTTTTGGATGATGACTTTCGTAATTCACTATGTCAATTTTCAATAAGAGTTAAGGAGATTAGTGTTTCTTATACATTTGAAATCATCAATCAACCGTTGTTAGACCACTATTGAAAACCTGGAAGCACTAGACGACGGCCGTTTCGGTCTAGTATGGGACTCATCAACAGTGCGCATCCAAGACATTTTTTATGTACTTCTTATTGTTAACAAGTATATTAAGTATCTTTCAAAATTACCACCATTATGTGAACTTAAACTCTTGGCAAAAAGTGAAACGGTCAGTAATAGAATTGAAGTATTCCTTTAAGGCTAACATAAAATCTGAAATTAAGGATTATTTATTTGATTACTGTTGTAATTGCAGCTAATCTTCAAGGAGATAACACAAGCAATAACATGAAGGCAAAGCATGTTCGGGATGTGCTTCTCACCCTCCAAAAGCAAAATGTTGCTTCTAGATTGGTTTGCAACGACACCTGAACTAGTGATAGGGAGTGAAGTAGTCCAGCGTGTCAACCGCCTTACTTATCTCGGGAGTCTCATCAGTGCTGATGGCCTGGTGACTGACGTAATCTCAGCACGGATACGGAGGGCTCGATTGGCTTTTGCCAATATACGTCATATATGGCGTAGGCGAGATATCCGTTTGCAGACTAAAGGACGAGTGTACTGCGCAGCAGTTCGCTCCGTTCTCCTATATGCATCCGAAACACGACGGGTAAGGGTAGAAGATATTCGTGGGTTCCTAGTATTTGATCATAGATGTCTTAGAAGCATTGCTCGTGTATCAGGTGACATCAGTAAGCTATTCTGTCGTTAGGAAGCGAGTACCAGGTAAGGATGGCAGGTCAATAGATGAAGTATTGAAACTCCATCAGTTGAGGTGGTTGGGACATGTGTTACGAATGCCCAATCACCGACTGCTTCGACGAGCAATGTTTTATGGTGTAGGAGAAGGTTGGAAGGAAGCTAGGAGTGTCGAGACCAAAATATGACAGAAATGCATGAAATCAAAGAGAAGTGGACTGAGTCATGTTGGTAGATGTAGGCTACCTGATTGGGGTCCTCGAGATGATAATAATCGATGGTTAGAGACCTTGAATAACAGTTCAAAATCGTTTGCAATGGCCCAACTGCATCCACTATTTGTGTTCTCTCAAATCATAATCTTCTGGATTCTTCAACACATCTACCTTTGTCTTTCTAAACTTATCTCACTGAATTATTTTTGAATAATATCTTGGAACCCCAATCCTCTCTATTACCAGTAGTACTCCTACTACCTTTACCTCTATGGGATTCGAATCGACAGTTGTGTCTCTGTGCTAGTACGGTATGGCAACATGAACTGATGTACTAACGTAAAAAGTTCTACATTGCGTCTGACTGACTGACATGAAGGCGATCGATGTATCCAAAAAATCAAAATGACATGTGAATACAATTTACTTTGATAAACATTCAGATTTGTATATGATATTCAGCTGTGTATCACTTTGTATTAATTAATCGACAACTAACTGTATAATTCCAAAGTTACAATATCTATAACCGAAAGACTTAACTAAAACAGTCATTCTTCGAAAACAAATTCATTACACTTCATGGATGATCGGAAAACCAATCAAACTCAAATCAGTTCATTCTTTTCTCACTAAATCATTTAAAAGTAACCTTAGATTTCAACAAATTTTTTCAAATCAGTCATGATTTTATAAGTCTAGTTAGCCTAAAAGTTATAGGATACAGAGATATGAAGATATTGCACTGGTTAGTTTAGTGTACTATCAGTATTTCATGACTTATTTGAAGCTTCATGAATAAGCATTGTTACTCTTTTTTACAATTAATTATGTCGAATGATTTTGAAATCCGATTTAAAAAATAAACATAAAAAAAGTATCAGTACTTTTGTGTATATTTTTTAAAATGTTGTAAAACTGTAGTCTGTCTATTCAACATCCAACCATTTTTGAAAAAGAAAATAATAAGTATAGGATAGTTTTAAATTGTTCTTCATAAAATGTTATTAGTATAGGCTTGTGGAGATTGTTGATTTTTATTAAACTTATGAAATCACCATTGTCAGACCATGTTTCTGACATTGGTCAACTCATGATTTCAACAAGATTTCGCGAAAGTTTGATTTATATAATTCACTTAGAAGTATTCATGAAAGTAACAAATTCATTTCGATGAGACTAGTTTTATTTCCCAATGATTTGACATCACAATCTGACAGTGTTTGGACAATTATTCAGAAGCATAAACTACTACACAAGTGTTTCATTACAGTACGAAACTTCCACGAAACCACTCAGGATTATACTGATGACGTATGAGCCTTATGGTGACGTCGTAAACTTAAGCGTAATGAGTTGTCATCCAATAACTTACATTCCGAACATCACTCAGTTCCCTACATCATTCGTCTGTCATCTACTACCGTTGTTTGTATCTATCTTATGTTCAAAAAAGTTAAGCTTCTTATTATCTTGACTTATCATTGGAGCTTCAGGGGTTACCTCTCAAAAACGTGGTCATGATCTTATTTTAGAATGAGGTTGTAGTGTATGGTAAATTTGCGTTTTTACATGACAAACCCACTTTAGTTAGACCACTAAGTATTAAGTTAGAGAACAGATTGGGTTTAAAGATATAAACTGTTAGATATCATGTAAGTAATATAAAGGTTAAATGTTTGCCGCTCGACTAAGAAGTTCTGTTTTCAGTATCTGGTTGAGTTATAGATGTCCAGTGCCAAGGAATCTCCTATTAGGGAGAAACACCTGTTCGATGATTTTTGTTTTACAATTAATATCAGTCCTCTATAGAGAACTGGCAAATCTCCCCTGTCCCTCTACTAAAAGAGATTTCCTATCGCTTCCTATAAAGATAGTTATATATTTCTCAAAAAGCCGTACCACGCATGCTATCATATAAGAAAACCTAAAATGAATTGACAGTTCCATCTACTATTTACCATTTAATACAAATAGATTTTGAATCGATACTTTACACAAGTGATTACATTTTCACTAGACTATTAAATCTCATAGATTAAAACTTCAACTAAGTAATCTAGAAACCAGTACCCGAAAAAAATTCTACTATAACTTATGGATCTTTTCGATTACAATCATCTATCATGTTGAAATTTGAATTGTTACTAATCTTACACAAATATTTATCGAATTCTATATACAATTTCTTCATCTTAATTACTTCATGGATTGTTATATGAAAAATATTAGCTACAATTTCCAAAATAAAAATGAACTATTAGCCAGTAGTTGAACTGAACGATAGGGAACTTGAATATTTATTTACAATTTCGTCTTATTGAAGACTTGTAACTTCACTTATCAATCTCACTGTAGTTTAAAATAACATATTACAATACTTGTGATCTGGAGCTCCAAACAAATATCAAACAACACCAAAATCAGGATTTTCAATACAAATGTCAAGACAGTTCTACTGTATGGAGCGGAAACATGGAGAACTACCAAAGCCATCATCCAGAAGATACAAGTATTTATGATCAGTTGTCTACGCAAAATACTTCATATTCGTTGGCCAGACACCACCAGCAACAACTTACTGTGGGAGAGAACAAACCAGATTCCAGTGGAGGAGGAAATCAGAAAGAAGCGGTGGAAGTGGATAGGACACACTGCGAAAATCACTGAACTGCGTCACAAGACAAGCCCTCACATGGAACCTTCAAGGCAAAAGGAAAAGAGGAAGGCTAAGGAACACATAACGCCGTGAAATAGAAAAGGTCGCGAGAAGAATGAACAAAAACTGGAAAGAACCAGAAAGGAAGTCCAGTAGAGAGTTGAGTGGATAAAACTGTTGGGCGGCCTATGCTCGATTGGGGGTAGGTAACAGGCGTAAGGAAGTAAGTAAATACTAGTGATAGTGTATTAGTGTCCAATGTATACATTCTCCATATTCGTAATTGTTGAGGACATTTGACCCCAGAACTCGCTTGATGAATGTCTTAATGTTGGGTTTTATTCATGGGCTGACCAGTTGACCTTGAGATCACGTTTTCCACTCGAAAAATCCTTGGCTGTGATTGGCTTCTGTGTTATTTTAGTGTGTCGTTTTTATGACTCTCCCAAGGAGGTTTCTGTGATGTATAAATAAACGCGCATTGTATGTTTCAGTTCATTGTGTTGCTGGCTAAGTGTTCGTAGAATACACTTTTCTACGCTATATCAAGACTTTTTCGTTAGTTTCTTTGGGGGCAATCGATCAGAGTAGCCTATCGTGCCACTGGTTTATTGTCTCATTCTCGTTTATCGACTAAGGTGAACCCATAATAGTTTCAAGCATATCAGGTAACGAGCATAACAGTAATGATTATGAAAAGTTGATTGCTAACTTAAGCAGATTTTCTATCATAACAGTTTCATTATTTCCTAATTCGCTGTCTTATTTACAGAAAATACAAGAAATGATAAAAAGAAAACACCACAGAATTTACTATTGTTATTCAATAATTATTTACAATCATAATCACAGAAAAAATCCTCTCTCTATCATTTTAATCAGTCATATTATGCTTTTATAATACACATGACCCTTAACTTATTGATTATTCCATTGTTGTTAGAATGAAATCTTGTTTTAAAACATCCATCATACCGGTCATTATTTTTGTTTGACATCAATTTTTTCTTGTTGTTGTTGTTGTTGCATAATTGATGAAAAAATTCATGCTACAAATAGTTCATTGATTTTCCCTATAAATGATTTTCGTTTACTTCTTTGTGTATTCATGTTGTGGTTGGTTTTTCCGCTTTCATACTGTTTTCTAAAAAAAGAAAATCTTATTTATTCTAATGGAATTACGATTTATTAATGCGTGAAATACATACATATCTATCTACTTAGTTAATAGAGATGAAACAAACATTATACACATAGATATGTGTTAAATAAACATGACAGTAGCAGTAGTAATAATAGTAATAGTTTGTGAATATTTATCTTTTATTCTTTTAAATTTATTTTATAAAATAAGTGACAATAGTAGAAAAATTAGTGTTAATATTACTTATGTTTTTATTGTATTGATAGTAAAATAGTATAGTACTAATGATTGTCATAACATGTATATTATTTATTAGTTAGAATTAATTGTTCATATATATATATATATATATATATATATATATATATATATATATATATATATATATATATTGTGTGTTCACATTAGTTGATAGAATAAAAAGTAGAGTGAATAAGTTGTTTCTGGATGAATAACAAACTTATAAACAGTAAACAATATGCCTATAAGCACACGTGTAGAAAGCTAGATTAATAATATCCATTAATCTAGTTGTCAGTGCAAAAAAAAGTTATTTCTATATAAAAATTAAGTCTAAAAGAAAAGTGTTTATTGAGACAATTTGTTTCCCGAAAAAAATTACAGAATTAACAGAAAATGATATGATTTCCTTTTCATGATTAGAAAATATTTTGTCTATGACATGATAAGATGTGATTATGATTAATTGAGATTGGTAAAATTGAGCTGGACAAGTTAACATGAACCCCCTACACTACCTTGCATTATATTTCATCCAGTCTCTTTCCTTCTCCCTCTCTCTCTCTCTCTATCTCTCCCTCTCGCCAATTTGAATTTATTAACTCCGGTGAAATATATTATATTCACACTCCAATGTTTAGAGTTGATATCTTTTATTTTTTTTAAATAGAGAAAAAAAATCATAAAACTAGTTTATAGTTTCTCTTTTTAGTCGATTAAGTGTGTGTTGATGTTTCCGGTTTCCGGATATAATTTAATTTATTGAAAAACAAAATCGTTATTGAATGATTAATTTATAATAATATTTACGTTTAGTGTAAAATAAAATACAATTAATGAATTTATTTGTCTGTATATTATTGTTGATATTATTACTATTATAAGTAGTAATAGTGTTAGTAGTAGTAGAACTAGTAGTAGTAGTGTGGTGCGCGCTACTTATAAGTAGTATATGACGCGAATAAAAACGTAATCTCTGGCAGCAGAAGATGGGGAAAGATCAAGAAAGGAAGAGTGGGAACACAATGGAATTTGTATGAAACGCATGAATAAGTGAAATGTCAGACAATCGATTGATGATGGATTGAAGATTTGCAAATTAACGGTTACGTTCTGCTTCACTACAGTAGTAGTAATAGCAGTAGTAATAGTAGAAGTAGAAGTAGAACCAGTAATCTTAGTAGTAGTAGTAATCTACTAACTGAAAATTTTCTAAAAGAAATTAGCGCACTGTAAGTTCTGTTATTCCTTATAATAATTGTCAAATTAAACAGATTTGACTTATCAAAGTTCATACAAACAACAACAATCTATTATCTTCTTGTAGAGATTGAAATAAAATATTAGTAGCTTTAGACATTAGAATCTCACTAAATAAATAACTAACCACGAAATGAACACAATTTAAGTCAGTAAATATATGACTTTATTATATAATTTAGGATAAATTACTGAATATCGATCTAACTAAATATTTTCGGTTTGACATCTATTGTAGAGTAAGATTGTGAATGCATACTGTTAAAAGTAACCTATAACTAGGACGAAACAGGTGTCTATTAGCTTTTGATTTTCAATGACCATCTTATTAAAACCAATGAACGTTTTAGAAAAGGAAGTCATATAATGATGGAGCTATTTCAACCAATTCATAATCTTTTACATTTTTTGTATAGTGAAAGTATTTGTCTACCACCTATATAACTGCTTCACAGTACCATAAAATACATAATAAAACGAAAATACTTTACAAGAAGGTACCTTTCTTTTTTTTTTTTTACAAAAATCATAATTGATCTGATTAGGAATACTTTTGTATTGTCTTTATTTTCCAGCTGAGAAATACCAGCATACCATAATCATATCTTACATTTTTATTTTTCAACCACATTACTCATCCAATATATAACATAATGTGTGTACATGCAAAATATACTTCTCAACATAGAACGGATTGGTAACATTGATGACATTAAAGTTAAGTTATTTTCTCAGTATATATATGTACACTGAATTCTCTATTGTAAACAACTTGATCAAATCTATAAGTGTCAAATATATGTATTTGACTGATAAAGAAGTGTATCGTTGACAAATTTGCGTGATAGAAAATGATGATTGAATTTTCAGTGTGCTTTTTTTTTCTTTACCAATTGACAAATTTATTTTTTTTCAAAATGTCAAGTTGTTTAATATTTCTCACGTACTATGTATGATGTGGTGAAGTTATCTACAATCTTCATTGATGATTGAATGACTTTGAGTATAATGCTGTTGTTATAAATCTACAATCATTTTCATAAAATGAAAACTGATTATAAATGAGGTTTTTGAAGAGTAGTCAACTGTTTAAAATTAAAAAAAAAGACATATTTATCTTATGATAAGTGAAGAAAATAGTCAATAAAATTCGTGTTTGGCTACCACATAAAATAGTAACTGTATGACATAGCTGAAACCGATAGAATAGAATAACTATAGTGATGGTTTTAGTAGTCTAATGTAGTTTATATCACAGACTGACTCCACTTAAGCAATCAAGAGAACACTGAATATATGTTCCGCTTCCGCTCGAAAATTCTTTAAAGCAGTTACCCAGGTCTTGGCTAGAGACAGAACCTAGGATCTTTAGACATTGCGACAGCTAAGTCACTTTTAAACCACAAAGTTTCAGTTCAATGATTTGCAATTCTGACTTCAATTATTTACTCATATTGGTTGACTATCAGTAGACATCCAACCTAAATTAGTCTTTGTTACAAAAATGTTTGAAAATTAACAATGTATTGTTTCACTAAAAATTATCCAAGAAACACAAACGCTTTCAAAATTATTTATATTAAGCTTTTCGCAAAACATCTTCAATAAGGATTTTCAGCCTACATGTAACTTCTGAAAGAAAACACTCCTTATAACCAGTTGACAAACAATTTTCATTCTGATAAATGAGTAGTCTGCACCGATATTCTCAGAGCTCATTAAATGTTGAATACGACCGATTAAAAAGTATAAATCAGAATAATAAATCAATTGCAGAAAATTTTTTATCCGTTTATTATCAATATAGTAGATTTACAATTTAAAAAAAATTAGATCCTATAAACGGTTATGAATTATTTAATTAATTTACTTTTCAATCAATTACTGTACAATCAATTCGTAAGGATTATATGAGCTATTACCGGTCAATGCTAAAGAGCAATACAGTTTAAATGCTCCACCATGCAGTAGGATCAAAATTTTTATACCAAAATTTATTTCTTTATTAGATTTAGTCAAATATCTTTAGTGATCTGTGCTGAACTGTACCAAACATTTCAAAAGTATCACTATTTGACAATAGAATTATATTTGAAATCATGAATCGATCAATGTTAGACTACCATTAGAAACCTGAAAGCATTAGACGGCCTTTAGACATTAACATCCTTAAATATGGGCTCATTGGTCAAGAGGCTAGGCGTTGGCGAGCAAGACCGAAGGTCCTGGGTTCGAGTCTTGCGAGGTGCAGGAGTTGTGGATGCGCATTGCTGATGAGTCTCACAGCAGAGCGAAACGACCGTCCAGTGCTTCTAGGTTTCTAATGGTGGTCTAACATTGATCGGTTCATGATTTAAAATGTGTAGCTTAACAATCTTCACATCCTCGTAATGCAGTAGAATGATATGCTTAAAAAATTATCTTTTAAATATCTTTATCATCTAACTAATATCACCAAGATTTGTGATTAAGTAATGTTGATGAGAATGTATTTTTTATTTTCATGAAAATTACTTTTTTTTACTATGCCAATATTCTCTAGTAAAGAATAACCTATAAATGTCTTTTTTAACGAATACACCAATGCAATATCAAGTGAATTTATTCATAACTAGGTACTAGATATGTGTATTCTGTAAGAATAGATTGATGAATATTAAAGCATTGAATTCATTTAAACTAAAATTCTTTAGGGATAATAGAATTTTGTTCATTTTTAATGAACTCGGTAAAAGTTTACGAGATAAGTGAAAATATCGTAACATGTGCTGACTAGTGACAAGCTTCGTGAGGAAATTCTCGGAGTTCTAGTTAAGAAGACGTGAATGATGGAGTTCAACCCTGTCGGGTGTAGGCAGTAACTACCAAAGACAAATAGGTGAGGTCACGCAAATTCCCCAGATCAATCAGAGTTAGACATTAACACGGTTGGATGCCGGCCCAGTGGTCCGATGGTTAGGCGTTCGAACCCTGCTGTGTGCAGGAGTCGTGGATACGTACTGCTGATGAGTCCCATAGCAGGACGAAACGGCCGTCTAGTGCTTTCAGGTTTCTAATGGGGGTTTAACAATGATTGATTGATGTGTAAAATCACAAATCTCTAAAACCCTAACTGAGAATAAGTGAAAAAAATGAAAAGGTATGAATTTCTGTTTTGTTCATACTTTACTAAAATCTGGATAAGTTAGTTTTTATTAAAAAATGTCTTAGAATACATACATGGAAACATAATATAGTATAAGAACTACTTACTAAACATCAAAATCTTTAAAAAGTATTCACACTAGTCAGCTTTTTAGTACAAAATGTCTATTGGGTTGAAGATATTCACAACTTCTTCTAGTATGTCTACTTATGACAACATCAATGCAATCATTCAATGATATTTGGAACGGATCTTTCTATTCAGTAATAAAACTACTGAAGTTCTTCCTAAGTAGTTTATAAGCATGCAATGAACTTTTAATCCGCTAACTATTATTTTCAACACTATTCCTTAAATAAAAGCCGATTTGTTGCTCTAAGCTTCTAATATGAAAAAAAAATAGTTTACAAAAACTCTATGCTTAATTAATGTTTTACAGAATAGATAGATTATAGCTAACAGTATGAAGCAGGATGAGCATTTCATCTTATTCAGGACTTTTATCCGTTGAGATGATTTAGTTCGGACAGACACTGGTTTACACAACTGGTATATTGTTTATAATCTTTTTCAGATCTATTAGTACATTCAAGAAATAACTTACAAATAAGGTGAAAACAAACATCCTAGATTCCGCTTTCAATTACAATCCATTTAATTTTACATAAAACATGCATTGTTACCGTTTTTTAGTTGTGCAAAGGAATATTTAATTTTATAGTGTAAAATTATGACCGAACCAAAATAGCTTCCATAAAAAAACAGATATAAACTGAAAAACTAGTGAAATTCAATGAATCAAATAAACAATAGTTCAAATCAAATCGAAAATATTTAAATAATGCACTGGATGGTATGGCCATCTTATATAAGGAGATATCACTTAGTCATAGAATCAAAAAATAATAGTTTATGACTTTCCGTCAATAGTCATTTTGAGACAAACTGCAATTCTTGTCTTAATCCTTATTTGGTTAACTTCACATTTCATGATTTTAAACAAAAGTTGTGCAAATTCATTTCTTGTATTAGTTACTACCAAGTATCCGACAAAGTTTTAAATGGCCCCTTTGTAAGGTATCACAATTCTTTAAAGTTTATTTTCATAATAAATTGACATTCAATGAAACATTTTCTAACAATTCGTTAGCCACTGGATAGTTATTTTGCATGATTTCAACAGTGACTAAACAATTTTACTTGCAAAAGATTGTTTCTTTTTTATATTCAATAATTATAGTCCACGAACCTATATTTTATTTATTTACTAAGTCTGTATAATTCATTGTCTTATATTTTTCAAATCAAAAGTTACTTCCTTTTATAGAGCCCATGAATGCCCAGTTACTAATTAAATTATCATTCAAACAACCATCAAATTTAATTGAAGTCATCTACATTGATTCATTTGAAACTAAAGAACTTCCGATTTTCTCTTAAATTTACATGACTTTTTTTTGTTCATATTTGTTCATATATTGTTAACTCAACAACATATTAGTCGTTTGTTATATTTCAAAAATAATCATTCAGTTTGTTTTTAAGTTAAAATTTGAATATCAGTTTCTCTTTTCTTTGTCTTTTCATTTAAACTATTTTCACATTGGTTCTTTATTTTTTTTTTTCAAAAAGTTTTAATTCTTCTTCCGCTTCTTGTCTTACACATTTATTTATTTAAAATTTTTCATTTTTTTTAGCCTCAAGGTTTAAATCAGATTTTCTCCTATAGGCTAATGAAATAAGCTAAAAAGATTATTATCAACAATCTTAATATACATATATATACTATGAAGTGTAGTAGTTGTTTTTCATCAATCTCCTTGCATTCTTTGTGATATGATTACCAAATGGTTAGTTGAACATAACCACATTATCATCCCAACATCCTCATTATATCTATAGTGAATATTACTAGTCTTAACTAACTAACTAGCGAACTAACTAACTATCCAACCATAGACCAGGTGAGAATGAGAATTGGAGTAGACAAGAACAAAATTGAAAAGCATCAAATTTCAACATTGAACACATATGATTCATTAAATTTATCCTAAAGAATGAATTTTACTTTTTGTTTTTTCTTTTAATTAATGTCTAGTAGTTGTATGACATGAAATTGATATCTCAAAAATTTATAACACACAGTAATAATAGTTAGTCCATTAGGGTTAAAAGAAAAATAGATTTTCTTTAAAAAAAAAATGGAAACCTTTTATTTTATCAGCGAAAGTTACTCAGTGTTTGACTGAAGAGAAATCAGTTGAGTATAAGTGAAAAATGAAATAAATTAACAGGGAATCACTAGTATTTTTCTACATTTTGAAGAACAAAGTCAACTGTCAGTTATGCAATACTGTTTGAGATTTTTATACTAGCCATACTGTCAGTGTTTTTTTTAGGTCTTCTGAACACTGCTCAAAGTCAGTTTCTCTTATATAAACAGTTATCTGTTGATAAACCATTTTGCACAACCGTAAGTAACAGATAACTAATTCGCATTACTTTGAAATTATTAAAGATTTACTAGATACAACAAAATCAATAAAATCATAAGTTTTTAAGGGATTACTTCGAAAGTAAACAAAAAAGAATCAATAGTGTTCGAGAAGAGAAGTATGTATGAGTGAGTATAGGCTGTCTATGAGGAAAATGAGAAGCATTTCAAATCAGGCTGTGTCATGTGATCCGGTAATTTGTAGTATTTGATAAAAACAACCGTGAAGTCAGAAGTAATATTCAATATTTGCAAAACCATTAATTTTATAGTGAATTATTGACTATATCACACCTAATCACTACCAATCAACTAACCTATACAAGATATAGCTCATAAAAAGATAAAATATTCCATATTTCCAGTAATAATCAGTTAGTGATATAACATGACTAAAGAACACTAACTTGCTAACTGGTATCATCAGTGTGTGTACAACTAGACCATTTATAATATAATAGTCATTAGCCTTAATTGAATATTGATCAAATTGTAATATAACTATTTGTTTAAATGATTTTATATTGCGCTTTACATCATTTAATATGGCTACGCAATAAAGGAATGTTCTGTATTTGAAATATACGCTAAGATTACTAATTTTTTATGTAGCATCATTATCACACACTTATGATCATTTTTCTGTCAAAGAAATTAATCATTTCTAAATTGCTAATGTTCTTTTAATGTTAAGTCTAAAGTTTTTTTTTCTAGAAAAAATTCACTTTGAACTGGAAGAATTTAGTTTCTAGACAAAAAAAAATAGTAACACATGAAAAAATATTAATATTTTAAATATACAAACAAGTGACTTTATTTTTTCTAATATCTGTAAGTTTATTTTAAGAATAATTCCTTTTTTTTATTCTTAAAAATTTAAAAAAAGAAAGAAAATTAACTAACAATTTATGCTTTAGTGAAAATTAAAACAAAACAAATTTAACAAATTTTTTTTTTCCAGAACTTTTGATTAATTGATTTATACTGAAAAAAAGTGAATAAAAATTTTTTCACTACAATTCAAACTCATTAATATGACAAATAAAAGTAATAATTTCAGTGTAGCAATTTTAAAAGAATCTCTTTAGGAAGACAAAAAGATAATAATAATAATAATAATAATAATAATAATAATAATAATGGCGCCATTAGAATAGTTATTGCTTGAATTTATTTCAATGAATGTTTTTCTCTTTCATTAGAAAAAAACGCACACACACACACACACTCCGAAATGCAACAATAGTCAATGATAAATTTGGGTTCTTTTTAGAATGTTAAATAACAATACAAAAGATTTTAGCGTTTAAATGTTGATTTTAATCGAAAAAAATGGTTTTTCTAGTGGAACATTGCGATAAGTAAAAAAGTATGAAATAACGTTTTTTTTAAAAAAAGAAAATAGTTATTGGATTTAGATGAACACAATTTTGCATATATTTCTACGTCGAAAAGAGTAATCTTAGAGATTCAAGTATATTACATATGAAGAGGAATGCAAATAAACTTCATTTAAGATATTATAAGATTAATAAACTGTACATTTACTGTTGAATATGTTGACTACAGTCTAATCATCATCACCATCAGTAATATAATCTGCTGATTCATAATATTACTCATTTATTTAATACATTTGAATTCATCAATCAATCGTTGTTAGACTACCATTAGAAACCCGAAAGCACTGGACGAACGTTTCGTCCTGGTATCGGACTCATCAGCAGTACGCTCCCACGAATCCTGCAGCCCGAGAGTTTGATCACGAAGCCAGTCATTCCTACGCACACTTTACGATTTTTTAATTAAAGTTATGGAGATTATTGTTTTTACACATTTGAAATCATCAATCAATCATTGTTAGGATTTAATAACTGTCCATTGTTCACCTGAAATTTATAAGCCCATAAAATGATGAATAATTTATATAGATTATAACTTTCTCTTTTTAAAAAAAATACTAAACTCGACATGATACTTTGAAATTATGGTGTTGATTCTGTGCGTAAGATTTATGAGTTGAAATTGTATAAAATACAGCATAAAAATCTACTTTATACTCTCTAGCTGATTTTCAATAATCCTCCAGCTAATATTACTTTCCATTAAGAACACTCTTTGATTTCAGTAAATATTCACAAACCCAATACTTGGTAGACACTTATCATGGTAGTAATGCTTAACGGTTTGTTATCTATATGAAATATAATATTCAGATGTAATCGAATATCACAAAACGAAAATTTATCTATCATTATTCAAAAAGAAAGCTACATTTGACTAATGAAATTGTTACATTTTGTCTTTTATGAAATAAATCAATTGAAAAGAGAAATATTTATAATTCAAGACTACCAGATACTGTGAACAATCACATCTAGAATTAAAAACAATAGTTAATCTGTTCAATTAATAATTTAAGTGTATTTGTTTTCTGAATATCAATTCAAAATTACCAATTGTTTATTTGTAGATGAGTGATTTACTTTTTTAAAATTCAATCAATGTTCTATTCTTAATGATAATATTTATATTGTTTTAAATAATTATGAAAGATTCATATCGGTGTATCATCTGAGTTTCCTAGTACCATTTATTAACTAAAAGAAAAGATCAGTCAAAATTGATTTCAAACAACATAATCATTTATGCTGTTTTATTGAAGTTCTCTAAAAATTCTTAAAATGAATTTTCAGCCAAAGTTTTTTCTTTCTCAAAGCTAGATCACCTCTTAAAACCAGGAAACATTGCGAGACTCTTGAGAAATATGCGTCAATAACCTCATCATAGTTGATCTAACCAAGGATTTGTTATCTTGTGTTCAAGCATATTAGCTCTAGACCTCTGATCCGACATCCAATGGTAATAATGTCTGGTGTCAACCAATTGATATTAATAAACTATTATTACGAAACGGTCTTCCATTGCCTGAGACAGACAATTGTGTTCACACTCAACATGATTAAACTACACTGATCACAACTGTTCCCAATAATTCCAGGAACTGCACCCTTGAACTAGTTCACAATAAGCAGATAATGATTATCACAATAGGCATTGGCAAAGATTGTAATGTATCTATAAATACACTTCTTTTTATCTCTCTTTCTAAAGCCAGTGCCAAAAATGCCTCAAAATTGATTTAATCTGTTAAACTATTCAACAAAATTCAAATACTGGGGATAAACTTGATACGCTTGTCAACTGATATGCTTGAAACTATTACGAGTTCACCTTAGTCGGTAAACGAGAACGAAGCAATGATACAGTGACAAGATTGGCTATCCTGATTCGATTAACTCAGGTCCTGCTAACTTTTGTTGATATGGCGTAGAAAGTGTGTTCTACAAGCAACAAGAAAATATGAAGTTGACGAGCACACAAATCGAGTTCATTTATAAATGATAATAGAAACGTCATTGGGAGAACCAGAAAAATAGCGTACTAACATAATACATCAACCAATGACAGTCAAGGATTTTCTGAGTGGGAAATGTAATCTCAAGGTCGACTGAACAGTCCATACACTGAAACACAAAATCCAAAATTAGGACCCTTATCAAGTGAGTTCTGGTGATCTAACGTCCGCAACAGAACTAAAGACTTATATGTAAATAAACAAATTCCTCAAGTTTTATTGAAAACATTCACTGGCAGAATTCAATCAGTTCGTGACTGGAATACTCATCTTTACTTGAACTGGATGATCACTGCACTACATCATTTAGTAACCAAGTTTAGAAATGGAGTTGAATAACAACAAAGATAGTGAATATTTTTTATGAATATTTTGAATAACAGCAGCAACATTGTTGACATGTAAATCATTGGGTCTGTATTATTTCAACTTAATTTCTCCACCCCCCTTCTTTCATAATAATAATAATAATAATAATATACAGAATTGAATAAATTTATTCGAACAATTGTTAAAATAAGAATTATAATTCATAGAAAATAATATTGAACGAATAAGTAAGTAAATAAAGCGGAAAAGTTAGAAATTCATTCACCGCATGACGTCCAGCGTATGAAATCAATTCAAATTTCCATTAAATATTTTCACAACCAAAATGAAATCAATTTGAAATTCCATGCAACTAGCTAGATAGGCAAACATGATGGGTAAAGACAATATGTATAAACAGTTAACATAACTATATAATGAAAGTGAGTGTGAGTGTGTGTGTGTGCATGTGTGACTTCAATGTATTCAAATGTCAATATGTAGTTTTTAATCAATTCTAATGAAATTTTTGATATTTAGTCGTTATGATATTTAGTTAGTTATTTGTTAATCCGCTTAAACAAAATAAAACAAACTCGTCATATTTGATGATAGACTTGAAGTAGTCATTTATTCTACACCTGTTTATGATGTCATTTATAGCCTTCAAAAATAAAATTATTATTATTATTATTATTATTATTATTATTATTATTATTAGTCAATATTAATAATGATAATGAATTTTTACAACTTATTATGTATGATATAATACATTGAAAAATAACCAGACAACAATAAAAGTGTAGTGAAATTCATTGTGATAGGGGATTATCATAAACAATTTTGATGTATCAATATTTATCTACGCCAATCATCAATGTCATCATTATTAAGATTATGATTATGATTATGATCATTTGCGCCACAATTGTGAATAGTGATGTTTTCTCCTTTTTTTTTTATTGAGTGCTGATCTTTATCAAACTTGAGCCTTATACTACTTAAATGTATGTTAGATAGATAAAATGATAGGTGGTTATAATTCAAAGAATAATCAAGAGACATTTGACTTGTTTAAATCAGATAATAACATGAAAGTCAACATAAATATAACGTATATAGGTAAACTTAAATGAAATAATTTTGTACTGGTAGATAAAAGAATTGACAAAACGGATTAATGGTATTTGTCATAAAATACAATTCTTCATTGTGACGCAATTGTTGATTTTATATGTAAACTGGTTTTTGAAATTGTAACCTGTATGTATGCATGGAAAAAATATGATCCATTCAAACAAAGAGATTTAAGCTCAGCATGTGAATGAATGAATGTCATTTTAGTTTTATATTGATGTGTATTGATAAATTCATTAAGAATATTGGGGCACAGTTTTTGGAGGTTTGCGTTTTTTACACATTTGAAATCATCAATCAATCATTGTTAGACCACCATTAGAAACCTGAAAGCACTAGACGGCCGTTTCGTCCTCAGCAGTGCGCATCCACGACTCCTGCTCCTCGCAGGATTCGAACCCGGGACCTTTGGCATTGTAGGCGAACGCCTTACCATCGGACCACTGGGCCGGCATCCTGCTGAGGAGTCCCATACTAGGACGAAACGGCCGTCCAGTGCTTCCAGCTTTCTAATGGTGGTCTAACAATGATGATTGATTAATGATTTCATTAAGAATACTAATGTAGAAAGACAATGTTCTATACAGAGATAGATTTCTCATTTTTGATAGTACAACATTAACTAAGGTTAGTTAGTTTGTTAAGAAACTAATCTGCTAACCTGATTGATTATGATAAACTACATGACTAGTAACCTAACTTAAAATGACTTCGCAAAGTTTCATTGAATTGTCGAAAATAACGGAGTTCAATAATCTTGAAAGTGAAAAAGTAAGTCATTGTTTACACTTGATTATTACCATATCAAATGGGTGATAATTGATTCACTTTGAAAATAGGTCAAAAGTATTGTGAATGCCTTGCTATCTAGATGCTCTACGTTTGGTCCAATGTAAAATTGTGGGTGCTTAAGCAGGTCATATGGAGCAATTTTTCAATTAGAGGTTCAAGGGTTGTGGGTGCGCAATGCTAATGAGTCCCATACCAGGGTGAAACGGCCGTCCAGCAAACTGTTTTCAGCCATGTCGTTTAAGGTCTCTAACCATAAGTAACTTAAGTCTCACGGACCCCAACCAGGTAGCCTATATCTACCAACTTGACTCAGTTCACTTGTCAGTGACTTCATGGATTTGTGCCATGTTTTGGTTTTGCCACCCCATAGTTTTCTTACAACCCATTCCTACATCACAAATCACAGATCGACGAGGCATTCCGTGGTTGAGTAGACGTAATACATGTCCTAACCAACTCAACTGATGAAATATCAATACTTCATCAGTTGATTTGCCATCCCTATCTAGAACTCGTTTCCAAACGATAGCATTGCTTATACGGTTGTCCCAGGATACATAAGCAATGCTTTGGAGACACCGATGATCGAAGACTAGTAACCTACGAAAGCCCTCTACTCTTAACGGTCAAGTTTCGCATCCGTACTGTAGGACGGAGCGAACTGCTGCACAGTACACTCATCCTTTTATTAGCGAGCGGATATCTCGCCTGCGCCATAGGTGATGCAGGTTGGCAAAAGCCAATCGAGCCTTCTGTATCCGAGCTGAGATTTCGTCAGTCACCAGTCCATCAGCACTTGATGGGACTCTCGAGATAAGTGAAGTGGACTACTCTTTCGATTACTTAACTCCCTATCACTAGTTCAGGTGCTGATGTAACCTAATCTTGAAGCAACAATCGGAATTTCGACGAGGAAAGCCGCTTCCCGAACATGCTCGCATTGTTGCTTAGGGTAATCAGAAGACTCTGCATTTTGTCAGCGTCTTCACCAAATAGGACCATATCAATAGCATATTCTAAGTCAGCAGGCGTGTCTCCTGGTAGAAGTTCCACTCCGGAAAAGTCAGACGATGATAATGTTAACTTTAGAAGCATATCTACGACAAAGTTAAACAAGAATAAAGAGAGTGAAGAGCCCTGACGGACACCACTTGAAGTAATTTATCCCGATGGCAGTTCGCCATAAGCTCTAACTAAAATAGTAGTGTTTGAGTAGAGAGCTAGTTTAAGGTTAATGTACTTCTTTGGTACACCTTTCAATGACAGACACTGCCACAGAACCTCACGATCAACAGAGTTGAATGTCCCTCTAAGATTGAGAAACAATACTATTTTGGGGCATTTGAACGTGTGTCTTTGTTCCAGGATCTGACATAATGTGAAAATGTGGTCTATACATCCACGTCCAAGTAGAAAACCAGACTGATTTTCTCCAGTCGGCTCTTCAACAGCTACAGCTGGGCGTCTGAGTGTAATCAAGATATTATATTAATTAGACTGGTTCCTCTATGATTTTCGCAAGAGGTCTTTTGTCCTTTCTTATAGACTGTGACAATCAGTGATTGAAAAGAGTCAGATGGGGTTATGCCTAGTTTCCAGATCCTACCTAAGATCTCAGTCAGTCTAACTCTCGAGATAGGACCACCATCCTTACAAATCTCAGGAGTCAGTCTATTGGGTCCTGCCGCTCTCCCTCGCTTCAGATTTTCTATAGGTTTCTCAACTTCATCAACAGTCAGAGCACTTACATTGACTTGCCATTGAGGATGACTGGAGGTCGTGGGTAACTGAAATGTTTCTGAAGGCCAGCTGAACTGATCCCTAAAGTGTTCTGCCCATCGATCCAACAATCTCCTGTGTTAAGAATGAATGATACAGTCATCCTTTTCTGAGATAGTTTCGCTAACAGATGGATTTCTAATACCACAGTGGATGATCAGTTGTTTATTTTTAATATCCAAAAAATCAATCATAAAGTATTAAAAAAAGAAAAAAACTGAAGTACAAAACCAAGTAGCCGTTTTGTTTGCATTCCTTTTGCAAAAAATAAAAATAAGATTGATCCGTTCATTATTCACTATATTATTCTTTTGTTAATTTGCAATTATTCTTATTATTAAAGATGATAATAATGAAAATGATTTAGGTAATATAAGAGCATACTTACATATTCATTCAGTTGATGATAGTTTTGACTAACTTATACTAATATTTTATTTGCATTACGGGGTTGTGAAGATTGTTAAGTTACACATTTTTTGAAACCATGAATCGATCAATATTAGACCACCATTAGAAACCTGGAACAACAATCTTCACAACCCAGTAATGCCAATTACCTGTGCCCACTAGTGACTAGCTTCGTGAGGAATCTTCTCCGAGTTCTAGTGGGAAGACGTGACCAGTGAAGTTCAACCTGTTCGGGTGTAGACAGTAACTACCGAAGACTGTGTATGAGGTTGCGCAACTCCGTGAATTTGATCAAGTTAGACATTAACACCATTAGATACCGGCTCAGTGGTCCGATGGTTAGGCGTTCGCACACAGTTCCGAAGGTCGTGGGTTCGAATCCTGCGAGGTGCAGGAGCCGTGAATGCGCACTGACACTGAGGAATCCCATACCAGGACGAAACGGCCGTCTTTCAGTGCTTCCAGGTTTCGAATGTTGGTCTAACATTGATTGATTCATGGTTTCAAAAAATAATATTTTATTGTGTTGTTGTTGTTGTTGTTGCTGCTGTTTTCTTCTTTTCAAGTCGATAGTCATAAAATACCGCAAATAAATTATCTCAATAGATGATACGAATTTTTTTTTCTGTACAATGTTTTTCAATGTGTGTTTTTATTTTTACTTGTTTTTTTTCACTGACATGATAAATGACAAATGAACACTAAGTCACATCACAACAATTGAACAGTGTCAATGCTTGAATATGCGATAAAAAAATGAAAAAAAAACAATGTTCAGTGTTTAACAAAACATGACCAAATGAATATGCTGTATGT
This sequence comes from Schistosoma turkestanicum, assembly GCA_944470395.2. Lineage (NCBI taxonomy): Eukaryota > Metazoa > Platyhelminthes > Trematoda > Strigeidida > Schistosomatidae > Schistosoma > Schistosoma turkestanicum. The sequence goes on from OX103974.1 coordinate 26,758,581, forward strand.
TGATACTAAATTTTCATAGAAACATTTCAAATAAAAAATTGATCATACCTATTTGAGACTGTTTAAACACTGTTTAACACTCTGTCAATTAATTATTATTATTATGATGCTTACAATGTTTTAGTGTTAGAATCATACTGAAATGGCAGAGAGAACAATTAAAAATGAAGTATAGCTTGTTAATTTTTTATGCTTGTTATTAATGATAACATAGTCATAGTATAACAAAGAAACTAAGTGTATTCACTTCACTTCACTTTATTTAGTTATTTACAAGTTACAGTGTTGACATTTTAAAAAAATGTGTGTGTAAGCAAATAATAATAATAATAATAACACCTTATGGTTCTAATGGTGTTTTAGTTTTTTTGGGGTTTTGTTATGAATAATGACCAGTTAGGGTAACAATGTGTTTACAAAAATAAATACTTAACACTAATATGAAAAATAGGAACCATTATAATATAGTAGAGAAAGAATAGTTACATTTAGTGACCAAGGTTCAATAGTGACTTTAATTAAGATGATAATGAGAATGATGACGATGATGATGATGATGATGAGTTTCATTCCGAAAATTGTGATTATAATACGTTCTGACATTTTACTTCATTTCGTAAATATACTTGAAGAAAACAAAGAAAAAAACCGAGAGAAAAAGAGTAACGATTGATTTTTACGTAAATCAACTTCAAAAGTTACTTATAAACATTGTGCAGTTAAATATTTTACAAATAAATAATCACAATCAGTCCACTGTCTTCGGGTGAGCATTGCTTCACATCCGAACAAGGCTGAACTCCACTAGTCACGACTACTCCCTAGAAGTAGTAGAAACTTCTTCACGGACCTAGTCACTAGTAAGCCCATGATAAGTTGCATTATAGGGTTATGCAGAGTTTTGAGTTACTTCTAAATTATGAAGTACTCACTGAAGACTGTGGATGAGGTTGCACAAGATCGTGAATTGGTCGAAGTTAGACATTAACACCGTTAGATAATGGCTCAGTGGTCCAGAGGTTAGGCGTTCGCGTAGAAGACAGAAGTTCTTGGGTTCGGATCCTGCGAATGGCAGGAATCGTGGATGCGCACTGATTACGAATCCCATACCAGGACGTTACGGTTGTCCAGTGCTTCTAGGTTTCTAATTGTGGTCTAATATTGATCGATTCATGATTTTGAAGTAACTAAAAAATCTCCACAACATTAGAATGCAAATAAACAATATATATCGAGTAAATAAATCACTATATTTCACAGCATTCATTGTAGATAATATACTGACATAAAGTGAAGACAATCTGCATATCTAAGTCATATCAGTTCAATAAGTATTGAAATCTAATTTCTTAATAATCCGTTTCCTTTCTCGTTTTTACATCATTCTGACAATAGCCACTTTACTCGTACATGAATACCATTAAATTCGTTTATATTAAACTACTTTCTGGCTTTTTCAATAAATGCTATGCAACTTGGCGATTGTTAATTTACTTATTTTAAACCCCGCCCTGGATCCCACTCTTGGTCAATAAATCTCCACTAACCTATTTAGTGACTAAATGTTTGCTCGCTAATGACTTGGTGAGGTAATTCTACAAGTTAGATAAGAAGCCTTGATTAGTGGAGTTCAATCACATTGAACATGGGTGAGTTACTCACGAGTTAGAATGAAAGATGGTCACGCAATACCACATATTATATTTAAACATATAAACTACAAGATTCTAGATCAGTGGTCCATTGGTTGAACGTAGATCCAGAGTTTGATCTTTTGTGACTGGCTCCTGGATTCACAATAATGAGAAGTTTCATGCTAGGAGAAATCAATTGTCTACTGACTTCTGTTTAACTTAGATCATCACACGGTGTTAACTATGAAACTGGATTATCCTCCCATTCCAATATTGAAACAATCCGCTTAGAAATAGCAAAATAGATACATCAGTTACAGTGCTTATTATCAACAATAAAAAATACACCGATGTTAAGGAATAAAATATTAACCTATTACTTACAATATCTCAGTCACGATCCTTTCTCAACTTTAAATCATTCAAGTTACTGTAATTAAGGCATAACAAATGATCTTGTGATAATTATAACAGTCAAGTTTCATGATCTTGTATTTAAGTAATAAATGAATTGTATCACCATTTTCTTTGATTAATTTCTATAATCAATATACTTTCAATAAAATATCTATTGTTTACATTAAATTTTATGAAAATTTATTCACAAAAGAGTGTAACCAATCATCCGATAAGGTAACTCACTCACATACTTCTAATAACATTGAGAACATTTTTTGTTGCTGTTATACTCGTCTATGTGTATGCTCAAAACTTTTACGGGTTCCTCTTGGTCGAATAACGAGAACAAAACAATGAACCAGCATCGAGGTAGGCTACTCTGATCCGTTGACCTAAAGGTACTAATGAGAAGTCTTGATATAGCGTAGAAAGTATATTCTACAAACACCCAGCCAGCACACAATGAATCCAAGCACAAAAATTGCGTTTATTTATACTTCATAGAGATGTCCTTGGAACAGTCACAAAAATAGCACACTAAAATAACACTGTAACCAATCACAGCCAAGGATTTTTCCAGGTGCGAAATGTGATCTCAAGGTCAACTGATCGGCCCATGAAATAAGTCCGAAATAAAGGTCTTTATCAAGTAAGTTCTGATGATCTAACATCCCCAACAGTTGCAGAATGAAATTTTATCATCAGCTCCTTGAATGATGTCAGTAAGAAAAAAAAGGATGCGTGAAACACTGATTCTCATTCAACAATGTCTACATTATGTACCGGGACAGTAATTTTTCCCAAATTATTATTATCAACAAAAAATAATGATTTTCATTATTTTTTCATTAAAAAAAAATTTAAAAAAATGAACAACATTATCGGGTAATCTCTTTTAGTTTCATTCAAAATTCTATTCTATTTATGCGAATGCCAGTTGAGAAACACGTAGAAAGATTCAATGTGCTTCTCTGTTTGTTTCTTTTCAAATTGAAACAAAAACAATATAAGTAGTAAAAGGAACAAATCACAAAATTTCAGTGATAATAACTCATTCACTATCTCCTTCCTTCTCTGTTTTCACAAGTTTATCATTACAACGTTTTTTTAATCTATTTCAGTGTGAATCGAATATTACATAAAACAGGTGTTAGAGAAAATTCTAATGACCATCTTATTATATATATATATATATAGTTCACATGTCTACACGCAAAGTTTACATTTACTCGAATATTATCAATCACAATAATAATATTAATAATAATAATAATAACAATAGTATTACATATGCTCATATTTCGTTCATTTTTTGTTTATATACTATTTTCTTCTGTACACACTTTATTCATCGTCTATTCATCCAGTCACTCTCATTTTGTTTATACACTGTCAGTAAAAAAGAAAAAATAATCATCTACAGTTTGAAATGTTTGAGATTTCTGAAAATATTTGTTTATTTCTAAAAACTTTTTATATTGTATAAACTTTTAATTCTGTTAACTATTATTTTAATAAATTATATTTATGCATAGAGTAATTGGAAAACATTTAGCATAGTGAAAACTCATTGAAACCCGTAGAAAAAAAAACATCATTTTGAAAAGGGAGATACTGTTGGAGACGTTAAATCAATCCCCAGAACTCATTTTATATGCGTCTTAATTTTGGATTTTATTCATGGATTGATCAGTTGACCATGAGATTATATTGTCTCACTTGGGAAATGTATTATTTTAGTACGTTATTGTTGTGGGTCTCCCAATGACGTTTGTATGATGTATAAACAAATACAATTTGTGTGCTTGAAAACCTCATATTTTCTGGATGCTTGTAGAACACACTTTCTACGCCATATCAAGACTTTTGATATCGAAGGCAGGGCCGGGGACAATCGAACTCATAATAGTTTCAAGTATATTAATTGACGAGCATATCAGATACAATCAAAACAAAGATGCAAACAACGACAGGTTTAAGGTCAACAGAAACCAATCAAGATCGGGTTTAACACAATAACCTACGGACCGAATGTGGGTAAATTCGAATACTTCACTTCTATCTGAAGTTTGTGCTGATGATGTTGTTCAGCAGGAGAATAATGCAAGCTCCACAACCAAAACATCCAGCCCAGAGAACCAAACACCACCACAATCATCCACCTGAGCTACAAATTTTCTTCATCATCTGAAAAGTATGATACGAATAAGTGTTGACTTTTTTGAAGAAAAGTTATAAATTTCCATCCGTCATCAAACATTTAATTTATTAGAAGTCGATGAGGTAATATTTCTTATCAGTACGGGGAATTTGTAAAGGTTGTAGTATTTTCTCAGTTAGAACCGCAGGTTGTGGTCTTCGCCACTGATCGCAAATGTGAAAATACTACAATCTCTAAAAATTCCCCGTATCAGTAACAATCATGTGCTCACCAGTGACTAGCTTCGAGATATAACTCCTGGAGTTCTAGTGAAAAGCTGTAATCTACTGAGTCAAACCCGTTTTGGGTGTGAGGTCTGTCTAAGACTAGTTTGTGTTCTAACCTGTGGAGATATTTTCGGTTTAACATTCCACTAGTTTATGTAAAAAGTTATTCTGCCAGTACACTGATAAAACGTGTTAATAGAATTTTTTGAATGGAGAGAAAATGTTAGTGTTAAACGATATTATCGATTAATATTGGTCTTTTTCTGTGTGGTGAGCGCTACTTATAGGTAGTATATGATGCGAGTAAAAACGTAATGTCTGGTTGCCCTCACCTGTGTTCTCCTTCATTAAACTAACACTTATTATGAGGCTAATTTTAGTTTCATTTCTTTTTACCGAAAAGAATTGTCTTTGAAAGTGAATGTTCAGAATATTTCATTCTGCAAACATCTCACAGTTACTAAAAGTTGTGTGAACACATTTTACACCGAAAAAATGTTTCATTATCGGTAATGTCTACTGAGATAATGGCTATAACATATAAAAAATATCGAACAAGTCATAAAACTCGAAATTGCATACATTCACATCTAATAATGATAAGCTTTACGCATCAATTTTTCACTGAAATTACTTTGTTTTCTGTTGGGGACGTCAAATCCACAAAACTCACTCGGAGAAGGTCCTTATTTTGTAATTTATTTCCGAAATTTTGAATTTCTATGTTTTCGCGCCCAGAGACGCTTAGTTAACCTACAGTATACATTTCCCACTCACGAATCCTTGACGGTCATTGGTTGACCGATTATTTTAGTAAGCTATTTTGTGTGGCTCTCACCAAGGGCGTTTCTATCATTGTATAAATAAGCTTGATTTGTGTGCTTAATAACCTCTTATTTTCTGAGTACTTGTAGAATACATTCTTTACGCCTCATCAAGACCTCTTGCTGTAGTTAGCTGGGCCGAGGAAAACGGATTAGAATAGCCTTTCGTGTCACTGAGTCATTACTCTTCGCTCTCGTTTACCGAGTAAGGTGAACTCGTCATAGCATTCAAGCATATCAAATGACGAGCATATCATTTCCCCAAAGTAAACTAGAATAAGGATGATATTGTTACTGATTTAATAGAGTAGTTTCAAGGCTGACTATTATGCATAATGAGCCAGAACCCACATCACTGAATTTCAGAAGTAGTTTATACTCCAAAAGGTTATAGATTACTTTCACCATCGCCTGTTAATCCTGTAAAATTTACTAATGTGTTTACAGTGTCCCATCAACAGCTTACCATCATATATGTAATGATGTGAAACACTATCGACAATAGTGATGAACGAAATTAGTCTAACAAAGATTATCAATATCTATCAATGTTCAGTGTATGTGCGTGTATATGGATATATAAATTGGAGGTCATTCAAATATGTAAAAATGATCAATGCTTTGTTCATTGAAACAAATGTCCCGTAAATTTAAAAATTTTCACTCTCTATATTATTATAGTGATTATAACAAAGAAATAAAAATTTTTTTCAATTTTCATAAAACTGAAAGAATAGTTTTTTTTCTTTTCTCCTCCTATACGGAACACTTGGTCAATTATTTAATTAAACTTGATTTTTAGTGACTTATTTTGCCGCCATTTATTATCTCTCAGATGAATAATATTCACCTCATGTTTGTGTTAATCAATTTTTTTTTATTTATTTATATTAAATGACCATGTGTTTCGGTTTATGAGTGTTTGTGTGTGCATGTGTGCATGTGCGTGTTCGTGTGTGTGTGTAAATAATTTACAGTCTGTTCATTATGTCTACTCATTTACATGTCTAGTTAATCTGAATTGAATAGATAACAATCTAAAGTTTATCCGGATAATGAAAAAAACCAACCATTGATGATTGGTCGACAATATAAGATTTGAGTGAAATTTTTATAGACGAATAATTTGAGTCCGGTAGTTTAGAGAAATTGACGCATTTCTTGTAAAAACACATCTATCTGTCTATCGGTATATGTGTGTCGTGTCTAGTGTTTGACGCGTATCATCTATCCTTTAAACTATCGGTCATCTGTTTAACATGTACATTCCTAAATTTTGACCATCTGTTCATTAGAGTCAATTAATCAGGAAAGTGAACATCAAAGTTTTTAAAGAAAAAAAAATTTTTTTTTTCTCCAAACTCAAATAATAATAGTAATAAAAAAAATATAGGAGTAGCTAATTTTTTAATACAGAATATTGAAATCGACATATATATATATATATATATATATATACATATATATATATATATATATATATATATATACATATATATATATATATACATATATATATATATATTAATATCAGTACTACTTATAAACGCAACAATTCTATTTGAATTTTATTTTTGAAAAAAAAGATAAAAGAACAACGATAGAAAAAAAATAGAAATAAAAATAAAAATAGTTTAGTAGTGAAATTCTAATTTTTATTTTATAAAAATTTGAATTTCATTTTCGTCGACCGCATATAACTAAATACATATATATATATATATATATATATATATATATATATATACCAGATGTTTGAATGTGATTACAATTAGTGCCATCAACCGCACCCATGGACAAAATTGCATGAATGTAATTATTTTTAGTTGTATGTACAAAAATACAGTAGAACCCTAATGATTATGAAAATAAGTGATGAAATAATTTTTTTTGTACACTAAAAAAATATTGTCTAATGGTAATGGAAGCCGGACAGAGAGAGATATTTTTAAAAAAATATGATAATTATGGAGAGATTTATCATTAAATCGAAATGAAGTACGTATTACGTATTGACTTAAAACTAAACTACACATTTTGAAACCATCAGTCGATCAATGTTAGACCATCATTAGAAACCTGGAAGCACTCTGGACGGCCATTAGATATTAACACAGTTAGATACTACCGGCTCAGTGGTTTAGATATGTCAGAACTCATCAGTATACATCATACATCATTGACTTCAGTTAACTTACAATAATACACTACCAGCATCGCAATACATGTTGATACTATTCATTTCATCCATGATCTAATTGAATTCTAGAAGGCTCTATATGACTTATCAGTGGAAATTTTTTGAGAATTCTTCGTCAATTAAATCAGTAGATTAAATGTTACGTAATCAAACTATATGATTTATAACAGGTTTACTGCAGTTAAATGTCATCATAGCCTTGATTGAGTAGTATAAAGTCATACATAATCACCGTTGTAAAATCGTAAACTAAAGAGAACCAATTAACTAATGCTTGATTATTTTCACTTACTTTTTTCATATTTCATTAGTTTATGATATACTTACTTACTTTCGCCTGTTACCCTCAATGGAGCATAGGCCGCCCACCAGTTTTCTCCAACCAACTCTGTCCTGGGCTTCCCTCTCCAGTTCTGTCCAATATTTGTTCATTCCTCTCATATCTTTTTCTATTTCTCGGCATAATGTGTTCCTTGGCCTTCCTCTTTTCCTTTCACCGTGAGGGTTCCATGTGAGGGCTTATCTCGTGACACAGTTAGGTGCTTTTCGTATTGTGTGTCCTATCCACTTCCACCGCTTCTTCCTCATTTCCTCCTCCACCGGAATCTGGTTTGTTCTCTCCCGCAGTACGTTGTTATTGATGTGTCTGGCCAACGAATCCAAAGTATTTTGCGTAGACAACTGTTAATAAACACTTGTATCTTCTGGGTGATGCCTTTCGTAGTTCTCCAAGTAGTTTATGATATAAGTCGCTTTCAAATTGTACAAAAAACAATAACACAATTACTCTAGATAAATACACTACTGCATAGTTTTTTTTTCCAATAAAATAGTTGAATCTGATAAGAATAAAAGAATTCATGTAAAAGGTGAACGTGTATTTCATATGATCCGCTAAATATTTACCAAAATGGAGCGAAAACACATTTAATTAGAAAGATTTATGTTTTCAATAATAATTGAACTTTGAATACAGTTTACACACATATAAACATACAACCAAAAATAGAAAATATTTTATTATAATTTATTTCATCAAGTTATCGTTTCAGAAAATAGAAAAAATAAAAAAAGAATTTTTTTAGTCGGCAGAAAAAATAAACAGACAATTTATTGCATAGTTTACCATTCGGATCAATTCGATATTTTTTGTCGCCAATATTCAAGTGTTTCCCAATGACAGATTACGGGTGTTACGAATTGTAGTTGTCGTCTCTGTTGTTATTATTCATCATAGATTATTACCATTAGAAAATAAAAGTTTATCTCCAATATTACTATAGTTTTGAAATAAATACACACGTACTACTTTATTTGTCTATTTTTCTGTGTGTGTGTGTGTGTGTGTGTGTGTGTAGTTGCTTTTGCCTCTCCTATTGTTTCTCATTCATGCGTTCATATTTTTACAGTACATAACTAACTAACTATCCAACCAATTATATAGACAGAGACAGTATTCCTTTTTTAAAAGAAAACACATTATTATCTCTCTTTATGTTTATTTTGTGTTTACCAAAATAAATCATACAAATTATTTGAGATGAAAAAAAAGACAAGAAAATCATATCAAGTATTGAAAGAAAGCAATTGGATCAAGTCAACGAAGAGAAAAGAATGTAAGTGACGAGAATTTCGAGATGATGGAGAAGATTTGTAGTTCAGGTGGATGATTTCGGTGGTGGTGGTGGTGGTGTTTGGTTCTCTGAGCTGGATGTTTTTGGTTGTGGAGCTTTCATTGTTCTCCTGCTGAACATCATCATCATCAGCAGCAGCAGCAGCACAAACTTCAGATAGAAGAAGTGAAGTATTCGAATTCTTCCATGTTTGACCAATGGAAATGGGATAAAATATGTTTTGATGAATATTCGACAAGTATTTATCTGTCACATAAATTCATGACTAATGTTTTGGAGTAAAATGATGAGATCTATTTTACACAACAAACTATTCAGTTCTCTTTAGAATTTCACTTAACCTAGACATTTTCTTTGTTACTGATGTTTTGCATACAGACTTTTGTTTTCTCCGTTTGATTGAATACTATCACCCTTATTCACTATAACCTACTGTCATAGTGTTATCAATTTATTCAGTAAATAGTTTGATTCAATTAAAGCTTCCGAGATTGAAGAAGAAAATCAAAGAAGATTCATCAAAGGATAAGTGTTTCAATCATTCATGAATTTATTCTATCGCTGATTTGTTTATTACTTCAATAGAGTTGAATAAAAAAAGGGAATAATAAGACTTATGATGATAGAATAGAACAACTGTTTTAATCATGTTCTTTCATTTCCAATGATAACATAATTGAGGTCAATTGGTGACAAATACCATCTACGCATGAAACTAACCTTTATTAAAACCATCTCCAATATAAGATTAAGATGGAATTTTTATATTATCAGTTATAAAAATGTTACTTTCAAAGATGTGATGTATTCCATCCACGCTCAATGTTCAATATCATTCGTCGTTACATAAGTTTAAATTAATCAATTTCATTATAGATGACCTAAATAAATCATGAATCATCATATTGACTGGGATAAGACGGAGAAAAACTAGAAATCAACAAGTCATAAACACCTGATTCATACTAATTTGAAACATACACGAACACTGCCCCTAGGAAGAGATCAAATTCACAATTTCGAAGTCTTGTAGTGACATGTTTAAAATGTATTATTGGGATTCACCAGCTTGCAGTATTTACTTCATATCACTTGTTATATAGAATGATTCTCAACTAACATTATCGGCTAGTGATTGACGCACAGGTCAATACGGTTGACTAATGATCACCGTTTGCTAGTTCCGATCTTGGGCATCTTATCTAGAGAGAGCAGTCACAAATGAAAATACAATATTTTCTAAGGTGTTTCTGGACGATATTTATATTGTTCATCGATTGTTTTTAGTGCCAAGAAATGAAAATACTTTCCAAAAATGTACTCTAATTTGATACTCCAGAAAGAATACTCATCGATTAACTGAAGCCACCTACTACTCAAAGAATATATGCTGCCTACAAAAGATCGCCAAACATTTCTGCCTTTGGTTCTCCTTTCCAGTTGTTTTTAAGTTCTGTTCATTCTTCTGATGTCTGCCTTCAACTTTCGCCGCCATTCATCCTTTAACTTGTTTCTTTTCATTTAGCCTGAAGGATTTGACTTTAGTTTTTACATTGTGATCGAATTTAATGGTTATCACAAAGTGTGTCCTATCCACTCCCAGAGTCCCTCCTGAAGTTCCTCCGCATACGATAGCTGATCTGTTCTCTGCTAAAGTAGGCTACTGCTAATAATCTTTGGTCATGATGAGTATCTTGCTTAAGCAGTTGGTAATGAATAGATGTGCCTATTGATGATTGCAGTAGTTCTCCTGGTTTTGACACTCCACAATAGCATTGTAATAGAGTTGGTGTTGAAAATTGTAACATTTGTATAGACTGACAGTTCTTACAAGTTCTACATATGCCTCAGTTGTAGGAATGTTACCTTTATTTTGCTAATTAGCGCCTTTTTATCTACATCAGACACTCTCTATTTATAAATAATTCTGCCCAGGTATATAAATGTTTTTCTCTGTTCTAGAACTTTGCTACCAAGAATGAATTGTGTGATGCTCGAAGAGTGGTCTCTCAAGATCCTGCTTCTTACAATTTCAATGCTAAGGCCTATCGCTGCAGAAGTCATTGTTGCATTCGCAGTCTTAGTCTGCTTTTATGTTGTGTATAGGATAGAATGGTTAGGTCAGCCAGCAAGTGAGTGGACAGTCTTATCTGGCACCAGTCGACACTTGTAATGCACTCGTGAGCTGGCTTCCATGTAAAAATTTGCGGTGTAGTTTTTCATAAAAATTCCATATGGTGGTAGTAACTGTTTCAGGTAGAATAAGATTCCATGAGGTTCTCTTACATGCTGTCAAATGCTTTCTCACACTCAAGGAAACTGATGTGTTATGATGATTTCCATTCCGCCGACTGCTCAAAAATGATCCGTATTGTTTCTACCTAGCTAATATATGATTAGTTCCTACTGAATGCAGCATGCTGGTCTCAAAGATGGGCATCTAGGAAATCTTTCATTCTGTTCAACAATACATTGTTGAAGACTTTCCTGGAACTGATAGTAGCTTGATGCATCTGTAGTTCCCATACTTAATAAGATTTTATTTTCTGAGTAACTTGGCAAGGTATTCATCTTCCCAGCCTTTTGGTACTTGTTTTTCCTCCTAAATCTTCCTGATTAGAATATGAACTGTTATTTTAGTTGACTTTATGTGTGACTTCAATGCTTCAGCTAGCATGACTTCTGGTCCAGTTGTTTCACCTATCCTGATTTGTTTCATGGTCATTCTGAATTCTTAGATTGTTGGTTGAATATCATCTATAAGAATGTCTGTGTGTTGTGCTTTGAAATTCGGTGAGTCCACTGTAGCTGGTTTATCCAAGAGCTCTTCAAAATATTTGACTCTACTGTCACACCGCTGTCGATCTTCAGCATTTTGTTTTCCTTCTTTGTGCCCAATTAATCACTCTGGTTTAATGTATTACTCCGTTAGCTTCTCGGTTGTATAATATGTTTTTCTCATATTTTCTTCTGCTTATGTTTTTTCCACTAATAGTACTAATCAACCGTAATGCCCTTCTTCACTCTTGTTTACTTCTATATTTGCTGATTATGACGTGGCTTCTTCGGCTTTTATTCAGATATTATGAACTTCTATATTCTTGTTATTTATTTTTTGACTCCTGCTCAGCCTGTTTAAAAGGACCTATTCTTTATCCTGGTGATTCTTGAGGCCTAGAATATCTTGGTATGTTGAAATTATGGAATTTTTAACCTCTTCCCAGTTGTTCTCCATAGTGGCTTTCTCTTTTCCTAGTGGATATTGTGAGGCTTAGAACTCGTTGTTCAGATCTATCTTAAACTAGCTGAGCTTGTAATCATTTTGAAGAAAGGTTAATTAAACCTTTATAGTTTTGTATATTTAATTATTTAACACTTCTTTGTCGTCAGTTCTAGCTCCAGTCATCACCAGATGGTGATATAAAGCTATAGAAATTCCTTTCTTTCTCTTACGTATTTTATGAACCTTCTGTAATGTGTTCCTATTAAATCTATGTAGCTCATTGTACCTTCCACAACCATTTAGTTGACAGCAGAGAGATTCTTTAGTCTGCTGTAGTCTTGTTCATCTCTTCCAATTCACGTCACCCCATGATACTCTTATACTAAGTGTTGCTAACCTGAGCCAGAAGTTTAGGTCATCTTTCAGAATGGCTAAGTTTTTCTCCGGACAGTTCTCTGAGATGAACTGTAATCTTTCGTCAACTTCATCTGAATCATCTTCATGGCTATTATTAATGACTGAATAACACTAGATGACATTCATTATCATCCTTTCCAGCTTTGTTTTTATAGATGTTCTGATGATTCTAGATCCATGTTTCATATCTAATGAGGGTTTTTCATGTTTTTTTGGTAAGCGCTAGAAGAACTCTTTGTTCAGGTGGGTTTCTTTTTCATGACCATTATACAACAAAAACCCTTTTGACGCTAGTCTTTTCTATTTATAATGCACCCAATGAGTTTCACTTATTTAGAGCATCGTCAAGTTTTTTCTTCTAATCGCTTCAGGTGTTTGAATGACCCATCAGGTCTCCCAGACTATCTGGACATTCTTTGTACCCATGTTAGTTGTTACTTAGGTTTTCAGAAAGGAGATTACTTTCCTGGCTTCCAAAGAACCATGAGGCATCATATTTCTTCTGCAGAAAGAACCACCGATTCCCACAGCAAAATTTAACTAGTATTGTTTTCCAGGTGGTAGGGTTCCCAACCCTTTGCCAGGGATTGGGGCAGAAAGTAGAGCCTAGTGGGGCTCAAAGTTAAGTTTCTATACAAAATAGCTACATCTAAAATTCAGTATATATGATCCGAAAAATTAACAATGAGTGAGAACGACTGCTAGCGTGCAATGTAGTGCAGTGAACGATTTTTAAAAAAATAGCCAAATAACCTGACTGCCTTGAGTTCCACAGTCTGTAGATTCAAATCTCAATGCATACAAGTGTTCAGCATCTCCCTTCTACTTTATTAAAACAATGAAAATAAACTATGTAATGATAATATGTTCTGATTACATTAAAATAAATACTGCTTATTGATTTTTTACATTGGTTGAATTCAACTACCGATTCCTTTGTATTATTTATAGAAAAGTTATGAATATAATCATTAATCTTACAGTCTAAAAAGTGTCTTTCAGTAAAGTCATAATGTAAGATGGCTAAAAACAAAATAAAGAAAAATTTGTTATCAATAGAAATTGTCTAACAAGACTCTAATTCGACAAACTTTATTGTGTCATCGAAGTATGTTCATAGTTTTCATATAAAATGACTGTTTAGAAAAAAAACTTTTAAATTATAAAGTGAAGAACTATTGGTTCAGGTCAAGACACGATGATTGTCTCACACGTTTAGTTAGATAACATTCAACCGTTAGACTGAAAAATTTGCTTCTCCACTTTTCCGATCTACCTAATACTACCATACTACCATTAACAGTGTATAGGTACAGTTCCAAACTTGATTTAACCCACAAATTATAAAGCGCCGCCTCCTTACCAATAAGAAAAAAAGAGTTTTTTTTCTGAAGAAATCCTCTACTAACTAATTATTGAATGTACCTACGTTATTTATTAATTTCGGAATAATTTGCTACAATGGAATGTAGACGTTTGTTTGATTTTTCAGTAATTCTTCAGCAGTCAATCATTGTTAGATCAGCATTAGAAATCTGAAAGCAATGGACGGCCACCTCGTCCTGGTATGGGACTCATCAGCAGTGCGCATCTACGACTCCTGCGCCAAGCAGGATTCGAACCCGGGACCTTCGGTAGTGTGCGCGACCATCTAACCACTGGACCACTGGGCCGGCGTCCAACAGTGTTAATGTCTAACGCTGATTGATCTCCGGATTTTGCGCTACCTCACCTATTTGTCTTTTGTAGTTACTGCCTACACCTGAACAAGGTTGAACTCCACTGATCGAGTATTCTCACTAGAACTCTGAGAATTTCCTCACGAAGCTAGTCACTAGTGAGCACATTTTACGATATTTTCAATTAAATTTATGAAGGTTATTGTTTTTACACATTTAAAATCATCAATCAATGATTGTTAGGATTTAATGACCGTTGGATGCTGGCCTAGTGGTCTAGAGGTTAGGCGTTCGCGCACAATGCTGAGTCCCTGGTTCGAATCCTGTGAGGTGCAGGAGTCGTGGATGCGCACTGACGCTGATGAGTCCCATACCAGAACGAAACGGCCGTCCAATGCTTCCAGGTTTCTAATAGTGATCTAACAATGATTGATTGATGATTTCAAATGTGTAAATACACTAATCCCCATAACCCTAATAGAAAATAATCATTCAACTGACAAACTAATCCGTAGCGAGAAAAAAACACAATGAGTTTTAAATAATCTATTGTATTCTACCGAAAAACTAAGAATTTATTCTCAATAAATAAATAAAATAAAATGCAATTGTAAACAATTTATTTTAACGCCACAGAGATATAATGTCAAATTGTTAACCATATATATATATATATATATATATATATATATATATATATATATATATATATATATATATATATATATATATATATGTATAAATATAAATCATAGACACTCGTTATTGGCACCATCAAATAAAAAGAAACGGATAGTAGAAAAGAAAACATTTCTTCTTTCTTGAAACTTACTAAACTGGAAATACTCATGTTTGTCGTGAAAAAGAAAAAATTATCCAACAGTTGTTGTTTCGTTTATTTTTCATTCATTCATTCATTCACTTTACTATTGACTTACACACAGAGGAGAGAACAGTTGTGTTTTTTTTTTTAAATAAAATTACTACAAACAATTAACTTCCATTGGTTTTTGTTCGGTGTTTTTTTTTGTTGTTGATGGGATGGGATGGGAAAAAATGTGAGAAAAAATATATATTTATATGCATGAAAGTGATGCATGTTTGTTTATGAGTGTTTTTTTTCTGTTTGTTTGTTGTTGCCAATTACCTATTCAATTATACTGTTGCATTTATTTAAATGGCTGTAATGCGTAGCAGTTCGCTCCGTCCTACTTTATGGCTGTGAAACATGACCAGTCAGAGTAGAATATATAATCGTAGGTTACTGGTTTTCAATCATAAGTGTCTCCCCGAAGCACTGCTCGTGTATCCTGGGACAGCCGAGTATGCAATGTCATAGTTAGGAAACGAGTACTAGGTAAGGATGGCATATCAATAGATGAAGTAGTGAAGCTTCATCAGTTGAGGTGGCTGGGACATGTGTTACGAATGCCTAACCACCGACTGCCTTGACGAGCTATGTTTCGTGGTGTAGGAGTAGGTTGGAAGATAGTTAGAGGCGGCCAGAAATTGCAGAAATCCATGAAATCACTGACAAATGGATTGAGTCATGTTGGTAGATTTAGGCTACCTGGTTGGGGTCCGTGAGACTAAAGTTACTGATGGTTAGAGACCTTGAACGGCATGGCTCAAAATCCTTCGCAGTGGCGCTGATGCATCCATTCTTTATGTTCTCTTAAATCCTAATCTTTGGATTCGTCAATACCACCACTTTTGTCTTTTTAAACTTATCTCACTGAATTATACTTCTTGAATAATATCTTCGAATCGTAATCTTCTTCATTACGGCTAATACTTCTACTATCGCTACCACTATGGAATTTGAATTGACAATTGCGTCTCCATGCTAATGTGGTATGGTAACCTGAACTGATGCACATACGTACGAAGTTCTAAGTCGTAACTGACTGACTGAATTGGTTGTTTAGGTTAAAAAGTGTAAGTAAAGAATAATATTTATTTGATTTGATTTTCCTTAAAACTTTAATGTTTTTCTAGTTAACTATTCAATCTATGTGATTTTTATTCTTAGGATTGAATTTGTTTGATAGGGAAACGAAAATAAAATTCAATCTTTTTATTGACTATAAAAAAAGAAATATATGTATATACATGAACTGTTGATGATAGTGTAATCTAGGAACAGTGTTTCATTCTTTACGGGGCTGGTCAGCTGGATACACTTGCAACCAGCTTAAGTGTTCATGCCAGTATACTTTGACTAACTATTTTTCACTTCAGACGCCTAACGCGTTTTTAAATTTACGTACATTTTAGATGATGAATTCCATTTAGGACTGAAAAATATGTTACATTTAACTGCAAGCCAAAATTCAACTGTTCGAATGAAATGGTCTGTTATAAAAGTGGCTATATCAAGGATATGAAATAGAAACTTTAATGATAACCTTTCTGATATGCTTACAGCTATTACGAGTTCATCTTACTCGGTAAACGGAATGAAAATCAGTGATTCAGTGACACAATATGCCATTCTAATCCGACCGTCCAGGCTTCACCAACTAGAGTAAGAAGTCTTGATAAGACGTAACGGAATGTTTTCCATTGGCATCCAGAAAGTACGAGGTCAACAAGCACGTAATTCAAGCTAATTTATACAATCACAGAAACGCCCTTGGTGAGAGCCACGAAATAGTGTACTAAAATAATCCATCAATCAATGACAGTCAATGACTTCGAGAGTGGAAATTCAATTAGCACCCACAATATCTGATTATATTTCATATAATTTTACATAGTCGGATGTATTTACCTTAAAATTAGTTATTTCATTGAGTATGTTCTTGTCAATTTTATTGTTGTAGGACTGAATAAAAATTTTTTTCGGAAAATATACTGTTGATTCATCTGTCAGTTTGAAATGTACGGTGCCTAGCATGGTCCAGAATAATGGTACGTGTTCATGTTCGCAAGGCCGTGGATGCGGTTAGCCACTCTGGCGGATTAGGACTGAACGTCTCTAAGTTTGAATCCCGTCCATCGAGCGTAGGTAAATTGAAATAATGGTTTGAGGACTTGTCCTCCATCATTCCGGTAGTAGCAAATATCTTGAAAGGGATGTAGCTTTCCAGCTTTCTTGAAGGCGGCCGTAGACTATTTGTTTGGGGAAGCAGCCGTAGAGATCCTGGACTAACGACGCCGACCCTATGTGGTTGTCCTAAACACTCTGCATCTCGGTGTGTTGTGTCAACTGGCGTCGAGGCCCCTTAAACAATGGTCTCCAGTTGGGTTATGTGATCCGGTGCTAAAGGGTACTAGACGCCAATGTCTACCCACTAATGTTGTGGTGTTAACCCAGCTTGACCGAGTGCTTGCACTTGGTCGAATCCATAACATCTTCCCCATGGGAGGGTGTACGTTCCGGCTGACCTTGTTGAACAAATTCGATCTTTAGCTTCATGTGGGGTTTGAGGGCTTCGATCGATTGTATCAGCACAAGGCATTTGGAGGCCAGACGGTTGAAACGGCTGCTGGTTAGTGCACTGCTGGGTGGCTCGATAATCCGTTCGGGGTGCCCGGTCTAGCTGGGGAAGCCTGCCTTGCCGATTCGGGATTGTGGGTAGTGGATTGGTTGGAGGGATCGAGTTGATTCATAAGTACCCGAACGGGGGCCACTGCTCGTGTGCGTGCTTTTTAGACATCCACTTGTCTGCATATCAATCTAGACAACATGTACGTTCCCGTTTGGGGCAGAGGTGATCGCAATATTGGCTCCTGTGAGTATCCTTGTGCTGCTTAAAATGCAGCGGCATGCATGCGCAGCAAGCTTGTCGGTTAACCAAGAATATATGTTATGGAGTTGTGATGATTGTTAAGTTGCACATTTTAAATCATCAATCGATCAATGTTAGACCACCATTAGTAACCTGGAAGCATTGGACGGCCATTTCGTCCTGGTATGGGACTCATCATTAGTGCATATTCACAACTCCTACACCTCGCAGGACTCGGACGAAGGACCTTCGGTCTTGCACGCGAACGCCTAACCTTTGAACCACTGTGCAGGTATCTAAGGGTGTTAGTGTCTAACGGCCGTCCAGTGCTTCCAGGTTTCTAATGGTGATCTAACATTAATCGATTCATGATTTCAAATATATATATATATATATATATATATATATATATATATATATATATATTGCTCATGGTAGACAAGAAGAAGAAATAGAACATTAAACATTCATCCACTATTTATCACTTCAATTTACAAGAAAATGTTCATGATTGTGAAATACAGAAACAAATTATATTTTTCACATTTCTTCTTCTTCTTTTTTCTATCATTCTAATAAATAAACAATTTTACAATATAGAAAAAAATTCTACTTCATTCTTTGAATTTTCAATTTCACAGTTTTTTTTTAGTTTTTAATGATTGGTGGTTGTCTAAAAAAACAGTGAAAAATATTATCACTTAGTTTCAGCGTTAATTGTTCTTGACAAGTAACCTACAAATGTTGGCGCCTTTTTTCAACAACAACAACAACAACACAAATGTCATGACAAGTCACACTATTTCTATCTTCTGTTATTATCATTGTTAGCTGTCGTTTATTCTTTTACACATATTCAAATTGCAAATAAAACTTATCTCTTCCAAGTGTTCAAATGTTCAAATAACACATTTTACTGATTATTGTTATTATTAGTGATTTGATAAATGATGATTAGAGCGAAAGAAAGAATGTTGAGAAAAGAAACTAAACTTACACTACTGTAACAACTTCGCATATATACACATATATATATCACTTACATCAAAATACAATACAGTACAATGCTACTACCTGGGGTTTTTCTTTTTTTTTTGTTTTGCATGTCACATTTATGTTACAAATGTTCATTTCTTTTCATTTAATCACTAAGTTACCTGTTATAGGGCTGTTTCAACCATGCCTCTTTTTTTTTTTCTCCATATTGGCGGGAGTTATTATTTGTGGAAGGAAAGCATACATCTATGACTAACTAAATTCATGCGCTTAGAAATAAATAGATGGGTAACTAGACATATACATAGAGAGAGAAAGATATATATATATATACGTGGATGCTTGATTGCATGCATACACATGTAAAATTAACATAAGTGCACAGAAAAAAAATGAAAAAAAAGAAATTATCTGCTTGATTTGTATGCCTGTCTAAATTGGCGCCATTTCATTTATTCTCCTCCTTATTACTTACTACTGTGACTATCATAATCATCATCATCATCAACATCAGTAGTCGTAGTTGTATTAGTAGAAGTAGTAGCAGCAGTTAAAGAAGCATATTAAAGTCAACAGACATGAAATTTTTAAACGATCTAGAAATTCTTCTGTCCTACATCTCATTATCATCACCATCACGTTAGTCTTTCTTTTCACTTTCCCACCATCTAGTTTACACTTGGACGTCCTTATTTACACACACACACACACACACACGCATACTTTACTTATTAGATAAGTGGGATTTTTGTGTTGTACCCACCCCAACACTACATTCTTATTAACAAAATACTTTAAGTCGTGTGTATATATGGTTCAATGTACAATTTCAAAACAAAACAACAAAAAAGTGTACGACGAAAAAAAAAACACAAAACAGAAAAGAAAAATTGTGAAATTAATATCGTAACCCAATGTTATGCTATGTGCTATCATTCATTGTACCATGGCGTGTGCGTGTGTCTGTGTGTGTGTAAGGACCCTATACTAGCTAGCTCTTACACGTTAGCAACTAAACATACAAACACCCATACTTGAAGCAATTTTCACTAAATTCGTTCTACGTGCAAAATTTTTTTTGAGATGGTTTTACATATATCATTTATAATTAGACTATGCAATCGTGTTAATAGAAACTATTGAACAAAACAAGAAACACTGCCACTGTCATAATTACCATCTAGTACATATATTTCATACATTATTTGTAGATTAATTATGCATCAGTGATAACAGTGATTATCTTGATATGATGGATGATATCTTCTGTCTTGAATAATAATTTTTTTTAGTTCACAAAAAATCATGTTAGCAACTTTTATTAAATACTAGTTATGTGTGATAAAGAGAGCGAGAGAGTGTGTGTGTGTTTTGTGTGTGTACGTCTGTTTCATGTGTCAATATGGGAAGGACATTTTAAATTAACAAGAATGAAATTATGTCACTTATGTAAGCATATTATTTAAACAAATTACATATTATTGTCAATATTCATTTTGTATTTGATAAATGAACTTAATTCAATAGTGTTAACATTGTTTAAGAGATTCTATTTTTAAAAAAATATATCTATAGATTGGATGATAAATCTTTAACTATTCATCTTTTGAAATTAGTTTCAATTCTAACAAAATATATAGAATTGAATAATTGATAATTGAATAGGTAATCTTGTTTTCATTTTTCAACCAAAAATTTATGATCGAAAATAATTGCTCATCATAGAGCAGCACTTGCTAGCTACGGAAGAATCGAATGATTAGGGAAGACAATAGTATTGTGGTGCGAGCTACTTATAAGTAGTATATGACGTGAGTGTCAACGTAATGTCTGGCAGCAGAAGATGGAGGAAAATCAAGAAAGGAAGAGTTAGAACACAATGGAATTTGAATAGAGAAATAAGAAGACATTTTGTGAGATAGTACCATTTCGTGCTTTCTCGTCAGTCACATACAAGCAACATGTTATTTGTGTAAATACAGTTTTGAAGATAAGGTCAAAATTTCTTATTTAGCATGACATTCAATCATTAGAATCATGGTAAACAAAGCTCAACATACAGTTGTTTTTGAACACATAAAGTTGGACTTTTCCGACCAATCAAGATAGCTTCGAGTAGTTTCAGTGTGAGTGGGTTTTGATTATATGTCACAACTCTAAAGGCTGATTTTGGGTCAATTTAATGACCACTCATCATTAGATGTTTTGCAATGAACGAGGCTGGGTTTCTTGATCGATTTTGAGATGATGGGCTAGGTTGATGAATCATGGATTTGATTAGCCATTTTGGAATATTTTCCCCTATCCTGTCTTTCAATCGGCGATCTAACATGTTGGTTGTATGTGACTGACGAGAAAGCACGAAATGGTACTTTCTCACAAAATATGTCTTCTTATTTCTCTATTCAAATTTATCAAAGGGAACCACTGTTTTGAATTTCTATAATGGAATTTGTATGAGACGCATGAACAGTGACAATGGATTGATGTTTTGCAACAGGAACAGCCCAGTTCGATATGATGAACTGATATTTTGCAAATTAACGATTTACGATATGGTTTTCCAATTTTACTGAGTAACTCTGTAATTTTCGTTAAAATACAATCCGGTTGCCCCCACCTGTGTTCTCGTTCACCATACATATATATGCGCATTGAAACATATTAAAACTATATTCAGGATACTTTCAATTGTCTATTCAATATTTAATTTACTAATTATGCTTGTTGATATCGAAACGAATACACCACATGTCTGTAAAATATTATTATTATTATTATTATTATTATTATTATCATAAGACATTATGGTTAAGATGTAGAGTAAAAAAAATACAATAATCGGCACCTTTTTTCCGTAGAAAAAAAAGATGTGCACAAAATTTTTTTTAACATGTACATATTCACACATATTATAGTATAGTTGTAGATAATGCAACAGAAAGGTACACATCTGGAGTGAATGATTATTTTTTTTCTGTTTCTCAGTCAAAAAACGAGCAATAATAATAATAATATAAGAAGAAGAAGAAGGAGAATAGTTGCCTTTTTTATGATAAGATTTTTTTCAATTAGAGTAGCGTCTCATAAACCTTATCCTAACTGTGTATTTATTATACGTGATATATCACGTACGTGTTTAAGGGCGATGATAGTCATAATAGATTAAAGAAGAAACACAGCTGTTCATAGCTTTCAGATTTTTTTATGCTTAAATTTTATTTTTTTTTAAAGTGAATTTTTTTTTGTGAAGATAAAATAACAACAGATTTGAATTCAACGCTTCTTCTATTGTTTTTAAATTCAATCATAAATATACATATTTGCATATTGATTATCATTTATAAGTACAAAAACACTCAGGGAAAGTGTAGGTTAATTGATTCATCCTTTTTTTTTAAAAAAAAAAGCCATAATATATGAATAATTTACATATCTTATTCATTATTATCAAGTAGCTTTTAGACAACGGTGCAATAAAACAAAGAAACCAAGAAACAATTCACATGACCAAAAATTTAAATTTTGAATTATCCGCACATTTTTGTTTAACTTAATAAATATCTGTATGTCAGTAATTTCATATTTCACAGAAATGATAATACAAACAAAAATCCTTAGATCAATCAGAGTTAGACATTAACACCGTTGAATGCCGGCTCAGTGATCCGATGGTTAGGCGTATGTGGACAATACCGAAGGTCCAGGGTTCGAATCCTGTGAGGTGCAGGAGTCGTGGATGCGCGCTGCCACTGATGAGTCCCATACCAGGACGAAACGGCCGTTCAGTGCTTTCAGGTTTCTAATGTTGGTCTAACAATGATTGATTGATGATTTCAAATGTGTAAAAAAATATATGCACTTGATTAGATTTTTAAATTGAAAATATATTTTAATACGCTACACTCTGCTTTAAAACTAGTTTGAAAAAAAAATTGAAAGTCATATATTAATTTCACTAGTATTATGTTCTTTTTCAATGAAAAAAAATCTGCAACGAATAAATAGATTTAATAAGAATAACTATGAATAAATGACGATTTCATAGAGAATATCATGTTGGTTTTTACATTGAATGAAAATAAGCATTGTTTAAGGTTTTTGTTAAAAAAAATAAAATATATTATCAAACAGCATACCCTTAATAAATAAAGTCAATTTATCTAAATTAATTAAAATATAAAGACCTATTTATTTAACATGATCAATTCCTAGTTTTTTAATTAATTTGGAAATTGATTTCAGATAAATGCTAAGGTATATTTCATTCATTCCAGAGTTTAAAAACTAACTGACTGTAGGATCCGAAATGAGGAATAACTGGTCAGGTAGTTTAGATATGTGTCTTGCCCAGTTTAAAACCAAAAACAAGTGATTTGGGTAATTGACAGTTCTAATCCTCATCATAAATATAAATATACATCAGTGGTCTAACGGTTAGGGCGTTCGCGCACAATACCAAAGTTCCCGGGTTCGAATCCTGCGGGGTGCAGGAGTCGTGGATGCGCACTGCTGATGAGTCCCATACCAGGACGAAACGGCCGTCCAGTGCCTCCAGGTTTCTAATGGTGGTCTAACATTGGTTGATTCATGGTTACAAATAAAACTTCACAATCTTCACAACAACCCCTCAATGCATATACATCATTACCTAAACAATCTTACCACTCCGCCATTCCACCAACAATTGTTCAATTATTCAAATAAATGATATTCTATTCTTCCTGGATAGATAAGATTCGTTCGACAGATAATATTTGGTTGCTTTATTATACAGAGTGTTTCCAATTCACAATCACAATGCACAATTCCAGTCAAAACAAGCAACACAATCAAAGGAGGAACAAATCAGTATGGCTGTCACCATGACTAAATATCAGCCTAAACAATTTAAATGCAGTTCAGAAAAAAACATAAAAACTGAGTGAAGGCAAAGGAAATAGAAACTATAATAAAATACAAATATTATCATCTCAAAATGGAATCGAACAGACTCAACAAAATGTACAACTGAAGAAATCCATAAGGACAAATTACAAATGTTTACATGGAGGGATGGATTTTCACAAACAAAGCCTTCCAAAAATGGCTCTTACAATTGTATAAAGATGGAGATTACCCCTATTTGAATTTAGTGTTCAAGGGAAATAATTAATTTTTTAAAGTAATTCCCAACAAAAGAAAAAAATCATAATATTCTTGAAAAAAACTGAAAATAATATTCATTTGTTTTTATTTAGTTTCAATTTTTTTGTTTTGACATGACAAATAAGTAAAATCTTTCATGAAATGAAATTATATCACCAAAATATTTAATAGTCAATTTAGTGTTCTTAATAAATCACATTCATTATTATTATTATTATTATTATTATTATTATTATTCCATAATAAACATTTCAATCAAAGGGTGAATAGTACATTAGACATTACTCCGTTTAAAATATCACAATCCACATATGGAAATAATTTAAATTCATATTTTCCCCTAATAAGCTTGATAATTGCATACATGTTACACACGAGCCATAATTGTAAACGATTCTATACAAATTCAATGAATGTTTGTGTAGAAGGAAGGAATTAGACTATCTGAGAACAAAGAAAGGAAGATTCATTCATTCATTTCATCCGATTTTAACCATTGAACTATTGAAACTATTGTTCAAAGCAAGTAACAGTTATTTCACTATAAATTAAAACATACCCACTCACTGATATCACATTTGTGTGTATTTGTGTGTATGTATGTAAATGTAATGTTGTTAGTTATTTGTAATTTCACAAAAAACAATCTCTAATAAGTGGATATTATTAAATAGAACCAGAAATTTCATTCTTCTATAAAGTAATTAACTCCACAACATTAATTCATCCAATCAAGTTGTTTCATATCAGTCAATTCATTATTAGCATCATTCACAATGAACAATTCTTATACCATCAAACGAAATGAACATTGAACCAAATTTAGCTATGTTATTGTCAATTGACCTTAATCATCTTTTCTTTTGTTGTTGTTGTTGTTGTGGTTCATTTTGTTTTTTTCTCTCTAGTGTTTCCACCTTTTTGACTTTTCGTGTTTTATTTTATCACTGCTTTATTCTGTTCTAAATTTAAATTTTGTTTTTTTTTATTGTTTTAACATATTCAACCATTTTATTTGAAAATTTCCGCATAATTTAAACGATAACAATCATAATAATCATTGAAGAAGAGATAAAACTAATAATAAATAGCCAGATTCAATCTTAAAATGAAATCATGCATTCATAATGTGAATAAAAGTTAACTGTTAGTTTTCTTTTATTTATTTAAATGTCACAAATTATTTAAAACGACATTAAAAAATATCTATATTCATAATAAGAATACAATGGATTTGATTTAAAAAAAAAAGCAAAAAAATCACAGTGAGAAATCTTAATTTACTTTCCGTGTCATGATACTTTAGCTATTGTTGAATTCAAGTGAAGAGAAACATCTTCATTCGCTTCAATTCTTATATGGATAAGTTTTTTTTCTTGTAGTTATTGCATAAAGAAAATGGATGATTAACAATTTTTTTTCAACATGCACTATTGAACAAGTTTTTATTATTACTACTGAAATGATGAATCAATCATTGTTAGATTATCATTAGAAACCTGGTAGCACTGGATAGCCGTTTTGCCCTGGTATGAGACTCATCAGTAGTGTGCATTCACGACTCTTGCTATTTTCCCGAATTCGAACCCAGGACTTTCAGTCTTCCGCGCGAATGTCCCCTACCAGGATGAATTGGACGTCCAGTGCTTCCAGGTTTTTAATGGTGGTCTAAAAACGATTGATTCATGATTTCAGTAATAATTGTCTAATGAAAAATTTTATCATTGCCTCTAATACTTCTAGTAGTAGATATGTAAATTAATTGTTGGAAATGCAAAGTCTGTTATCAGCTTGGTGAGATTGTTTTGAGTGCATCTTTAATTACTTGTGGTTTTTGTAACTATAAAATCTGGATAAAATTCTGTTGCAGACGTTAGATCCCCAGAATTCACTTCATAAAGGTCCTAATTTTGGATTGTATGTTTTTGAGTAAAGGCTGATCAATTGACACTGAGATTACATTTCCCAACAGGAAATTCCCTGACTGTCATTCGTTGATGTATATTTTAGTGCGCTAATTTTGTGGCTCTACCAAGGACGTTACTATCATATTTAAATAAACTCGATTCGTGTGCTTGAGATCATTATATTTTCTGGGTGCTTATAGAATATACTTTCTACGCTACATCAAGACTTCTGATTTGCCGTTTTCTGATCAAGATAGCCTACCTGAACGCTGGTTCATTGTCTCGTTCTCGTTTATCGACTAAGTTAAACCCGTAATAATTTTGAGCATACCTAGTGACGAACCTAACAAATTCCATCGTATTTTTCGTTTATTTTATAATATGAAAGAATAACGTAATCATTGAGCTTAAAAATATAACCTAATTATAGTTGTCTCCGCAATGATTGAGCGTAGTTTTAGCTTAGATAAATATTTCTGATGTTGTTGAGATAGTTAATTTGTTCGAAACAGCATCTTCAGCTCATACTACACTAAAAAAAATGATTTCTGCAGTTATTTAGCAAGCTTTTAGACCAGTCCATTATGATGACATCGTTTGGCACTGTTTGAGAATTTTGTTATGTTAATTCGTCTTGGTTTTCAAAATCATTCACTTTCTCGGTTGACTTCCAACATTTTGATTGATAAACCCTTGTCCTGTGAGATGATCGATAGAATTTTTGTCAATGAGTTTACTGACTGCTGGTTGATCTGAATTTTTTACTGATAAGAATTTAATGAAGTTCTCTGAATTCTCTTGATCACCAACCAAATCATTTAGCTTAGAGAAATAAACAACACTAATGCCTGTATCTTTCACAATTTTTTTTAAAAACACCATAGTATTCCCAACCCTAAAACCAGAAATATGTACCAAAACTCATGAACTAAAAAACATTAATGTTTAGCTTTGATCGATAGTCAATAGTAAAGAATATTTAGAATCTTGAAAAATGGATGTTCCTTATACGATTCTAATTCAAATAACCACACTCAGTCGTTGTCTTGATTCCAAATTAGCCTGACTGATAGGATCAATTAGCATGAAATCATATCCCAACCATTCGATAACCATTGGCCATTGGACATCATAGATGACCAATCATCTGTAAACCTCCATAAAGTGGAATTTTTCTGTATTGTGAATCTATAAATTGTAGTAAAAGTTAAGTCATATCATGTATATTACTCATGAGTAGACGTTACTTTTCCAAAGATGAGTTTTATAATCCTGTCGATAATTTGTCATGTATAGAAATTCTAAATTGTTTTGTTGCTTTGAGATTCACTGAGTTGAATTGATCAGCCTATTTGAGCATATAGATTCTTTGAGTTGATTAATGGCATAAATAATACCTTAGAACATATCATCAAGATATACATGTTGGTACAAATATGATTAAACAAACGTTAATTCATAAATTCTCCCATCCAGTTGTAACTACAAAATATTTTGGTCTAATAAGTTTTAAAAGCATGAATCTTAATGTGCTTGCACAGTAAACATGTCGAAATTTAGAGTCGATAAAAAAGGCCTGCATTCAAACAAATAAACACTGGTCAATTTCATGAAGGATTTCAAATGGATACTGGCAACTGAGCTAGCTGATAAATTCATTACCTTTCTGGAGATTTTCAAATTTCTACCTGATACAATAAATTTTTATACCTGAAATTGTTTTAAAAGAATAAAAGAAAATGATAGTAAGGTAGGATACGTAGTATATAGAAGTTTATAAATGACAACATAACCCTTTTTGTTTATTACTTATATAAATGATGAGGTCGTTGCTTTTCAATTTATGACAAAAAATTCTTATTTCTTATATTTTCAGGCAGAGGTTTGGAGGTTTTTGCTTTTACACATTTGAAATCATCAATCAATCATTGTTAGACCAACATTAGAAACCTGGAAGCATTGGACGGCCGTTTCGTCCTGGTATGGGACTCCTCAGCAGTGCGCATCCACGACTCCTGCACCTTGCAGTATTCGAACCCTGGACCTTCGGTATTGTGCACGAACGCCTCACCATCGGACCACTGGGCCGGCATCTTACTTCTTATAGCAGTTTATATGACTTATTTTAACTGTGGATACAATCATACATAGTTTTAGAAAAAATATGCATATTTGGTAATATTAGATTTGAGCAAACATAATACCAACATTAATATAAGTTCATGTAAAAAGCGAATTAAGTTTGAAATAAGCAAACATAAATAAATATTTATCTAAATTAATTAGACGTTAATCAAAATATAACAGATGATTGTTTTACATATATAATGTAACCGAAAACTCTTTATTTCCTATGAGGACTTTAATATCATTCATTTCCAATCGATTACAATTACTTAAATAAACACAAATATATGATGAAGACAATTTAATTAATTGATACTAAAAATTTTAAATTCGTGGCAGTTTGAAATTTTTAAATATTAATTTTCAACTGGAATATAGTTGTTGTTCAATGTTGATGAAATCAATAGAACATCGTAATCACACAGTAACGTTTACTTTTGGTCATTCTTTCAAAAATCCTTAATTTGAAGTTAAAAAATTACTATGCGTACTACTACTACTACTACTACTACTACTACTACTACTACTGTAGTGAAGGAGAACACAGGTGAGGACAACCGAATTGTATTTATCGAAAATTACAGAGTTAATTGGTAAAATCAGAAAACGATATCGTAACCGTTTATTTGCAAAACATCAATCCATTGTCTGACATTTCACTGTTCATGCGTTTCATACAAATTTCATTGTGTTCCCACTCTTCCCTTCTTGATCTTCCCCCATCTTCTGCTGCCAGACATTACGTTTTCACTCGCGTCATATACTCCTTATGAGTTGCGCGCCCCACACTACTACTACTACTACTACTACTACTCATACGAAATAATAATTTTGAAAAAGGGGGTTGAAACATTTTCACTTCACACTTGAAAACTATAAATCTTTTAAAAATCCCATAAATCATATTATCTGATTTAGTTTTATTTAGTTTCCCTTCTTATCAATAAACCATTTTACTGTAATCAATTATAAAAGATAATTTATCAATATCATTCTGCATGTCTACCTTTATTATTATTATTATTATTATTATTATTATTATTATTATTATTATTATTGTTATTATTATTATTACAGTTAAATGTTAATTTCTATTTCAGTAGACCTGTTAGGTATTATTGAGCTTTAGGCGCAGTAATCTAACCGTAAATGATATTGAAAAGAAACATTGTGACAATAAGAATAATTATTTTACTTATCATTTAAATACTAATCTATCCATTTGGTTTTGAAATTACGAATCGATCAATGTTAGACCACCAGTGCTTCAAGGTTTCGTATGGTGGTGGTCTAACGTTGATCGATTCATGATTTCATTAGTAAATCAACAATCTATACAACCGGATAATGCAAATTATTATGTACCCTTTAGTGACTAGCCGTGTAAGGAAATTTCTCCCAGTTCTAGTCAGACATCGTTACAAGTGGAGTTTAACCTTGTTGGGGTGTGAAGATAGTGGATAAGGTTTGTGCAGAAACCTTGGATTGATCGAAGTTAGATATTAACAGTGTTAAATGCCGCCTCAGTGGACCAGACCGAAGGTTCTGGTTTTGAATCTTGCGGGTGGCGGGAGTCAACGGCGAGCACTGCTGATGAGTCTCATACGAGGACAAAATGGTCAGCCAAAGCGTCAAAGTTTCTAATGGTGGTGGTCTAACATTGATCTATTCATAATTTCAAAAGAAACATATGACTAATCATTTGAACTGAGGTAACTTGAGGTTGCTTTATGTTTAATAGGATTGATATCAGCCTACCGCTTTTTGAAACGGTCAAAAATTAAAAAACAGAACAATTATGTAGAAAAATGTTATTCATTTGCCGATAAGATGACACATCTACGGAGTTTTCAAAAAAACCCTAACCATGATCAAAAGTTACTGAAGTTATTGCATTTATGCGAATTTGTAGGGTATTTATGCGACAATAAAACTAGAACCTGATTATCGAGTTCCATTCTTTACCCTTATATGAAAATAATCCCATTTGATTGTTAGGGGATTGAACGTTTGTTTCTTTCTCTCTCTCCCTCACACACACACACAAATGTAAAAGTTAACTATGTTACGTCTTTTTTTTATTCGATATACAACAAAACATTTAAACAATTTCACCGAAATCAGTAAAAACTGAATATAAAGTCACATAGGATTACTGAGACAATGAAGCGTTCTTTTCTTTCAGCTAACACTATCATATCTAGTTGTCACTGGATTATAAATAATATTGTGCTTTGTTTGAATAACTGTGATGTATTGACAAATGTCATTTTAATGTAATACCTTTGTGTAAACTGTTACATTTCATGGTTTACATCTCAAACTAACCTCAAATAGATAAACATAACAACCAGAAAGTAATAAAACATATGTTACGCCTTGATACAAAACTTCTCAACAATTCTCTCAGTGGAGATCCAAATCCATAAACCCTCAAATATTTTTTTTCAATTTCTATTCATATACATTTATATGTTATGAAGTTAACATAAATTCCATGTTCATGTAAAGTTAACTAAACATGTAGACTTAAGGAATGCATTGAGATTAAAAAAATCGATTTTTAAACTGTAGTACATAAATGATCATGTAGTAGTAGTTTGAACTCAAATGATGAGTTTATTTTTACATTGAAATCATGAATGAATCATTGTTAGACCACCATTAGAAACTTGGAAGCACTAGACGACCGTTTCGTCCTGGTATGGGACTCATCAGCAGTACATATCCAAAACTCCTACTACTCACTAGATTCAACCTCAGGACCTTTGGTGTTGTGCGCGAACACTTAACCTTCGAACCAGTGAGCCGGCATCCAACGGTGTTAGTGTCCAACTAAGAAATTTTTATAGTAGAACATTATTTCTATCCATCTCTATAGTAGAATTATTTACATATATAACTATAAAGTTAGATAAAATATTTAATTTTTGAAAAACACCATTTATGTGACATTTCTATCATAGTTAATTAAAAACTTTCAAATTCCTATCCATTGAATCACAATGTTGATTAAAATCAAACATTGGGCTACTTAATTTTTTCCCCTAAAACAGAACCTAATAAACAACAGAGATCTTAAATGAAATAGATCATTATATGCAATTATCTATTCGATAGATTGCTTTATACCGTATACCAAACTACTTACAAACAAACAAACAAACCAACATTGTGAACATGTCAAATTTTCCAAGTAGAAAAAAAAGGAACTAAATAAATCTTACTAAGTTCCATCACAAGACATGGTCAAGACGTTGAAAATGTGTGTTAATTAACTGTAAAATGATATTCGCATAGTTATGATAAAATCACATATATCATACTGTTTTCAATAAATATAATCTGATTTCTTTTTGAAAATCTACAGATCTACCTCTTCCTCTTCTTCTTCTTCTTCAAGAAGAAGAATACTAACATTCACAGAAAGATACATAAAATCTACAAGGAATAGTGGACATTACTAAGAGATGAATATGAACTGATAATTTTTACCTTAATCGAATGGAATGTTTCAGTTCATTTCTGCCTTTCACTTGATCATTTATGATGAACACTCATCACATATAGATAATGTCAGTTCAGTGTACCACACAACCACACAAACACATAAACACACACACATACACACCATCCCATCCTCATCATCATCAGCTTAAAATGATCAAATTGACTGAACAAAATCATTCGAAAAACAAAAAACCAATTACTGTTTCATGAGTAAATTATGATGCTAATTTTATGTCTGAAATTATTTTTTTTTCTTTCACTAATGTTGATCACTTTTCATGCAGATTGCATTTGATGATAGTGTTTTTTTCTTCACCCAGCTTTTTGAAAATGTTTCAATTATTCATTTTATTTTCAATATTTTCGTTTTACAATTTTTAAAAAAAAAATGAAAATCATCATTCAAATGGCTGAATGAGAATTTGATTCATAATAAAATTATTGTTAAAGGTATTCAACTAGTAACTAGAATTTGAATTCAAAGTGAACAAAAGCTTTACTGATGATAATGATTTAAACATTACATTTATTGAACAAGCGAATCGTTATTAAAATTTGGTATTTTAATGGATAAATGTACTAGAATAAAGTCCCGTTGTGGATATAAGCATTTGGATCTATATGTACTTCTAATTGACAAGTTCCAGCTCAGTTCATCTATTCTAAAAAGTACATTTACCTACAATTGATAAGGATCAAAAGTAACTGAACTAACTAAATTCTATAGTTTCGCGTGCTTTTAATTTGTATCATTTGTTTTCTGAATTATAACATTTTTTTTTTGGCTAGAGTATTGAGTACTTAAGTTATTGCCTAGAAAGTTAACAGCAGTATATTGATCTGCTAGAATATTGACAAACTGATCAAGATTTACCACAAAATATATTGCAGTTCTTTTTGAAAGAAATTCACAATCTATTGAGCAATAAACCTTATTTTTAACGTTAAGCTATTTAGTTCGTCAAAATATACGTGATAGTTCACGGTATAACTATAAGAAACAAGGTTCTATGAACTATTCGGAGTTTAAGTCAACGAAAACGTCACCAGTGAAGTCGACCACACTGAAGACATAATTATTCTACTATAAATGGTTTCTTATGCAATACATACATACTCGATTAAGTTATGAGTTATTATGGAACATGTCATTGAGCTCTTGTGCCAAAGAAATTCATATATGTAATACAAAGTGGGTGTGTATTTGACATAAATCAACTATGAAAACACATTTTACTAACTTCATATTCATATATATCAAATAACTAGTGAAATGTCAATAAATAACAAAACTGCATCCATTCGCCATTATATCGTTTGTTAAATAATTTTTAATACTGTTGTTAGTTATAAATATTGACAATACCGAAGGTCGTGGGTTCGAATCCTGCGAGGTGCAGGAGTCGTGGATGCACACTGCTGAGGAGTCACATACCAGGAAGAAACGGCCGTCCAGTGCTCGCAGGTTTCTAATGGTGGTCTAACATTGATCGATTCATGGTTTCAAAAATGTGTAACTTAACAATCTTCACAACCCCGTAATGCATACTTAATGTAGTATGACACAAGATTGATTTTGAATTCTGTAATATTTGTTTGAAAGTCGATATGCTAATTGAATTGTGTAACAAGTAGTATTTATTCATGATAATTGCATTTCTCACAATTTTAGTGTTATTTTCAATTTCAAGAAAAAAAACAGAATCATATTCTGTCTTAACTAGATCACTATGATTTTCTAAAAAAAACATGAACTAATTATATGCATTATACTACTGATAAGTAGTTAAATTATTGGTTTCCAGAACTTCTATCGATATTTTCTGTTCTAAATAAGTTGAATATCTATGGAATTGTGCGGTACAGTTGAAACTAAAGATTTCACTTTAATATTTCTGATCATTTGACTGAGTATCAAATCTGATATCAATCAAATTCATACTTGAACATGAGAGCTACTTTCATTTTATTCACTAGTTGATATTAGCTGTTTCATTCTAATTTGAAACCCCTCACAAGTACACACCTAAAACCATAGATAAGATTGATCACAGGATTTTCGGTCATTAAAATTCAGAGAAAAGTGACATTTAACAGATAAATCAATCAATAATCAGAAGGGAAATTGCATCAATGATTTTTTAAAAACAAACAGATAATTTGATTAACTAATATAAGCATGAAGAACCATTGAAAACTGAACGAATTTTGTGTGATTGTAGTTCCACCCCCCCCCCCTATTTGAATAATTGATACACACAGATGAGAAGCAATCGATTAATAGGCAACAATTGTGTAATATTACGTGGTTGTTAAAAAAATATCCCATCCAATTTATTAACTCAAGTAAAATCATTGTGATTGGATAATTTAATTGGTATAGTCTACTCATTGTTTAAATCAAGTTATTATCTGTGGGCATGGGTTTGGCGACCCCATCCCGTCAAAAACTAACTTGTCGAAAAAACGCTAACCAGAAAAAATAATTCAACAAATGTTGTTTTACTGGCTACGACTGATAATCAGGCATTCTTAATGCTTATTTCCAGTTTGGTTGAAATCCACCTGGGGTCTTCAGTCCTTTCAAAATCATAGTCTCATCTTTTGGAAGAGTACTAACTAGCACAAAATTAGATCTAATATTTCCCGTCAACTAACTTCAACCACATCTATCATCAAAACATAGTGCAAGTGGTGTGCAGTCATTTAGGCCAGTAACCCAAAGGACTAAATGAATATAATATTAGATACTACTCAGCAATCAGCCAATGTAGTTATACTCTGTAAAAGTGCTGGATAACTTGGAAACACATGATTTGCACCTGGTCAAATATTAGCGATTTGGCGGGAGTAACTATGACTCTATTAAGGTAGCCAAATGCCTCGTCATCTAATTGAATGGGTATATTAGGTGACGCGCATAAATGGAGCCTTCTGGGGGCTGTGGTTGTGGCTACCACTTCGTGGTCCTGCCAGGCAACGTGTCATTGTTTACAGCCCTGCTGCTAAAAGCCTTTCCGAACGCTTAGGACACCATGCTTAGCATGGTCCAGAATATTGGTACGTGTTAGCATCCGCCGTGGATGCGGTTAGCCACTCTGACGGATTAGGACTGAACGTCTCTAAGTCTGAATCCCGTCCATCGAGCATAGGTAAGTTTTGAAATATTGGGATAATATCTTTCCAGGATACTTGAAGGCGGCCGTAGACGATTTGTTTGGAGAAGCGGCCGTAAAGATCCTGGACTATTGACACCGACCCAATGTGGTTGTCCCAAACACTCTGCATCTCGGTGTATTGTGTCAACTGGCGTCGAGGCCCCTTAAACGAGGGTCTCCAGTTGGGTTATGTGATCCGGTGCTAAAGGGTACTAGACGCGAATGTCTACCCACTAATGTGGGATTAACCCAGCTTGGCCGAGTGCTTGCACTTGGTCGATTCCATAACATCTTCCCTATGGGAGGGTGTACGTTCCGGCTGACCTTGTTGGACAAATTCGATCTTTGGCTTCATGTGGGGTTTGAGGGCTTCGATCGATTGTATCAGCACAAGGCATTTGGAGGCCAGAGGGTTGAAACGGCTGCTGGTTAGTGCACTGCTGGGTGACTCGATCCGGTCTAGCTGGGGAAGCCTGCCTTGCCGATTGGGGATTGTGGGTAGTGGATTGGTTGGAGGGATCGAGTTGATTCATAAGTGTCCGAACGGGGGCCACTGCTCGTGCGCTTGCTTTTTGGACATCCACTTGTCTGCATATCAATCTAGACAACATGTACGTTCCCGTATGGGGCAGAGGTGATCGCAATTTTGGCTCCTGTGAGAATCCTTGTGCTGCTAATAATGCAGAAGCATGCATGTGCAGCAGGCATAATGGTTAACCAAGAATATAATTTGAAAATGACAATCTGTTACTTGACTAAATTTAGTTACACTTCAATCACAATAAAGTGATTTGAACTCGAAAACCAACCAATGGTTTATTGTGATATCACTCATATTATTTGTTGTATTCACGTTTAGTAAAACTGAACATTAGCAGCATACATAACTACATAGAGATTTGTGAACTATCATAAACCTACAATCAAGAATCAGTGTCATTTTTAACCACATAAACTATAATTCAAAATAATGTGCAACAATCAAAACATCTTTCCATTTTAAACTCATTTCACTATTGACTCATTAAGACAATACATGTGACCTGAATGTTGAGATTACATTGAAATTTGAAAATTGATTTCTATGCGAAGAAATTTAAGCATTTCACTTCTCCGTCATTCGCTACCATCACAATGATGGTAGCTAGTTAACCTTAATTTTTTATTTTAAGCATAAACATTGAAATAATTTCTAAACTTATTGTTAAACAAATATAAATTCTTTAATTCAAAGTGATAAACCTAATTGATGTGATATTTGTTCATTTATTGAACAATTTAACATGGAATTTTGTTTAAATTTATAAAAATCACTTGTTATTATGAAGTGTTGTTTTAGAGATTATTGAATTATGAAGGTTAATTTCATGAATTGACTTTGATGAAATAACTGATGCAAACCGAGAAGCAATCTAAAACTACTTTGATATTTAGCACAGAACTCTTCAACAGTGTGTGAGTTCATGTTTTAAATGAATGATTGAACCTATGACTTTCAAACCTTATAGTGTACGTCTCATCTTTATACCGATGAGTTGTCATTAAGTGGTAAGATAATAAAAAGATGCATTATATATTGTTCTTAGTCTATTGATTTATTACTTCTATCTATAGTATTTCGCCTTTAGTTACTTACTTCCTCACGTACTTACTCCTGTTACCTCTAATGGAGAATAAGTCGCCGACCAACATTCTCCAAACCACTGTGTCCTGTGTGTTACTACTACCGCTAAAAATGAATGACGATTAAGAATTATGTTTACATTGTTTTTAGTTAAATGATGACGGGAAACATTAAATTCTATAGTGAATTGATTGTAAATACCCGAATGTTTTTATTTTATAAAAGTTAATAAAGAGAATTCATTGAATAGAATAATATATGTTTCATGATACGAATTACCATGTTATATCATTGATTGATCGTTATCATTATTTCTTAATCAGATCCATGTGTTAGTCAATTCTAGTTCTATACTATAATAATACTTCATTGGAATATCAATGGTATATATGTATAAAATTATCCTATACTCATAATTATATATCGGGTTGCGCGAAATCCCTAGACTGATCAGAATTAGACATTAGCACCGTTGGATGGCGGCGGTTCAATGGTCCACAGCTTACGTATGCGCGCGCAAAACCGAATGTCTAACAATGATTGATTCATCATTTCAGTAATTATAAATCAACTTGAAATTACAATGAATCCATGAACTTTCATTGATTAACTAAAAAACGATGTATTAATTCATTATCCAGAAGAAAAGATTAATGAAAGTTTCTTTTTGGAATTTTTCAATAGTTATAAACTAAATATCTAAGAGTAGAACAGTCTATACGTAATATGGATTTGTTTATGAACAACAAATCATACGATGAGTAACTTTTTTATAAATTTGAAAATATTAATTAATATACACTGAGAAATTTATACAGTTTTTCTTTTTGCTTCCTATAATATAAATTACTTAATTCTTATTTGAACATTAATTATTTATTATAGTCGAAAAAAACATTTGAAATCATCAATCAGTCATTGTCAAACCAACATTTGGAACCTGGAAGTACTGGACGACCGTTTCGTACTGGTATGGGACTCATCAACAGTGTGCATCCACGACTCCTGCACCTTGCAGGACTCGTAAAATGTACTCATTAGTGACTAGCTTCGTGAGAAAATTCTCGGAGTTCTAATGATGAAATGTGACTAATGGACTTCAACCTTGTCGGGTGTAGGCAGTAACTACCCAAGACAAATAGATGAGGTCGCTCAAAATTCCTAGATCAATCAGAGTTAGACATTAACACTGTTGGATGCCGGCCCAGTGATTCAGAGGTAAGGCGTTCGCGCACAATACCTAAGGTCCCGGGTTCGAATCCTGGGAGGCGCAGGAGTCGTGGATGCGCACTGCTGATGAGTCCCATACCAGGACGAAACGGCCGTCCAGTGCTTCCACGTTTCTAACGGTGATCTAACAATGACTGACTAATGATTGCAAATGTGTAAAAACACTAATCTCCATAATTCTAATTGAAAAAAATATCTTAATACAACAGTGTAGATGTTGACAAGTTGGATCCGTATTATCAAATGATACACGTACTCTTCGCATTAATTACAACCATTAAAGAAAAGAAAATAGTCAATTGCAATTTTTATATTTGAAAAAAAATTGTCATGTTATATTTTTGTGTATATCTGTTTTTTTAAGACAAACAACCAACCTCATATTACCGGGATAGACAATGAGAATCTGGATCATCGATGTAAAATTTCGAATTCAATCGATTTACACAAGTTGTGGTATTATTATAATTGTTATTATTATTATTATTATTATTATTATCATTATTATTATTATTATTATTATTATTATTATTATTAGTAGTAGTAGTAGTAGTAGTAGTAGTAGTAGTAGTAGTATAACTATACTTCCCCTCATAAACCACAAATGACAAGTACACTATTGGAGTAATGTCGTTTTATTATTATTATTATTATTATTATTATTATTATTATTATTATTAATTATAATTATAACTTTTCAAAAACATACAATTTTATCTTGTAATACAAGTGTGTTTTTTTTGTTGTTGTTGATTTAATCAAACACGAGTGTTGGACATTGAAAACACATACGCCAGTCGAAACATTCGGTCATATAAATCAAAAAATAAAGTTCATTTACCAAAAATATACTGGTGACCTACCGAGTGTTTGTTTGTATCATTCGTTTATTTATGATTTAGAAAAAAAATCCGAATAAACACTCCAGTCATCATCAAGATAGACAGATAGACGACAGTGTGAAATAAAACAAAAATTATTGTGAAAATATTGAACATGTAAGAAAAAAAAATTATATATTATCATCAAACATTCAGACACGTACATAAATATGAGGGGAAAAAACAACAACAACAACAGCAATAATAATCATAATAATAATGATCATAAAATATACTAAATTTTTATCACGAATTTTCCAATGTAGAAATAAGGGAAAAGTTGTGAGATTCCATCACATAATAAATTAAATCTTGTTGTCGTGTTTTTCTTTGTTGTGATCATTATTATTACTATTAATAGAAGTAGTAGTAGTACTGCTATTCGTTGTTAATGTACTTGTTTATATTGTTCTGTGTGTGTTTTCTTCATTTTTCATTCGTTTCACTTGGCTGATAAAGTGGGGCGGGGGGGGCGTCGGGAAGAGGGTGGTTAGAAGCAAATGAATGAGCGATGAATAGAAGACCTCTAAGAGAAATAAACTACACAACAAAACTGGACCACATTTTTTACTTGATCAAAAAAAAAGTTCTTCTTCTCTCTTTAAATAATTTACAAAATAAATTGTTTCGTGTATAAATATTTAATATTGTCTACAGTTGGACAAAAAAAATAAAAATGAGATGCATGTGACACATTAGTACGAACAATACTACCACTACTACAACTACTACTACTACAACTACTTCAATTTTACGAATAAATAGTAGCCCATTTAAGTAAGAAAAAAAAACAAATACATGACACAAAATACAACATACATATATTATTAATATGATTATTATGATTATTATTATGTGCTAAATGATGTGTTAGTTAGGGTAGATGAATAGACAGATAGTAAGGTAAGGTATGGTAAGGTATGTTTTGCTTAGATTAACTGATAAACAAATGAATAAAAAAAAACATACTTTTCTGTAGTTTCATCAACATTCTGTTTAGAATTTGAATTGGGGATAGAGAAAAAACTTGAGCCTAGTTAAATGCTCGATATTTCACCTGATTAACTAAACTATGTGCATAAATATTATTTGTTTTTTGGAAGGGGGGTGGGATTTTCGATCTTGTTTCGTGTTAGAAGGCTCCAGGCTATAATAGATTCGATGAGATCTAGCGTGTTTATACATACTTTTCTATTTTTAATGTTCATTTTGTTTGTTCCAATGTACACTGATGTGTAAATGAATTCAGTAAGTGAATGTATCCTGTCAGATTGGAGATTAGTAATGAATTATAATTTATATTTATAATTTGTAAAAGCAATTGTAATTTATTACAAGATGCAATCTTCAGTTGAAATGATTACATTTCATACATTTTTAGTAAATACAACCAATTGGATATTTTACTAATGTTTGATATATTTAAGAAAAGATTTCTGATATTAAATTGAATAAAATATATCATCTCGAGTAATATTAATATGAAATCGAATTGAAAAATAATAAATAAAGTACCTACTTACCTACTTACCTACTTACTTACTTACTTACTTACTTACTTACTTACTTACTTACTTACTTACTTACTTACTTACTTACTTACTTACTTACTTACTTACTTACTTACTTACTTACTTACTTACTTACTTACTTACTTACTTACTTACTTACTTACTTACTTACTTACTTACTTACTTACTTACTTACTTACTTACTTACTTACTTACTTACTTACTTACTTACTTACTTACTTACTTACTTACTTACTTACTTACTTACTTACTTACTTACTTACTTACTTACTTACTTACTTACTTACTTACTTACTTACTTACTTACTTACTTACTTACTTACTTACTTACTTACTTACTTACTTACTTACTTTTGCATAGACAGCTGTTAATAAACGCTTGTTTCTTCTGGATGATGGCTTTCATAGTTATCCAATTTAGCGCTCCATACAATAGAAGTATCTTGACATTTGTATGGAAAATTCTGACTTCGGTGTTTGCTGATAGTTGTTTTGAGTTCCAGGTGTTGATCTGTTTATGATCTGTTGATAAGTTAAATTCATTTGTAAATATAAGAATAAAGTATAAATTAAGTTGTCGATTCAAGTTTCCTCTTTTTGTTTTATTCACATAGCAAATGAAAATTATTTGAAGACTTATTTGAAGACTTAATGAAACTTCTCGAAGTTTTTGATGAAGGTTTTATTGTAGGTCGGAACTCTTCATTAGTGTTTACTTTATAATTGGACACGAGGTCAAATTCATGACATTAGAGTCTTATATTGCCAACAGGGCTTTTTAATTTTTATGACATTTGATTTTCTATATGAAGAACATTAGTAAATTACTTCATTATTCCTTTATTCACTTGACTGTATTTCACCCATAGGTTCTCACAAAATCTCATCAGATTATCAACAGCAATG
Source organism: Schistosoma turkestanicum (assembly GCA_944470395.2). Taxonomy (NCBI): domain Eukaryota; kingdom Metazoa; phylum Platyhelminthes; class Trematoda; order Strigeidida; family Schistosomatidae; genus Schistosoma; species Schistosoma turkestanicum. Next base: position 26,799,771 of record OX103974.1, read on the forward strand.
ATGTACTTTTTATAAAGAGATTTAAATTCACTGGAAATCATTTTCACCACATTTTAACACTATCTGAAGAACCAGAAAATCAGTGTTATGATTATCATTTTCAAACCATATAAATCTCTGTTCGAAAAAAGCACTATTGTTAAATGACATTCGCCATTGGTAAGGATTGATGTAATCCCGTTTTGCTGATGATCCTTAATGGATTTGATCAGTCTCTGTTTCCAAATGAACTTACAAGTCATTCGTACAGCAAATCAATTTTAATCCTAAATATCCATAAATGGATAACACATACCTTTACAAATATCTTTTTACCCATCGAGCTAGTTAGTGTCTATCTGAAAGAGTTTGTAGGTTCCTGCTCTTGATGTTATAGACAACAACTGATCAGTCTCTATTGAAATGTGAATAACAGAGTAAACTGCCTCTATATTGCCATTAGAACACAAATTGTTTTCAACAATATCGGATAGTGACTAGCGCAAGGCATCCAGAACATATGCTTCGTCTGATTCAAAACTCGTCATCTGAATGCAGCTGGATTCTAGTGTTTATTTACACATAATGGAACTCCAATTTAGCACTTTTTGCTTCAAACACCGACTTGTTACCTATGGAGTTTCTCAATCCAGATAGTCCCTCATTTATGCATCAGTTTTAAATAAACATTGAAAGAATTTTTAAATTACAGTTAACACCTGATAGCATAATCATCTTTTATCTTCAATTACATAACAAAACATTTTCAATGATAAAATCATGATCATGCGTGAAGATAAGTGACCTCTTAGGGTTTTTGTTTCCATTGAAACATTTATCAATAAGTTATTCAAAGTAAAACAAAATTATGTTTTAAATAAACCAAATTTATTCAATCAAATAAACCTTCTGCGATTTCAATCAACGTTTCAATGTACTTAGTACTCCTTTATCACTCGATAATTCGTAAGGAATAAACTACATTACAAATGGACTAAAATCACAAAGAGCGAATATTCTATGCTTGCTTGTGATGTAATTTAAGGAATTATTTGTATATATATATATATATATATCATAGATGTTGATCATAAAACCGATCACTTGAATTGATATTCTATTGTTGTGATTGTATCATGATTTGTCAGAATAATAGATATGTTGATTTTAAAACCAAATGATCAGTGAAAAAAAATGAACAGAAAGTGAATTTAATTAAAATTCAACTGAATATTGGTTTAACTTGTAAGATAGATGCTTCTCACATAGTCATCTTACTAGTGTTATCACAAAGTGAAATAGTTATCACCAAAAAACCACATTTGAATAATCATGGTGCAATATCACCAAATGATCAAAGTTGAAATTGTATCATCATTGGACGCTAAATCAATAGTTCTAAAAATCAAGAATTCTCCCTGAGATTGTAATAATCATCCTTTCGATTCTTATTGACATCATAAAAAGTGTTCTACTGAAGTATTGTACTATAACTAAAATGAAATAAGATGTCTAGTACTTTTTCGGGTTTTCAGAAGTATACAATCTACCATTACAATTTCATACTGAATATTCACTTGTATGAAAATCTAACATATTTCATGTTTATTTCACTAGTTACTAGTAATATATATATATATATATATATATATATATATATATATATGAATACAGTCTTATCCAATTGTTTTTTTTCGTTTTCAGTTTCAATTATTGATTCCGAAAATGTATGGCTAATCATTACTATATATATATATATATATATATATATATATATATATATATATATATATATATATATATATAAGTAGGATAAGTAATTCAAAAGCTGTAATACATAATACTAACTGAAATCGACTATATATAGTTCATTGAATTTCAAACCGAATTACATAAAAGTGATACCTTACTATATGTAAAGCTAAAAATACTAGTAGTAGTAACAGTAGTACTGTGGGTTGTAGTAGTGTAGGTGTGGTGCGCGCTACTTATAAGTAGTTTATGACGCGAGTGTAAACGTAATGTCTGGCAGCAGAAGATGGGGGAAGATCAAGAAAGGAAGAGTGGGAACACAATGGAATTTGTATGAAACGCATGAATTGTGAAATGTCAGACAATGGATTGATCATGGATTGAAGATTTGCAAATTAACGATTTACAATATGGTTTTCCGATTTTACTGAGTAACTCTGTAATTTTCGTTAAATACAATTCGGTTGACCTCATCTGTGTTCTCCTTCACCACATAGGTAGTAGTAATAGTAGTAGTAGAAGTAGTAGTAGTAGTAGTAGTAGTAGTAGTAGTAGTAGTAGTAGTAGTAGTAGTGGTAGTAGTATTAGTAGTAGTAGTGTAGTAGTATAGTAGTAGTAGTAGTAGTAGTAGTAGTAGTAGTAGTAGTAGTAGTAGTAGTAGTAGTAGTAGTAGTAGTAGTAGTAGTAGTAGTAGTAGTAGTAGTAGTAGTAGTAGTAGTAGTAGTAGTGTAGTGAACGAGAACACAGGTGCGGCAACCGGATTGTATTTAACGAAAATTACAGAGTTACTCAGTAAATCGGAAAGCCATATCGTAAATCGTTAATTTGCAAAATATCAGTTCATCATATCGAACTGGACTGTTCCTGTTGCAAAACATCAATCCATTGTCACTATTCATGCGTTTCATACAAATTCCATTGTGTTCCCACTCTTCCTTTCTTGATCTTCCCCCATCTTCTGCCGCCAGACATTACGTTTACACTCGCGTCATATACTACTTATAAGTAGCTCTCACCACAGTATTAGTAGTAGTAATAGTAGTAGTAGTAGTAGTAGTAGTAGTTGTTGTTGTTGTTGTTGTTGTTGTAGAAGTAGTAGTAGTAGTAGTAGTAGTATTAGTATTAGTAGTAGTATTATTATTATTATTATTATTATTATTATTATTAGTAGTAGTAGTAGTAGTAGTAGTAGTAGTAGTAGTAGTAGTACTGAAAAGTCTCAAACTCAAAAATACAAAATGATTATCCGACATTTCAAACACAGTTCGACACCTACACTGTTAGCTTATAACGGAATTATTCGTGAAACCTAAATAATTATCAAAAAAACACATTAGATCGTAGATATTTTAATAATTTATCATTGAAATAAATGATTATTATCAATACAACTAATCTATTCAATCTATTACATGATTCACGCAATATTCATATGTGAACTAGATGAATTGACATAAATTTATGCAACATTTGTCAGTCAGTATATATATACATAAATGTATATAGATTTTTTTTTTCTTGAACTGACACAACTATTTACATAATCCTTAACAGTATTAATTAATGATATATCCTTTGAAATGACCATCTTACTATACCAGTGATATAAATGTGTAGATATCAAAATATTTAGAAAATAACAGGTAATCAGTAACATCAACATCAACACTAACACCGACACTGACAAAATAGACAAAACTAACCGATCTATTGAACATTTAACGAACAACACAAAAGGGGATTAAATAAAAATAAATTTTAGATAATAAGAATAAATAAAAGAAAAGAAAAAAAACTTTAAATAAGAAAAGTAAATAATCAAAAAATCAGATAAATAAAAAAAAATTGTTATACATCACCTGATCCAGTTTTCACAATTAGTTAGTTCAGTTAACGAATTCAATCAAGCGAATTAATCTTGCAAGCATCAATTCATTTGGGCATTTCTGTATGCATATTGATTTGCGTGTATTTATGTGTGTGTGAATAAATACTATATGCAGATGTGTCAGTATGCATTATTTCTAAACACAATGAACTAAATCTTTTAATTTAATAAAATTTCTATCAGCCACTATTTTCAAAAGTATTATATCACTATAGAAAACTAAAATATTCACCAAACTATATATATAGATATTACTTATTTGTAATTACTTACAGCTCTACTGTCCACTGTTGTTTTTATCGATAGAGAACTAGTAGAGTTGTTTCAGTAATAATAACAACAACAACAGTAGTAGTAGTAGTAGGAGGAGGAGGAGTAACAATTATTCAGCAAAATTCAAATAACCACCATAATTCCTGCCTACTATTCTTTTAAAAATCGCACCGAAAGAAATGTGAATCCATTTCACGAATTGCTTTTTTCTCTCTTTATTGTTCAAGAGGAAACAAAAAGGAACAAAAAAAGCATGAAAAGATTTAACTAATTCAACAATGAACATTGAAATAATTTTTCACATGTTGTTTATCTATTTGGCTTGTCGGTATCAATGAAAAGGGGAAAAAAGAATTCATAAAGAATGATTAAATATTTGTAGTCTTTCATCTATTGTACATTGTTCAATTTCTCACTTTCAATTGAATTAACTAACATAGATAGACACACAGACACACACACACACGAGCACACACACGCGAAGAACACAAAAATATACATGATTATTTTAAATAGAGATTAGTATACTATCATATTGATGAAGAAAATGAAAACATCACAATTTAATCGTCAAATACACATAAAACAGATGTTTATTTCCAAAATAAGAATTAAACACCATTTTGTTAGTTCATTTTAAAAATGGGTCATTGGTTTACAACAATTATTTGTTACACATTTTAAAACCATGAACTGATCAATGTTAGACCAGCATTAGAAACTTGGAAGTACTAGACGGCCGTCTAGCCCTGGTATGGAACTCATCAGCAGTGCTCATCCACGACTCCTTCACCCCTCAGGATTCGAACCCGGGACCTTCAGTTTTGTAAGCAAACGCCTAACCTCTGGACCACTGAAAATTTGAGAAATTGTTAGTATCACTACAGATACTACTCGTTAACTGCTATTATCTCGGATGAGACTTAAATTCAAAGCTTACTATCAAAAATATCTCTAACTAGTTAACATTAGAAAAGCTACAACAATATGTTATTTCACTTGGATCACTAGACAAGTTACGTCATAAATGAATGACATTTAATCAGTAATAAATATTAGAGAGAAAAAAAAGAATCAATCAATCTATATATTAACTATTACTGAATGATTGATTAATAAAAATAGTTCAGTACTCTACTAGAGCTCGTTTACTTTACTAAATATGATAGTGGTGAAATTTCTGAAGTTAGGATACCATGTAAAAATTCATTTCCTTTTTAACTGGCCCATGACGTGATTCCATATTTACGAACAGTTGAATATGCTATGAAACAAATCTCCCCTTCAGTCTCCGTATATCATCAGACTTAGAAGAACCCTGTTAGTAAGACTGTGGTAATGAGAAGTCAAATACGGATTCGGTTGGATGAGTTTATTTTAAGCAATCATTTATGCAGACAGATAGGAGAACAAAAAGCTTGAAAACAAAGTAAAGAGAAGTTACATGAAGAAGGCCGGCGAGCCAACTCATTGTAATATGAAGCATTACCGAACATTAATAGTCAGACAAAATAAGCTATACATGCAATAAATGAGGTAATCAATGCGTACACACACACTCTAATAAAAACAACCAAAATATGAACGAATCATAGATAAGGTCAAAATGTATGTAAATAACGACTCAGACAGAAAAGGTTAATTAGTTTGTACGAAATCTAGGCCAATTCCTGCAGGCTCAACTTAAAAGTACACGTACTACACCATCAAAATTCTATTTCAATAAGCCTTTTTTTATCAAATACGATTTTATCTACTTTATCTACAAGATTGCATAATGATTCATTTCAATCACTTGAATTACATGAAATCATTAGGCAAATTTTATATGTAGGCATAAACCATAAACTGTTTTTTTTAAAAAACCTAGTTACATGTTCATTTTCTTTCTGTCCCTAGTTATAGAGATATTGCTTTTCATCGAAATTATGAATTGATCATTGTAAGACTACCATTAGAAACCTGAAATGCCTGGATAACCGCTTCGTCCTAGCATGGGATTCCAGTAGTCATGGCTTCTCACTAGAACTCCGAGAATTTCTTCACAAACCTAGTCACTAGTGATTACCTTGTAGAGAGAGTGTAAGCAGTAACTACCAAAGATAATTAATATGAATGCGCAGTACCTGGGATTAAATAAAGTTAGATGTTAACACCGTTGTATGCCAGCTCAGTGGTCTAGAGAGATAAAGCGTTCGCGCATGAATATGAAGGTCCTGGGTTGGATCCCCGTGAGCAGGGACCTTGTATGAGTACTGCTGAAAAGTCCCAAACTAGAACGAAACCGCCGTCATCCAATACTTCTAGGTTTCTCCAGGTAATCTAACAATGACTGATTCATGATTTCAAATGAGAGAAGAAAAAGTCATTAGTATTGTGTAAATCATTTAAATTCCTATAGGAGCAAAGAAAGACCAGTTTATTTTTAACACAGATTCAAATTTTAAAACTGTTTCACAGGTGTCGATTGTTTTTGTTTTTAAATAATGAACTGATTTTATGATAAGATGGCTATTTTTATTTTAATGAATTAAAAACATACCACACTTGTCATTCTATTTTAAAATCAGACAAATTAAAATAAAGATAGATGGCTAATAAGATAATTTAAACACGTACAATAAAAAAAAAATAAGTACTGCATCTAGTCTGTGAAGAGAAAAAAACGTAGAAGAAAGAAAATACATTGATTTGTTGATTTCTTTAACCCATCTATCTATCTAGATAGATAAATAGATAGATAGACTATGTACTTGATAATTTATTTAGTGAATATCACAGATTTAAAAGATGCAAAGATAAAAGTAAAAAAAAACAGCTTAAGGGCAGATAAACAAACTTCACCATTACTGAACTATATAGTAAGAAAGATGTGAACAATATGAACAACGTGTTTCAAATTCGAAATAAATTATACAAACACATTATTCGTGGAGGTGGGGATTATTATTTCATTTGAATAATCTAGTAGTAGTTATCAAGTGTGTTCTGGATATCATCAGCATTTACTACTTCATGTAAATGGTCTTTTAGCGAATGTTAATGACAGTTAGAACACTACAAAAAATTGCACCATTTAACTATAAGAAGAATACACAATACCACTAAAAAATATTGTTCAATGTGATGAATCTGACTTTCTAGCTAATCGTACAGAATTCAGATTATTCATTAGTAATTGGATACAAAGCAATACATTGTTAAATAATGTAGTTCCAGATGAAACAGTGAATTCAAGGAATCAGTAGATAAGATTAGTTTGTCAAAAGTTCCTTCTTCAACATGTTCCCTTTTCATTTTGTGAATAATCAGTTAGAAAATCAATGTCAACACTTTTTTTTGGAATGTTACAAAATGTTCAGGGATTAAAATCAATATTCTCTTTCTCTCTCTCTCTCTCATAACCAATAGAGTACTCATATTCATAAACCCAAGTTATCATGCTACATCAGTAGATTGAGATTGAATTAACATGATGAATAGTACAACAAAAAATCACAATATAAAATTGTATTTGTGGTAATATAAATGAATAATTATTGGAGAAAAGAATACAAAAATGACGAAATATATGAAAGTTTATTCAAACTTTAGATGTGGAGGACGAAATGTATGGGTGAACTACTCCATTGTGATCGATTCTGAAACTTATTACCCCTATCATTTATAACCACCAATTAATCAGTCAGATGCAACGTAGAACAGTACATCAGTTCATGTTGCCATACCACATCAGCACAGAGATATAACTGTCAATTCAAACCCAATAGTAGTACAGGAATTAAAGGTATTAGAAGAAGTCGGAGAGGTTAGGATTAGAAGATATTATTCAAGAAGTATGATTCAGTGAGAAAAGTTTAAAAAGTCAAAACTAGAGGGGTTGAAGAATCCAGAAGATTAGGATTTGAGAGATCACAAAGAATTAATGCACCCGCACTATTGCAAACGGTTTTGAGCCATGTCATTCAGGGTCTCTAACCATCGGTTACTATCATCAAACGGACTGCGACGTGGTTGTCTGCATATACCGACATGACTCAGTCCACTTGTCAGTGACTTCATGGATTTGTGCCATGTTTTGGTCTGGCCGCCCCTAACTTTCTTCCAACCTACTCCTACACCATAAAACAAAGCTCTTCGAGACAGTCGGTGGTTAGGCATACGCAGCACATGTCCTAACCACCTCAAATGATGAAGTTTCATTACTTCATCTTTTGATCTGCCATTCTTACCTAGCACCCGTTTCCAAATAACAGCGTTAACCACTAATTAAGGTTATCGTGTTTATTCCAATGAGATGGTGGAGCACACCTTACAACTTTCCCCACTTTAGTATTCAATGATTCTATAGACTGTTGTTACTACACTTCGGTTTAATCGCTATTGATTTTCATTCAAGCCACTTCTTTACAAGTCATTATTGAATGTTGAGGTAGATTAAATTTTAAAAAAAAATAACTTACAACATACTTCATTCACTTCAAATGAAAGTTATTCCTAATACTCTACTTTTACATGTATTATTCTTTACTACTTCTTTGTTTCAAAATATAAAGACAATAATGTAAAGATAACTATGATCAAAAGAAAAACGCTCCTAATTGCATCATATACTTGATTGACTGGTATTGGAAACTGTTATCGAATTTAACTATTATTGCAGATTCTTACTTCGAATAACCGACAAACAGAGAATACGCCATTAATAAATATTTCAACAAATTTATATTTATTTAATGATAACTATAAAAATTTGTATGTTTTTTTTGCTGCCAATGATATTTAAGAATAAGTTTTGTCTATAGCCACGATTAAAATCTGTCTAGATAGATCATGCAATTGAAAATTGAACGCCAACATTACAAAAATATAAACATAAACGATTAAGAATTTATGTTTTATGATTATTATTATTATTATTATTATTATTATTATTGTTATTTATTATCAGTGTTCATAACATTATTTAAGAAGTTACGAAGAACTAGACATGATTGTATTACCACTTGTCAGTATGCAGTATATGTAACCATTCAATACTGAGTAATGTTTGTTCAAAGTTATATGAGTATAAACTCAGCAGTCTCCTTGTTCTCTTATGGACTTTTGATTCAAATCCATAAAAAAGATGCTTTATTCAAGAAATTTATCAAAATACACTTCTGAGTAAACATTACAACACTACACTCTGGTTATATAAATAAGAAATCATGAGTTTTCTATTATTATGAATCAATGTACTAACTAAACGGATGACTATTTCTTGCCAGTTGCCTATGATGACGCATTACCATTGAGAATATTTTATAAATTCGAGTTATTGATTAAATTATCTTGTAAAATAATTCATGAATACTATCAAACTCATTACTGTTGATTGTGATTGACTAATCAGCTTTTTAAGTTGTCTGAACTGTAATTTAAGTTCACTCATTAGTAAAACAACATCTACATCTGCTCTAAATATATTCATTCTGAAAAAAAAAAACGACACTACTTTGCTCGAACTGTTTTGGCTTGTGCAATCATTATGACAGTATTTTACTTTCTTACATAATTCAAGTAATCCCTTTTGTGATCAGCCATTTAACTGAGAGTTCAGAATATGTAAATATTCAATTCAAATATTTAATTCAATTAATTTGTATTACTAAATAACAGTTTCGTGATTTGACACATCAAAGATATTTTTGTTGATACGCTGTTATAGTAAACTTGACCATAATAATTATTCGTATTATGTTGTTTACATTTTTGAGCTTCTATTCAGTTGTATAAAAATAATAATAATAGATTGACTTCTTATTTGATATGAATTACTTGAGACTATTTGTTATACTTCTGCTTTTGAATTTATTTTCAACTTTCAATGTACAATTTTCTAATTGCCTTATTCAATAGTTTAAATGAATACTGTAAAAAAAAAGAATTACAATATCATGAAAATATTTCAGATCAATATGATCTTGATATCATCAGATCTTTATCAAAAATAACAAAATCTAAATGAAATAAATTATAAACTTGAAATTTCAATCAAATTTACACAAAATGAAAATAAAAGTAATATGAAGTCATTTATATGACGTGTTTCAATTAAGGATTGGATTGTTATCACTATTAATATTAATTTAGATTATAGAGGATAACTTATATCAAAATGTACACTCTCTACTAAATCTAATAGTTGAATTAGTCTAATGTTATATTTACACATTTTAAAACATCAATCAATCATTGTTAGACCACCATTAGAAACCTGGAAGCACTGGACGGCCGTTTCGTCCTGGTATGGGACTCATCAGCAAATGTGTAAAAACACAAACCTCCAAATAATGTTATATTATCAAGTAAACTAAGTTTAAATGATTTGTGTTTGATATTTTTCTCTAAGTATCTATTGTTAATTTACTTATTTACTCCTGCTACCTCTCATGAAGCACAGGCAGTCGACTAAAATTCTTCAGTCAACTCTGTCTTAGACATAAATTGTCAAGATGACTACAAAATAGCTATGCTTATATTGTGCTCCATTCAAGAAAGGATCATTTAGATACTTTATGGTACGGGATTGGTTTTTTCAATAAGAATAATTACACTAGCTTTTATATGATACACATTCTTTGAATAATTCAGTGAGTTCAGCTATTCGGTTTATGAAAGAAAAACTGGTTAATTTTGAAACTAAGCAGCTTTATGCTCGATTGAAAATAAAATCAAGGATTGTACATAATTGAAGGCCTGCTACCTAAAAGTAACAGCATATCTGTTCACTACATACTAATATATAGTGTTGATTTAACCAGTCTTAGTTCTTGATATAAACGGTTACTTTGAAATGGCAGAAATAAGATTCCGTTTCCGTAATTTTGGAGAAAACCTCTAGATATATCTTTTATGAATGTTCAGTTTCGACAAGGTATCAAGTGCTCTGATTGTCTGTTCATTTCCAGAAGCTGATTTCAGTAAAAAATGCTTCCTTCCAAATACTCTTATGCACTGGATTAACATGAGGGTAATATTCCTAAAATATAATCATTCCGAATCACATGATCTCAAAAGGCGTTATTACTTGAACATGTTGCATTGAGACAAACAGTATATGTGTCCTAAATATATACAACCGAACTCATTTTTAATTTTCAAGCTAAGGGTTTTTGGTAGGAAGATATTCACGCAGCTATAAACTTAAGGTGTGATTGACCAATTATAATAAATGTCTCGATTAACAATCAACTTTATTTTCAATTTACCAATAGAATCACTCATTTTTGGTGTGTCTATTTTAAAGGGTGAGAAGTGGGTGAGACTGATAGCTAATAATGTGATTGATTCAAGCCGCCTACAGGTGTACATACATTTGATAAAAAATCTCTTATCCACACACGTGTGTATAACAACACACAAGCATCTATATTAAAAATCATTGGCACATATTTAGTAGAAAGATAAAACATTAATACGATTTCAAGTGACAGAAATGTTAAAAGTAGATGATTATTCTGCCCCACTCTTTTATAATAATTTACTAACTCTCACACCTGCATTCCCAATTGGATAGTGTGGTTATAATGGGCCTTACGCTTTTGATGAAAATCACGCCAAAAGGTGCCGACATCACCACCTATCAATGATATCAGCGATTTCTGGTATTTTTCTACCCCTACCATTATTATTATTATTACTCTCTTAGTGTTGCACGAATTGTTCCCACATATTTTCTACAGGACAGACAACAACAAGTGAATCTCACTTTATCTAAATTTATATATTTAAGTTATTTAAACAATTCAGTATAGCATTATTTAAATTCAAAAAAAATTGTATTTGCTGTACACCTATTTGAACAGATTTCAATCAATGTTTCAAGAATAATGGCTTTTACTTCTTCTTCTTCCACTGAACAATTGATAAATTTATCACAACATAATCATAATAATAATTCACATAATGAAAATCGTAATTTTCGAATAAACTCAGTACTTGGATTACCTAATTTATTAGGTTTACAAACAAATAATTTACCACTGCCTCATTCCATTCATAATTCACATTTAGATTTACAATCTAATTTGACCATGGCCTCAACAACAATCAATCCAGCAGTTTCAATTACAGGTTTTACTGATCAGCAAAATCAACAGTGCATGAAGCTACCCATACCATCATGGTTAACTAATAGTGTTTGGGATAAAAAACATTATACCGATCTAATATCTAATTTTATATCTTCACCGAATTTCAATGATAATTTAGCTGAAGCGAATAAAAATAATCACAGTATATTTGAATCATCATTTGACGATACACATGAATGCGACCAAACACATTCTCTTTTCATTAAATGTTCTTCAAACACTATTGGATCAACTGAATCCAATGTTTCATCAATTATCGATAGTATAAATAATTCAACTGTAGTTTCATCTACAGCAACAACAACAACAACCACAGTACAAAATCATTATTCAACATTGAATTCCAATAATAAACAAACTAATGAAACTATTGAAGATAATCAATTGACTAGTTGTAATTTAGCTACAACAATCAATTCAACATCTAATTCCACAACAGTGACATCTATTTTAAATGATGTTCATCATATGAAAATGAATTATTCACAATCAGTTATAGCAATGGCAGCAATGGCAGCTGCAGCATTGGCTACAAACAATTTTAAAATGTCATCAACATGTAATTCATTAGTCAATGAAATGAATATTGACAATTGTATAAATAATAATAATGATAATAATAATAATAATAATAATAATAATATGAACAGTAATCCACCAGATATTAATTCAATTATGAATGCTGTAGCATCTGTTATGGGATCACATTTATTATTTAATGGTAGTAGTAACAATGATAACAATAACAATATAAGTAGTATAAACAATCATCCAATCAATAATTGGAAAACAGACATTTTACAAGTAATCAAAGATAAAGAACCAAAGAAAAACAGTAGTAATACATCACCAACATCATCATCATCATCATCTTCAGCATCATCGTCATCAACATTAACATCATTACTGCCAACTGATTTAAAATCATCTCCAACTTCCCTAATGATACCATCAAATTATGATAGTCCAGTTAATATGGATTCATCAAATTTCTTACTATCATCGTCATCCTCATCATCACCACCTCCTTCATCGTCATTAACAGCAGCCGCAGCAGCAACACCATCATCATCATCATCAGTGTCAGAAACAAATGGAATTAGACCAGAAGTTGAATTAATTGATAAACCATTATGGGATAAATTTCATTGTCATGGTACTGAAATGGTGATTACTAAGAGTGGACGGTAAGTGAATATGAAAGATATAGTATATGATTCAATTATTTATTTTAGTTTATTTTTAATGTTAATTTGTGCTTGATAATACAGTTTATTTAGTCGGATTCAAATGTGGGTTGAATTCATGTGATTTTTATATGACTGTTATAATAGTAATATTAACAGAGGATTGAACTACACTATTGAGTTGTAGACAGATAGGTAAAGTCTATGCCACCTAATTACTATTTTGAAAAGTGATTGAAACAGTTTTGATGCGAAAGGAAATATCTATACAGTAAACTTGTAAGCAATAATCTTACTTTTAAGGAAGACTATAATAATAAGCATTGATTTGTACTGAATGTTTCTCTCTTAACTATTTACTTATAAATATCACTAAGTTCAAACAGAATAAGCTGATTATTGCTCATGTAAAAAATGTGTACTTCAGAGACATTTCAATGCATGCCTATATTTCTCATAAGAATGAGTTAAGATGTAAAAAAATAGGTCACGGATTAAAATAGAACAAAGCTAAAATTGAAAAAGAATGGAATATTTTATTGTCTATAGAATTTTCAACTGTTAAGTTAGGACTTGGCTTACTTACTAACACCTTTTACTCTTCATGGAGTAAAGACAGACGACTAGGATTCTCCAACCATCTCTGTTCTGGGTCTTCCTTTCCAGTTCTACCTAATTTTACCTTTTATTCTCTTCATGTCTGCTTCCAATTCTTGATGTAATGAGTACTTTGGTCTTCCTATTGTTCTTTTACCTTGAGGATTACAAGTAAGAGCTTACCTTGTAATCCACTTGGGTGATTCCTACATACTGTGTCCTATCTAACACAAGCGCTTTCCCCTAATTTGTTTTTTCAATTGGAAGCTGGTTTCTTTTCTCAAACATCAGGCTGTTGCTGATGGTATCTGACCAATGGATCCTCTGTATCTTGTGTAAACAACTTTTATTAAACACCTGTGTCCTTTAGATGATGACGTTCCTGGCTCTTCAAGTTTTTGTTTCATATAATACAAATATTTTGACATTTATATTGAAAATTGTAACTTTCGTGTTGGTTGGAAATTGATTTAAGTTCCAGATGTTCTTCAACTGTAGTTTTGCTTCTCATCTGCATCAGATTTACCTTGTTTGCCAATGACGCTTCCCAGGTATGTGTCGTTTTCCATATCTTCCAAAAATTCTCTGTCATGTGTGATTTGATTGGTGCATGCGTTATCGCATCTGCCTGTGTATGTTGAGACCTACTACTGCAGAAAGTGTCACTAAATTGGCCGGCTTCTTCTGCATTTATTGCTGTGTATAGAATAGAATAGCTTGGCGCTCTGTGAAGTTCAAACGGTTTAGTTGCCTCCTAGCTATTCATTGTATCCCTTACTTCCCCTGAGATGTTCACAAGTTCATAATCCTTCATGATATCCTTTCAAACTGCATGACGTCTTCACAAATCATTAAAGTGTAAGCTATCATGATAATTAAATCATTCTTAATGTAAACTCTCATTTTTCTTACAATACTCAATCAAAAGAATCAAACAATATCTCTAATAAATTCGTCAGTACATTCAAAAGTTACATTAGAAAATGGTTGTACAACATAACTAATTGTTTGAAGTTAGAAAAGTAAATCAATGGATTCCGGCTCTGTGAACAAAAGTTTCACAGTTCAGTCAACTATTTGAATGTCTCCTCTAGCTTTTAATTCCTCATAAGGTTGTTGTGGTTCGACACTGTTGAATAATTTCATACTAGAACAAAAGCAACAATCAACTGTCACTTGGTGTTTAAGTAGTTAACTTACTAAAATTAGACGATGGTGTAAGTTATGACGTTTACAATTAATTACAAATAATTGGACATTGAAATATTTCGACAAAAATCTCATGAAAAAAACAAATCGAATCATCATCAATTTGATAGATCATAAACTATTTGCTTACAACATTATTCAATCATATATTATCAACTAGTTCATGTTTATTGGATATGAAGTGTTGTATACTAACTATAGTATGCTTTTACATAAATAAAAACTTTATAGTTAACAATGAATATACATAATATAACTTGTTGTTCGAACATATACATACATACATATTATCGGTATAAAAAATACCAATGAGCAGCTAATCTAGACATATGCTCCTGTAAGGATTATACTCATCATCACTGAACTAGTTATCTTTAATTGATTCATTTAAGAAATGCAAATAAAAAGAAATAGAAAAGAATATTTGATTAACTCATTGATCATTGATCATTGATTAAGATGAATGAACTTTACTTTTCCATCACTTGAATACTATTTTCATTTATTCATGTATAAATAATTAACAATCAAAAGGAAACAATGACAAATTAATTTATCAAGATTAAAATCAAATAAAAGTCTGTTCTCTTGTTTATTTGTTGGTTTATTTGAGATAAATCATTTCCATTTACTGAGAGAAAAAATGTGTCTAATTGTATACTGTATTATTAAGTACGCTTTATACAATGATTAGCAAGTAGAAAAAGTCACACCTAACCTATTCTATAATGTTAAAGTCACTAAAAATATATGCAGCATACTAGTGACTAGTTCCATGAGAAAATTCTCAGAGTTCTAGGGAGAAGATGTGACCAGTAGTGTTCAACTCAATTGTGTGTAGGCAGTGACTACTGAAGAGAGTGGATGAAGTTGCGTAAAATGCTTAGATTGATTAGAGATAGACTTTGACACTGTTGGATGTCGACTTAGTGGTCCAAAGGTTAAGCGTTCGTACGCAAGGCATAAGGTTCTGGATTTGATTCCTACGAGTGGCGGGATTCATAGATACTCATTGTTGATGAGTCTCATACCAGGGTGAAATGGTTTTCCAGTGATTCCAGGTTTCTAATGGTGTTTTTTTCAACAATGATTCATTCATGATTTCAATAATTTACTTTGATATTCATATCTAATAGAGAAAATATATTTAAGTCTGTGTATAATACTTTTCCAATATTTATATGTGATATAGAGTATTATGTGAATAGGCCATTGAATGTTAACTTAACAAAACAAATGTTCAGAATAATAAACTTATATGGTATGAATTGAGAGGATTTGTGGAGTTTGTATAGTTTGAGACGAAACGTTTTATTATGTTTTAAAAAAATGAATAAACTTTTTCTAAACATTTACTTAACATTCTTTATTACAAATCATTCGTTAATTAACTGGTAGATAGATTTAATCTTTAAATATGCTAGAGATAAATCAGCGGTTATCACTTCTCAGTTGTATACATCGTGAAAGGATGGTTTATGAAGTATTTAATCAAGAAATTGGATTAGTATTGGTCTTGCCTATCTAAGTAGATATTTCAGCTAGTAGTTGTTAACTTAATAAAATGTTATCAAAATCAAATTAACCGATTCGTAATGTTACTGCTGAAAATGTATTTCCATTTGGTTACTAACTTTAAAATACTTGATATGTTAGGGAACTTTGATATAAAATAGTTTTCAAACATTTCATAAGAAACTTTATGATTCATCATTAAAACTTAACGACAACCCATCAACGAATTGATGATACTTTCATTAGGATCTCAGTGTATGATTATGATCTCTTCTGATTCTGTAACACATAAAATTTGAGAAACTCATAATATTTTTTGAAACCATGAATCGATCAATGTTAGACCACCATTAGAAACCTGGAAGCACTAGACGTGGATGAGCACTTCTGAGGAGTCCCATACTAGGACGAAACTGCCGTCCAATGCTTCCAGGTTTCTAATGGTGGTCTAACATTGATCGATTCATGGTTTCAAAAAATGTGTAACTTAACAATCGTCACAACCCCGTAATGCAAACTCTTAATAGTTACATATCTTTTGGAACTACATTTGGTTTAATTAATATTCTTAGGATTCTTTCACTTTTATTGCATTGATAACTTGAATCAACTGTTATCTCTTTAAGACTAGAATGTAAAAGTGAAATAAATTATAGGTTCATACATAAATAAAGCTTTATCCTAACTATGTGCTTTAAGACTATTGACTAAATTAAATTGAAATGAATATATCTATACATATGTCTTATAAATAACTACTACTACTAAGATTTAGAAAAAAAGGTAGACCAAATCGATTGAAGATTTCTTTGATACATTATTCATCGATAAAATTACGATCAGATTTTTATTTGGATTACATCAGTGGTACTTCTTAACTGAACTAAATTATAATAAAGATAAATTGTTTTTTTAAAAACACTAATTCGTTGAATATTGTCAATGAAAACATGAATATATCTTCATTTGTAATCTGTCCTATAATTTCCTTAGGACATCTTAATACTTTTAATTCGGAAGTCTTAAAAAATCACTTACACTGATAATCATCATGTATATATTAGTAACAATGTTTGTGAAATAATTCTTGGAGTTCTAGTGAATAGATAGAATATACATACATTAAGGAAAGCATCCAACTGTGTCATAAGACAAGCCTTCACAGGCAATCCTGAAGACCAAAAAACAAAATACGCAGAGAAATGGAAACAGACAAAAGTGAACAACACTTGAACAGAATTAGAAATGAAGGCCTAGGACAGAGTAGGTTGGAGAATGCTTGTCAGAGGCCAATGCTCCATTCGGGGTAACAGATGTAAGTAAATAAGTAAGTTTAGTGAGAAACTATGACCATTGGAGATCGACCATGTTGGTTTTCCAAGCAATTTCTGACTGATATCATTAAAAGATGTTTGTATTACATCGTAAGTAGATTGAAGTTAGACATGTATACAACTGGATATCAGTTTAGCGGTGTAAATTTCAAAGGTTAACTGCGAAATCTGAATGTCTTAGGTATGATCCCCACTGGTTTCATGGATATCCATTGCTATGGATTCTTTTACCAGATTTTAACAATTGTCTAGCATCTCATAGCTTTTCATAATTGTCTAAGATCAGTTTTTTTCATATGAACTGAAAATAGTTGAATTCTATTGTCTTTATCTTGATTCTTGCACTTTTTATCAGTCACCATTTAGATCTAGTCTCGTTAA
>OX103974.1:26818522-26922739 GCA_944470395.2 Schistosoma turkestanicum
AGTATATAACAAAAAGATTTGAAATGTATAGTTTATTTGCAAGATAATAATTCTACTACAGAAATCATGTGTGAGTTAGTGTTAGACCACCACTATTAGAAACATGGAAACATCGAATGAACGTTTCATCCTGGTATGGAACTCACAGGAGTCGATGGATGAACACTGCTGATGAGTTCCATACTGGGATAAAACTGCCGTCCAGTGCTTCCAGGTTTCTAATTGTAGTCTAGCAATGATTGATTGATTGATTATTTCAAATGTGTAAAAACACAAACCTCCAAAACTCTGCCCAAAAATTACTAGTAATTCAAACAAAATATCTTACCATATAAAGAAATATAGAAACCATTTTAATTTGAATTATTGAATTAGATCAGTTTACGATTTTCTTTCATCAAATGTAAAAAAACAAAGCGATTATATTTTTAAACATTGAAAAAAACTATTCTAACTAATATACATAATTACAAATCAATTAACTATACTGTTTATTCGTTAATCATAACCAATTAAGGATTACAATTTTTATGGTAATTTCAAGTGTTTATTTTATTTTCATTTTAAATCATGAACAAGAAATATGGATTTTTTTCAAATCATAATTTTATAATTATTGTTTGTAAGAAAGTGACTAGAAGTGTGGGGCGCGCTACTTATAAGTAGTATATGATGTGAGTGAAAACGTAATGTCTGGCGGTAGAAGATGGGGGAAGATCAAGAAAGGAAGAGTTAGAACACAATGGAATTTGTATGAAACGCATGAATAGTGAAATGTCAGACAATGGATGTTTGCAACAGAAACAGACAGTCCGGTTCGATATGATGGATTGATGATGGATTGAAGATTTGCAAAATAACAATTTACGATATGGTTTTCCTATTTTACCAATTAACTCTGTAATTTGAGATATATACAATTCGGTTGTCCTCATCTGTGTTCTCCTTCACTACAGAAGTAGGTGGGATTCCATAAATATGAATGATAAAGTTGAAAATGAGTTTGGTGAAATTTCCGGAGAAAAAATTTATAGGTTTTAAAATTTAAATCTTCATTTTATTCGATTCATCTAACAGTATGATTGTGGTTTGAGCTACTTATAAGTAGTATATGACGTGAGTGTCAACGTAATGTCTGGCAGCAGAAGATGGGGGAAGATCAAGAAAGGAAGAGTGGGAACACAAGGGAATTTGTATGAAACACATGAATAGTGACAATGGATTGATGTTTTGCCATAGGAACAGTCCAGTTCGATATGATGAACTGCTAGTCCATATATAATAAATAATACTAAAATCTGATTAATACAACATTAAATTAAATGTATTTCATTTAGGATTTGCATATACCATTAGATTGAAATTATCATTGAAATAGATTGAATAACTCATCGTCAATATGATGAGTATAGATAGCTTTTACATAAGTATAGTTATTATATAACAAGAATATCTAGCGTTGATTTCAATCAGTGTAACTTTTGATTGTTTAAATAATTTAATTCATTGTCAAATAGTTTCAGTGATTTCCAGTTTAATATTAATGATTGATTCATGATTTTTTTATAAAATGAATGATAGATATTTTTACAAATAATTATTTTTAGTAATAGGAGATTTGTGATTTTCGCAATTTAAATCATGAACTAATATTAATTAGATCACCATTGAAAAAAATGGAAGCACAGAAAGGTTGTTTTGTTCTAGTATGGGACTATTCTGTGCTGTACATCCAAGATGTTGCACGCCGGAATCAAATTCAGGACCTTCGGTTTCACGAGCGAAAGCTACGCCCCAACTGTGAAAATACTAAAATCTCCAATTATCATCTATTATAACAACATGTATTTATATTAACATGTTGTACACACTAGTGACTAGCTTCAAAATGTAATTCCTGGAGATACAGTGAATATCCATGATCAGTGAATTTCGATCCATATCGAATATGAGGCAGTTATTCACCATAGGTGATGAACGGAGGGTTGCGCAAGCTGATGGATTGGTTGAAGTTAGACCAGTTAGCACCGTTGGGTATCGGTTCAGTGGTAAAAAATTTTTGCAAATCTGCACGCGAAACCGAAAGGTTTTTTTGGGTTCGAGTCCCTGTAGTACACAATTGTAATTGTTCATTTACAAAGGGGCGTCATATTGAAATGAAAATGATTTCCTAGATTTCCTACTTTTTTTCAATGGCTTTCTAAAATATGTGATCCGTTTGTGGTTTTAACCATAAAAAAATATCTATTGATATTTTTTAAAATGAATTTCATGCATTTACTAAGAAAAAAAATATTATTATTTATTCGGTATCTTTTTTTATTCTCTAGAAAAAAAAGGTAAACAAAAAAAAATATTAGTAGAAAATTTATCTGATTATTATTATTAAATAATGAAAGAATTAAAAGCTAATAAACCAATAGCTAAATAAATTTTTATTTAATTTTTTTTCAATTTAAACAAAAGTTACTAAAAGGAAAACAGTTTTATTTGTTCATTGTTCAATTATTCTTTATATATAGAATTGATAAGAGTGATATGCTTGCTGACGCCCATAAAAGTTGGTGGTACTAACAGGATTATTATTATTATTAATAATATTATTACTATTATTAGTATCATTAATATAAACAACTAAGTGATGAGTATAATAGTCTTAACGGTTTCTAATTATTTCTATTATGAATAAATAAAAAAAATCAAATTAGTGTTTCGCCTATTTTTTTTTAAAAAAAATATAAATGTGTTCCCATTTATTATACACTTCATGAGAAAAAAAAGATACACGAATATAAATAAATAAGGCCGATTTTAACTTCTTTTTTTTGCATTAATTATGATAGACATGAGATGATGTGATAAATGCATTTGTTAATTCGTTGAAAGTAAACAAAGCGAGAGAGAGGTAGGGAGAGAGAGAGATAGAGAAAGGGACAATGAATAAATAAACCAGTAAGTTAATTCATTTTTATTTGTAAATGGTTAAGTAGTAGATGCGGGTTCAATTATTCAATGTTTATGCGCGTTTGTTTTTTTCTTACTCTAATAAAGTAAATAATCTTATTTTTTTTGTTTCAATATCATTTGATGAAGAGAGAGAAAAAAAACAATAAAAGATGCCGGCCCAGTGGTCCGATGGTTAGGCGGTTCCGGGTTCGAATGCTGCTAGGTGCAGAAGTCGTGGATGTGCACTGCCACTGATGAGTCCCATACAAGGACGAAACGGCCATCTGTCAGTGCTTCCAGGTTTCTAATAGTAGTCTAACATTGATTGATTGATGATTTCAAATGTGTAAAAACACAAATCTCCAAAGCTCTAAGTGAAAATAAAAGATCTATTTTATTAAAAGGAAACTTTCACTAAAATTTTGTTTATATCAAATATTCATGTATGCATCGTTTAGATAAAAAAATTAACAGAATAATGAAATTTTAGGGGATGATTTTGTGAATTGCGGTACATTTTTCATGTTCAAGACAAATTTTACTGTTTTCTTCATTAGTTCGACAAAAAAAAGACGGCTTACAAATGATTCAATATGCTGTTTGTTATACAATGTACATTTTTTCACATTGTTCAAATGTCAATAATTATTAACTTTGTTTATCTTCTTTTTTAACTAAGATCCGTTGAACATTGAAAAATTAAAAATTATTCATAGATAATTATTTTCTTATATTTATTTTAAGAATCGTATGTAGATTTTCTAAAGTGTAGTTTTATGTTATCGCATAAATAAGTTATCGGAAAAAGTAACATCATACATAATATTACGTAATAAAATGTTAAACTTGATAGTGATAATCAAAAGGTGTGGTATCCATAGAATTTTATAGATCATTTAGATTTTTAAGTTTTTCAAATATTATTTTTGGAAAGGAAAATATACATTTTTAAACAACATTTCACTTAAACAAGCCATTTGACGTTTCTCGTCACATCGTACTACTGAAAACATTACCTTAAAATAGTAGATTTTTTTTATAATTGTACAATAGTCACTTTAATTTTCATTATTTTTCTTGTTTTACTTATTGATACAATGACTAAACAAAATTTATCTCGACTAAAAAATCAATGTGGCAAACCACTGTAATCATCCATGACGTGATTCTTACTGTACTACACAATAGTTCTAGTTATCTTCGACAATCTAGTTATAGATTACTGTAGAGACAATGTATACTCCATTCAGTCACATTCGATAAAGTGCGTATTGGCAATTTCCGAATATCGGCTTCCTGAAATGTAATTTGAAATATTTTACAAATATCAATTAAATAATAATAGCAGCTTGATATATAACACAAATGCATATATATATATATATATATATATATATATCGCATTTTGGAATTGTGGAGATTGTTAAGTTACGTACTGAAATCATGAATCGATCAATGTCAGACCACCATTAGAAACCTGGAAGCACTGGAAAGCCGTTTCGTCCTGGTATGAGACTCATCTGCACCTCGTAGGATTCGAACCCAGGATTCTCGGTCTTGTGAGAGAACGCCTAAACCTCTGGACCACTGAGCCGTTATCTAACAGTGTAAATGTCTAATTTCGATTAATTCATGGTCTGTTTTTCGCTAGTTAGTTTCTACATCCGGGCAGGGTTGAACTCCACCGGCCACGACTTCTCACTAGAACTCAGAGAAGATTCCTCACGGAACTAGGTAATTGTGTTATGGGGTTGTGGATTTTGTTAAGATACTCATTTGAATCATGTGCTTCTAGGTTTCTAACGGAGGCCTGACATTGATCGATTCCTATATATTTACGATACTTAATTTAATTAGCTAACAGAATGAAGACTCTTTCTTTATCCTAGAATTTTGTTTAAATTCAACTATGCCATAAAGGTATTTGAGTAACAATTAGAATTATCACTATAATTCAGTACTTTTTAAATAAAACATATTATAATGAAAATAATCTATTTATGGTGAATGATTATGATGAAGTTTCACTTCCTAACTAACTTTTATGTAAAATTCGTGCTGATCATTTCCAAAAAGGCAGTAAAAACCTCTCAATAAAACCACCGAGTCCAGACAATGAAACCCCATCACAAATTATCTGAAAATAAAACATTTATGGTTTATTCCAATAAAACTTACTTGCTTATTTTAGCCTTTTACCCCTAACTGAGCATAGGCCGACTAACAGGGATAGGATCTCTAATCCCCATGCCCAAGCCTTCTCCTTTATCCGGGCTTGGGACGGACAGTAAACGTATAAAGTCTCCAAGTGGAGTTATTCAACTAAAAACTACAATAGAATTTATAAACCAATTTAATTTACTTATACTCCAATCATCTATATTAAATATTTGATTGATAAATTATGCTGTCAAAATTAATCTTTATAGAAAAATTTCTAATGTAGAATGTTGATTTTTTTGATTGGATTTCATACCAAATAGAAGAGAAATATTATGTAATACTTCAGTCGGTTATTTATTATTATCGTCTGTAATAAATTACTTAAGATAATTTGAAAATAGTTTTCATACCTACTTGACTACAAGTCGAGTTATGAAACTAATTACAAATATCACAATCTGATTTGATACTCATCAACACTGTGTATTTTCATAATTTTTTAGATATGTTAGTAATCAATGAAAATTTAAATCACTGGGACTCTAATCACTAGTTAGTGATTTTAAACATTGATTGATTCTAATGTGATTCTGATGTGTAAAGACAATTTATGACTTATTGCCTCATCTTCAATTTCGAGGAAATCATTAGTAAGGAACTGTTAAGATTATTGAATTTAATTGTTGTCATGAACCTATCTATGTTAGACCACCATTGAAAACCTTGTAGCACTGGACAGACGTCTCATCCTAGTATGGGACTCAGCAGTAAATATCCCAGACTGAGTACACGGG
Source organism: Schistosoma turkestanicum (assembly GCA_944470395.2). NCBI lineage: Eukaryota > Metazoa > Platyhelminthes > Trematoda > Strigeidida > Schistosomatidae > Schistosoma > Schistosoma turkestanicum. Next base: position 26,824,426 of record OX103974.1, read on the forward strand.
AATCGAACGTAGGACTTTTGGTCTCAGGCACGAACATTAAACCACTAGACCATCAGGTTGATATCCAACAGTGTTAACGTTTAGTTTCGCTCAATCCCTGATATTAAGCGACCTTTTTTTTCTTGTTGTTATCAGTTACTGTTAACACGCATGATAATTTGATGAATCTGTCTTATTATTAAAATTATTAACAAACACAGGAATAATGGTATTTATAATTACTGTTCAAATAAACTCATAATACTCTGAACTATATTTTATGTTGTATTAAGATTTTCACAGTATATTGATTGTGATTATTTAATAAATAATCCAAAAATTAATCACTCAATAACTTGATCATCAATAATTTAATTAAAATCTTTATAAACAGTTATCAAATGGATTTCTTTTTTTTGAAAATTCATCGTTCTTAGACGATAACTTGATCATCAGAATATTTCATTCATTTAATTTGAACAAAAATTATTTATAGATACAGTTTGTAAGCATGTCGATTTGATCCGCATGATCAGGGTAGAGAATAAAACATGAAATCCGGTGATATTGAATATTAACTTCATAATTGTTAAAACTCTAACAAAAATACATTGTTAACCTAATACTGCAATTTCTTACATTGTTTAATGAATCCTAATCTAGAGAAAAACAGGCTTTCAATATATTCTTTTGTTTGCTTATTCATCTTAAAATTTTCATTGTTGAGTTTCATTAAAATCAAGAATCGATCATTGTTAGAATATCATTTAGAAATCTGGAAGCATTGGATGATAGTTTTATCCCTGTATAGGGCTCATCAGCTAAATGGCCATCCAATACTTCCAGGTTTCTAATGATAGTCTAACAATGATCAATTCATGTTGTCTTTCAATTACTAACTGTTCATATTGAATAGTAAGAGGTTATTTAATTTAATCATAACAAATCACAGTTTTTTACTTTTCTTTCTATCAATAAAAATGCAATAATTGTTTACTTTTTTGTGTGTTTTTTTCTTTTCTACAGACGAATGTTTCCACCATTCAAAGTAAAAATTACTGGTTTAGAAAAACGTGCAAAATATATTGTTTTAATGGATATTGTAGCGTTGGATGATTGTCGATATAAATTTCAAAATAATTTATGGACAATTGCTGGTAAAGCTGATCCAGAAATGCCAAAACGTATGTATATTCATCCAGATTCTCCATCAACTGGTGAACAATGGATGCAAAAAATTATCTCTTTCCATAAACTTAAATTAACTAATAATATTTCTGATAAACATGGTTATGTAAGTTATGATTTATAAATTTATATTTTTAAAAAAAAATATTATTGATAAATCATTAAACTAAACTAATTATTTCATTAAATAAAATAATTTTTTTCAAAATTTTATATATTACTGATGACTTATTAGTATAAGTTACATTTTATTTTCTTATATAACGGCTAATAATACTTACTATTCGACTGTGTCGATTCAAGTAAGTGAATTAGCGATTTCAATCCAAGATATCTCATAAATAAAAGTTGTATTCTTTTGTTGAGGACGTTAGATTCCCGGAACTCACTTGTTAAGGGTCTTAATTTTGGATTTTATTCATGGGCTGATCAATTGACCTTGAGACCACATTTCCCACCTAGAAAAATCCTTGGCTGTGATTGTCTGCTGTGTCATTTTAGTGTGCTGTATTTGTGACTCTCCCAAGGATGTTTGCATGATGTATAAATGAATGCGATTTGTGTGCTTGAGATCATTGTATTCTGGCTCGGTGTATGTAGAATATACTGTCTTCTCTCTATCAGGACTTCTTCGTTAGTTTCTTTGGGACAACCGATCAGAGTAGCCTACCTGGACACTGGTTCATTGTCTCGTTCTCGTTTATCGACTGAGGTAAACCCGTAATCATTTCAAGCATATCAAGTGACAAAGCAAAACACCCTTGACCAATTAAAAACTATGATATTGTTTACATTATTATTTTTATATTCATTTTTCTTATTCATATTCTTTATTTAAGCACTAATCATTAAAGTGTTAATTTTTACAATGAAAAATCAATTTACTTTTCTATAATTAAAACAAAACAAAAGAAATGTCTAATGAACGAAGCATTTGTGTTATAGTACTTTCATCAGTAAAATAAGCTCTATTCGTTTCTAGTTTTCGAAATGAAATATCAAAACTAATATGAAGTGCAAATATAATTTATCTTTGACTAATAATAATAATAATAATAATAATAATAATAATAATAATAATAACACACTACAATTATTAAACATCACTGTATGTAATGTGACTTAAACTAAAATGAAACAATATGCGCCTATATATATACTGATCATATTAACACCAAAAAAACACCAAGACTATATACTGTTTGTTTTATTATGTTTCTCTTAAAAAGAAGCCAAATTTTATTTCAACATAGAATAACAAACTTTACATTGTATTCATTATGTATAGTAGAATGAATAGAAGAGAATAAATATTTGAATTGTGTTTTCTCTTTTTTCTTTCTTTACTGTAATAATAATGATTTATCTTCCATGAAATAACTCTCTCTCTATCTCTATCTCTCTGTGTTTTCTCAATGAATAAACATGTATCACCAAAATTATTAGTTTTTTCTTTCACAAGTGTAACCTCTTTGAAGTTTTGTTTTAACTAAGAAATACTTATCATTACGGTAACAAGAATACACCATTGAACATAATAAACCTTTAGTCAATAAATAAACAACTAGTGAATAGAACAAGTGTAAAAAAATAAGTAAGTAAAGAAACATTTAACAGTTTTTTAAAAAAAGTCAACAACTCTGTAAGTGTTAATCACCCTCTTTTTTAAATATAGTTTAGTTAAAGAAAGTAATTAGTTCAATGTACAATGATTTTTTTTAAAAAATACAACTAGTTAACATGTCTAAACAATGTGGTACATTGTATTCAGTAAAAAAAACGCTATAATTAAAAAGATGTATGTGTCTTAGTGAAGTAACATAATAATTGTATTATACTGTTAAACGTAGTCAATATACAAATACATTGTATACTGTGTTACATACAACCGCACACACAAACATACACACATTTGAATATCTGTAGAAGTTTACACATGATCATCATGAATGAAACATGCCATAAATGGTGTTGATTCTTATGATACAGTTAATTTATGAGGTCAATATTACCCGCATTTTGAATATTGTCAAATAAAGCTTTACGGTAATTCTTTTATCGATGTATATATATATAGAAAAGAATATCTGATCGATAAATTGGTGAAATTCAATGTGATGCGATATTTTGAGTAAAGCTTATTATTATTTCGATTCAGCTAAACATTACTAGAACTTTTTCAATAATCATTTGTTAAAAATTTAAAGAGATTTCAGTTAATTTTATTCAATAATAATAATAAAATATCTAATTCACTGAGCCGGCTCAGTAGTCCGATGGCTAGGCGTTCGCCTACATTACCGAAGGTCCTGGGTTCGAATCCTGCGGGGTGCAGGAGTCGTGAATGCGCACTACTGAGGAGTCCCATACCAGGACGAAACGGCCGTCCAGTGCTTCCAAGTTTCTAATGGTGGTCTAACATTGATCGATTCATGGTTTCAAAAATGTGTAACTTAACAATCTTCACAACCCCGTAATACTTTAGAAACGTTCATTTTTAATCAATAGGGCTGATGGTTATGAATGAAACTTTGTCATAATTATCCATCTGAGCTGTAATTTTCTTCACCATGTTAAACAATTAGTCTCATTTAAAATACTTAGATAATGACAACATTTAAATTCCCTAAAAGATGTTTTTTTCTAGTTTTTATTAGTAAATGAAATTCGAATTGTACCTAAACCACAATGAAAAAGTGTTCTCATTGTATAGCTTCTATTCAATCTGGAAAAAATAGTTCAGGCATGTAATATATATATATATATATATATATATATATATATATATATATATTCTCTCTATTTTGTCTTTTCGGTAAATTAATTAACCGAACAGATAATATTACGGGGTTATTTTCTGTTCCGTTCGAAATTAAATAGACATCAAAGAACTTATTATAAAAATATATATTCCACACAGAAAATTAATATCCTCTCATTTCATCTCGCTTGAATGAATATAGAATTCTGTGTGTCTGTGTGAATCAGACATGTGCGTGCTTCGTATGTCTGTAATTTTTACATATATTTTCCGTATGGTAAATTATTTGAAGTAATAAATATCAGCTGTAGTTAAGGCCTTTTTTTCCTAATAACTTTCATATTGTCCCACTAATTATTAATATATATATCTACAAAGTCTTAGTTACTGAACTTTGTTACTCAAAAACACAATTAAAACAAATAGTGGATGGTGAGTGGTAAACTATTTATTATACGGATACGGTGAAACAGTGCCGAAATATAAAGAATAGAGACAACTTTCGAGTGATATACCTATACATATTTATCATCCATGACTGATAGAGACAAAGATTTCAGATCACATGTTAGTAATCCATATCGTCTTCAATATATATGAACTGATTTAGTGGAGAGGATGCAAATTTTTATTCAACCTTGCTTAAAAAGATATCAGTAACAAGAGAACGAAACGATAAGATCAAATAACATGTGACACATGAAAAACCAAAAGAAGCCAAATTCAGATCAAAGTGGATTAGTTTTTTAATGTGAGAGATAAAAGTAGTATATGAATGACTAGTAGTTACAGTCTATTAATCTATATTTAGGTTATTAAAATTATAGTTTTTTTTTAATATTGGTATGATAAAATGAACTGAATGTTGTGATTTGTATTTTATTAAACATGTTAGTTTGTAGTAAGTTGTTTTTTATCATAGAAATGAGATATGTCAACATTTAAGAATGGTTATTTTTCATTCAGGTTCTTTGAACAAGAGACAAGGAGACGATCAGTTCAGCAATGCAAAACTAATCGTACGATAAAATTACTTACATATTATACAAATGAAAATATTTTTAATCTCTCTTTTTATCATTTAATGAGAAATAGTTGAAATACACTTAATTAATGTGCCTTCATACTTCATCCAAATTAAATTTTAAGATTCAATCAGTTGCAAATATGTATATCTCTTGACCAACACTGATAAGTGTTTTAAAACAAATCTTTTTCTTGTAAGCAGTGGTTGGAATACATTTCATATACTGTCATTAAAGATCACTTTATATTTCAAAAGTAGATTTTATGAAAGAAACCAAACAACATCAATACACCCCAATGTATTTTAGTTTGAGATTCATCAGCGTTATGCATTCGTGGCTTTAAGAACGTTGGAACATCACATTGGGCAAGAAAAATTCGAATCTCTTAGGTATCTGGATATGCCGTGATCCCCTTTCTGTCTCAGTAATAAATAACTGTTTAAGATCCCCTTCAATTGGTTAAATCTACCAAAAATGACTTCATATTACAACCTTGGTAACTGGTTCTAGAACTCAATTATCAATATAAAAACAATGATTATTATTGATCAGTATAAGGTTGCGGAGGTTGCTGAGTTTAATTGAAATCATAAACCGATCTATGTTAGACCAGCAATGAAAGCCTAAAAGCTTGGAAAGCGTTTCATCCTAGAATGGGACTCCTCGGTGATGCGTACCTGCAATCCTGCAGGCAAGAATCGAACCTGAGGCATTCAATCTGATGCGTAAACTCCTAAACTCTTAACCGTTGAGCTGGTATCCAAATTTGTGGTTTTATGAATTATATAACACAACTTATAAATAACTTGTGACGTGAACTGTTATCACGTTATTTGATGAATGATGTTTGAAGACATTTTTATTTACAAACGAGATCAGAACTTGCAACTATTACTGTATATTGAAAATTTAATAATCTTTCTAACAATAAGTAATGACAACCCAATACTAATCGCATTTATTATTTTTCATTTCACCTCCTTTTTTTGTTCTTCTACTAGACAATATTAAATTCAATGCATAAATATCAACCAAGATTTCATTTAGTACGAGCTAATGATATATTAAGATTACCATATTCAAAATTTAATACTTATACATTTAAAGAAACGCAATTTTTAGCAGTTACTGCTTATCAAAATGAAAAAGTAAGTTAAAATAAATATTGAACTTGTTTTTTTGCTTTTGGTCAAAGGATATCATCACTTAAGCTGTTAGAGTTTAATAATAACAACTGGAAAATGATGGATAAGATCTGAATGAAATACCGTTTTATACTTTTAGATAATTTATGCTGTAGAGATCAGAATGAAGTGCTCTTAACAATTAATTCTTTAGTTGAAACATACAAAAACACTTTGTCCGTGGACTAAATGTAATACCAATGATAAGTGACATCATGAACAGATCTTAGTTGAATCGTCTGAGATTACATCTTGAATCTGGTCACTAGTGAATATATGATTATTGTCAATAAAGGGTTTGATGGAGATTATAAACTATTCATAGTTTGAATTATGAACTGATCTTAGCTATATTACCAGAAACAGTTGACAGCTATTTCGTCCAAGTGATCCATCTTGAGAATTGTAAATTCACAACTCCACTGTTAATTGAACTAAAGATCTTCAGATCTAATAGTTAATGCCTAAACTTTGGAGCTTCGAGTCAGTATTCAGTGATCAATATGTTTAGCTTTAATCGATTCACGATAATACTTGATCAGAACTAGTATATCCATCTTAGTTATTCACTTGTTTATGGTATCAGTTACTGTGATAGGAAAATGATAAAATTCAATTCTTAGAAGAAAAAAGAAATTAGACGTAATATACCAAGTCAGTCGGTTCTATAACAAACAAACTCAATTAGATAAATAATTTTTCTAGAAATGAAATGATTGTTAGACAATCATTATAAACCTGGATGCACTAGACGGCCATTTTGTCCTGATAAGGGACTCTTCAGCAGTGCATATTCACGACCCTCAGTCGTGGGGTTTGGATTCGGGACCTTCACTCTCGCATGTGAACGTTTAACTTCTAGACCGCTGAACTAGCATCCGACGGTGTTAATGTCTACCCTTGATCAATACAAGGTTTTATTCAACCCTTCCCAATGTCCTCGGTAGTTATGGACAAGGAAATATGAGCGAACTCAGACCTATTAACGTAACTTGATTTCAATTGCATGTAAATCTATGGATTACGTCAACCCACAATAAGACACTTACATGTTAATAATGAAACTATAATTAAGTAAATAATTTTCTAGTTTACAAATAATAATTGAAAATATCTAATGTTTTTTTCTAATTAATTTATAATTATTGAATTCTAACTATACATTAACAGTAAGAAGTAAATTTTCTGTGAAAAAATTGTTTTTATGTGGCTCACTTTACAAAAAAAATTATGTTACAATTTAAATTTCCATGTTCAATTCATAGATAACACAATTGAAAATTGATAATAATCCATTCGCTAAAGGATTTCGTGAATCTGGTGGAGGGAGACGAGATAAAAAGTGAGTTTCGAATAAGAAAATTTTTTTTTTCATTTTTCAGTGCATCGATAACAGTGTGCAGTAAAATTAAATTATCATTTCTATCGGTTAAAATTAAATTTATTTAAAGGATTATAAAAAATGTACAAATGTCTAATTGATTTGATTTTCAAATGAAATAAGAGTAACAGGGTTTCATTATTTATCAGAATAATAGTTCTAAGGTGACATCCTTTTTTGCAGAATTCATTTACTAAGTATCATTTGTAAGTCGCGAACCCCATGTCCAACCCACCTGCTTTATCCGGGCTTGGGACCGACAGTAGCTCAAGAAGGGCTTCAAGCGGATTTTTAAAAAAATTTGCTGTTAATATTCACAAATAAAGAAAAATACTAATTTAACCTAAGTTGTTTTTATTTGAAAAAAACAAATTCCGTTTAGGTATTGTGTTGGTGTTTCATTCTCTGACCTAGATGTTTTAGTTGTGGTTTCATTGTTCTTTTGAACAACATCATCAGCACAAAATTCAGATGGAATAACTGAAGCTTCACAACCAATACATCCAACTCATAGAACGAAACACCCCCAAAATCATCCACCCGAGCTACAAATTTTCTCTACCATTTCATTCAGGTATAGAGTATCTCTAGAGAGTATTAATTTTAATTACATGACATCCAGTCAAAGTATGAATTAGTAAATTCCATTTTCAATCAGTATAACTCCTTATATGAATTCACCTGGATAATAAAGTGTATTTATCTCCTTCTTGTTTGATTTTATAACGGCGTTAATCGGAAAGTGAATAAAATATGGTTTGTTTAAATTAATTAATATCTTTTTCAACTAGAGTTAGTGTTTTTACTCATTTAGAATCATCAATCAGTCATTGTTAGACCACCATTAGAAACTTGGAAACACTGGACTACCGGCCCAGTGATCCAGAGGTTAGGCGTTCGCGGACAATACCGAAGGTGCCGGGTTCAAACCCTGTGAATCGTAGGAGTTGTGGATGTGCACTGTCACTGATGAGTCCCATACCAGAACGAAACGGACGTCCAATACTTCCAAGTTTCTAATGGTGTTCTAACAATGGTTGGTTGATGTATTCAAATTAATAACTTGAAAGAAAACCTCAAAATGACACTAATAATACTACTAGTAATGAATACGAACAGCTGAAATAGTTGAAATGTCGGAATGATGACGATAACAACTTTACTCATTTACTACGACTTTCATCTTTACTATTCTGAGAAGTTTGAAATGAAGAAATCATACATCATGGATTTTTTTACAAGATAAATTCAGTTTATAATCAATTCAAATAACAATAGTTAGTCCAAATTTTCTGATGAAATTTAAACCAAATGATGTATGCTATTGAAATATCACATATTAACACTAAAGCTGGTATATAGGGTGTACATGTGAAAAGAAGTAAATTTTTTTCTGTATTTAAATATATCTTTACATAGTTGTATTGATAAGTCGTAATCTCAGCCACAACAGGAATTAAACTCTACAGGTTTATGACTTCTGAATAGAAATTCATGCCAATCTCTCTAGTTCATAAGAAGCATGCGAATAATTTAGACACTTACTTATCCAATGATTTTCTTTTTGTTGTTGTACAGTATACAAAAACGTCTTTTCATATGACCAATTGCTAATTGCAATAGCAAAAAATTAATCTTTCTGTTAATAATAATTATGTTTATTTTATTATAGACGATTAGATGGTTTAAAATATCCTGATCGAGCAATCATACGTAATTGTGATGATAAGAAAACTAACAATCATCATCATCATCAGAATAACAATCGTGAAATTTATGAAAGTCCAAATAATACATCATCTGACACAGAAAATGAACATGAATTCAATGATAATTTAGATAGGATGATGCATTTACCAGTAAAATTTGATAAAACTAATGTATCTATAAAAAAATTATTACCATTACATATGAATAGAACAGAATGTAAATCCAATAAACATTCAAATAAACGTAAGTTTTTTTCTTTTGTAAATACTCTATGTATGTATATATAATGATATTATTGAACAGTGAAATGAAACCACTCAGAGAATCATTAATATTTAGGAAAAAAACTTAAACAGTACAGGCTTATCATTAATGTACATTGAGAAAAATATACAATGCGATAGATCTACACACCTTCCATTCATTTATCAAAGTTATTTTACTACTACTACTACTACTACTACTACTACTACTACTACTACTACTACTACTACTACTGCTACTACTGCTACTACTACTACTACTACTGCTACTACTACTACTACTACTACTGCTACTACTACTACTACTACTACTACTACTACTACTACTACTACTGCTACTACTACTACTACTACTACTACTACTACTACTACTACTACTGTAGTGAACAAGAACACAGGTGCGGCAACCGGATTGTATTCAACGAACATTACAGAGTTACTCAGTAAAATCGGAAAACCATATCGTAAATCGTTAATTTGCAAAATATCAGTTCATCCTATGGAACTGGACTGTTCCTGTTGCCAAACATCAATCCATTGTCACTATTCATGTGTTTCATACAAATTCCATTGTTTTCTAACTCTTCCTTTCTTGATCTTCCCTCATCTTCTGCTGTCAGAAATTAGGTTGACACTCACGTCATATACTACTTATAAGTAGCTCGACCACACTACTACTATATTATACTATAACGATCGTTGAATTTCATTTTGTTTTTAAAAACTATTTCACCTGTGGAGTTATTTATTCTTTTGGTAAGGCTTTTAAGGTTTGGGATATTTAGTAGTTTTGTTTGCATTTGTTCTACTGTTCATTATTTAGTGAGTGAGTACTGTATAGAATTTTGTTTTAAATTATTTACATATGAGCAAGAGTTGTGGATGCGTACTGCTGATAAGTCCCATATCGGGACGAAATGGCCGTCCGGTTCTTTGAGGTTTTCTATGGTGATCTAACGAACGACAATTCATGCATGATTTAAATTTAAAAATAACATCTCCATAATAGTCTAATGCGCAAAAGGAAAAATGCCTAAATATCTTTGATGTGCAAAAGTGAATACCTAGTTTCTTCTAATTTTCATGTTTTTTTCAAATTAAACGAATATTTTATGTTTAGAAGAAATATACTGAATGGTAATTTATCACCCATAATAAGTAATGTGAGCATCAGTTCTTTAACAGTTGTACGTAACCGTAATCTGAAAACTTGATAATATACATTTCTTTTCATTGATTTTTATCATAAGAAATGAGCTACTCTGCTTTTTTTAGTCGAGTATAATAAAAAAAGCTTAGTATTTATAAAAACGTCCAGAATCATACAATTATTTATGTGAAGACAACGTGAAAACTATCAAATATTAAGCAAGTCCAAAACAGCTTCCAATCTCTCATGTTGATGAAAACATCTTTTATGTTTAGAAATCATCATCAATTTGACTTTCAGATAATTGCTAATGAACAGAACTGTGTATATGCACAAGTCTGAACTACAATTTTAGGATCGATCAAAATTGCTAGTAAATTTTGTAAAACAACAAAGAATTTGACAAATAACTTTTAAGGACTTTCAAACATGTTTTTTTGAATAATGTTAAAAAAACACGTAACAAGTGCATTATCATTCATTATACTGGGAAGAATTTTTGGAGGAGGATAAGAATGATATACAATTAACTTTTGTGAAATAAATTTTTCACCTCTATCCTCACATTAATCGAACTAATTAAGTTTCTAAAATGTAAGAGTTTATGAAGATTGTATATTTGTGAAATCTCTAAAAACCTCCTATAATATTTATGATCATCTTTTAGTTAATTACTAAATTAAATTTGAGATTCCTTGAGTTATAATAAGAAGTCGTCATCAGTGAAAGTCAATTATGTCAAGTGTAGGACAGTTGTCTATCATAAACAATAGAAGATGATCATGCTATTATATATTGAATCGATTGATTTCAGATAATTATTATTGTGTGATGATCGGTCAGTGGCTTACAGGTCAAATATTTTCCCAGTAATGGAAAGGTCTTAGGTTCGATCCCCTACAGTAATGTTATGAATGTGCATTTCTGAGGAATCCCACAATGGGACGAAACAAACGTCAAATAATTTCTAGTTTTCAATAGTGGCCCACATAAGATCTGTTCGGGATTACAACTATGTATTGGCAAATTTAGCTGGGAAATTACAATTGTATCAATGATTCGAACTGTAAACACCAAACGTAATTCAATATGCATATCTACTACTAGTACTAATAATAATAATAATAATAATAATAACAATGGTAATTGCTATCCTTTGTGTTAGACAAACATTGTTCCTTGTTTTCTCCTAATTGTACTTCCGAAAATCAAGGCAATGCCTTTATTTGCCATTTTCATTCTGTGACTGAGATTATTTGCATCACGGAGTTGTGAAGATTGTAAAGTTACACATTTTTGAAACCATGAATCGATCGATGTTAGACCACCATTAGAAACCTGAAAGCACTGGATGGCTGTTTCGTCTTGGTATGGGACTCCTCAGTGAAGTTCAACCTGTTCGGGTGTAGGCAGTCTACCGAAGACTGTGTATGAAGTTGCACAACTCCGTGAATTTGATCAAGTTAGACATTGACACCGTTAGATACCGGCTCAGTGGTCTAACGGTTAGGGCGTTAGCGCTCAATACTGAAGGTTCCGGGTTCGAATCCTGCGGGGTGCAGGAGTCGTGGATGCGCACTGCTGCTGATGAGTCCCATACCAGGACGAAACAGCCGTCCAGTGCTTCCAGGTTCCTAACATTGGTCTAACATTGATCGATTCATGGTTTCAAAAATGTGTGACTGAGATTATTCGCTACATTTTTAGTGTACAATAACTATGATTTATATCGAGAACTTTTAGTCATTTTTTTTGTTCACTAAGTGAATAAGTTCCGTCTATCAAGATGTAATTTTCATCAAATATTATGACATCACTGGCATTTAACGCCAACTTTGAAAATATCGTAACAGTACAACCATCAATTAGACGCTAAAGTTTGTAATCCAATCTGAATCACTGAAAATCACATTTTAACATGCAATTTCTACCGCTAAATGAACATGCTACAGTTATTGAATATTTATTCATTCAGTTTGATTTTTGATAAACGAATAGGGGTAGTTGTTGAATTATGTATGTTGTGGGGACTGTATTTGTGTACGAAAACGTTCGTAATAATAATAGTAATAATAATAATGACCCCATGATGTTGTCATTGCTTGTATCTTCTCTTCCTGTACAACTGAAACCTTGTTTACAAAAAAAAAAAACAGCAATGAACAAGTTAGAACAGAGAGAAAAAAAATACGAGGAATAACCTTTTTTTTTCTTCTTCTAATTTTTTTCTCCATAAAATTAAAAAAAATAGAAGATAATTATGTGATACTATGAGATAATGTGAGACTAAATTACAAAGGTCAGAAAACATAAAATAAGGGAAGGAAGTTTGATGATGATGATGATGATGATAATAATAATATGCCTAGTTGGAAAACCACTGATAACAGAACGATATAAGAGTGTGTGTGGAGGTGAATGCGTGAATAGACAGAGACACACACGTATCAGTAACGCATATTAACGTAAATTAATAGGTTAATGGAATTTTTGTCAAATTATAACTTTTTCTTGCTTGATATAACAAAAAAATCAACTCAATATCATCACAATGTAGAAAATCCTTTTTTCTATTTTGATTTTTACACATGAATCCTAACCACAACAAAGTTCTATTGACATTTTGTATTTGCCTGCTGAGTAAAAAATTACTACGTCTTACCTACACCTAAGAGTCGTTTATCATTATTAGCGTAGGACAAGTGCATGAAATATTCAAATGTGTTGCTAAGGTTTTCTTTTCATTAACACAAAAGAAATCGCAAAAAAAAAGATAAGAACGATAGATAGATAGATAGATAGATAAAGAGCATATTTTTTCATTCATTTACAAAGTGTTTTGCTTTCTTGAATCATATCTTAGATCAAAAGAAAATAAGGTGAGAGGACAATTAATGTCATTCAATATTCAAGCATCTTCTATTCAATATTCATTAGAAAAAAAAGTTTTATTCTTTATCCTTTACCTTTCTCTTTGTTTCTCAATTTTACTTCGTTATTGTTGTTGTAGCAAGATTGATTCATTAAAAATTTTGATAAAACAAAAAAAAACGTGTACTTCCCATCTGCACAATAGATCTTTTGAATAATTGGTACACTAGTCACCACATAAGATTTGTTTTATTTTAATCAAGATATGTCTATTCAGTTAGAAATATTCAAAAAAATCCCATTTATTACTGTGTTTTTAACATGGTTATTTATTATGGCTGATTAAAGCTGTCATAATTCGAAAAGATACTCAAATCAATTGATTCAGTCGAATAGTTGGTGACAAATAGTGACATCTGGGTACTTTCTTTTTCTCTCTCATGAACAATTATTATTGTCGATAGTGTTTTTTCTAGGCAAAAAAAAATATTTTTAAATCATTAAAAGAAACTTACATTTGACAACTTATTTCTAAATGATTAAAAGAATTTCAGTATTTTTAATTACTGAATGAAAAAACTTTTATTGCATAAACTAAGATTGTAAGGTTTGATTATTTTTCTTACGTTAAAATTTATGGTTACTACTAGGATCAAGCTCTTTTACAGTTCATTAGTAGTCAGAAATACAAAAACAAATTGATATCTAAGCTAATATATATATATATTAATATTCTGAGGATAAAAGGGATAAATCTAAGTTTGGATGAAATGGTGAAAATGATCAAAACTATGTTGACTGAAAAATTCATTAAAACTAATAAGTAATTGTTGGGGATGTTTAGATCCCCAGAACTCACTTGATAAATATCTTTATTTTGGATTTATTTCATGGACTGATCAGTTGACCTTGACATGACATTTCCCACCGGGAAAATCTTTGGCTGTGATTGGTTACTGTGTCAATTTGGTGTGCTATTTTCATTACTGCCTCAAGGACGACTCTATAGAGTATAAATAAAAGCAATTTAAGTGCTTGGATTCATTGTGTGTGCTGGATGGGTGTTTGTAGGATAAACTTTCTAGCTATATAAAGACTTCTCGCTGGTACAGTGAGGACAATCGGATCAGAGTAGCCTACGTGGACGCTGGTTCATTGTTTTGTTCTCGTTATTCGACTAAGGTGAACTCGTAATAGTTTAAGCATACCTAGAGATGAGCGTAACAGTAATTAAGTTTCATGTATCATATTAATTGATATTGAAATTTGGTAAGACATTTGAGTTTCACTATAAAGATTAACACTGAATACACGTATATATTCATTTAAGCAAATCCCAAATAAGATAATATAGCCTAATTTTGAACGCTTCTGTTTAATCACTCACTATTCAACTTTAGCGAAAAAAAATTATATTGAGTTAATTTTTTTCTAGAATAACCTCATACCCACTTTTCTATTTGACTTCTTTATTGATTTAGGTGCTGGATCAAAAGGTTTCATTGATTTTACTGGACGAGTTGAAAAACTACGCCGAACACATCAACACAACAATCAACATTTTTATTCTTCCAATGATCATATATACACAACAGATTTCTCTGTAAATAATGAACATCATTTATTTTATCAAAAAGGTATCGATTCTAAACAAAAGCATTCATCATCAATGCTTTTATGTCCATCTACACCAAATAATAACAGTAACAATACTAATAATAGCAATAATAACAATAATAACAGTCTATTTTCTCCACCTTATATCGATTTAAAACGTAATTCTTTAGGAAATTTTTCTAAACCTAATGAAATTCCACCAAATGTAACTGTTATATCAAGTGAATCTATTGGATATTTTAATAATACTACTACTGCTACTACTACTAATAATAATAGTCATCAATATAATAATCATAATAATAGTAGTATAAATATGAACCATGAAAATTCTTATTACTCATCACAATCAAATCAAATTAATGATTTAGAAAGAAACGAATTCTTTTCCAGCCTTCATCATCATACTTCAATGAATAATGGATATAATTTTCTTAAAAATAATCATTCAAATGAATTGAATAAATTTCTTTCAAATTGGACGCATCAATTAACAGCACAACTAATTCAAAATCAATTAACAAATTATTCCATGCCATCAATGACACCATCAACAATTTCATTAGGATCTTCATCAGTATCATCAGCATCAGCATCAGCAGCGACAACAACAACGACAACACAGAATTCATTCCGAAATTCAATACCACCATCCGAGGATGCAATGCATAGATCTCATTTGAATTCAATGCAATCATTATCAAATTATACAACAAATTTAGCTATCTGTATGCAACAATATCCTCAATTTCTATCCAACATTTTATCATTATTTCATCCATTAGATACATCTTGTAGAAATTATAGTACAACTGCGAGTTCACAATTAAATAGTAATGATATGAATACAACAACAACAACAACAACAAATTATCCAATCATAAATCATAATCATCATAAATCGACTATAGCTAATAAACCAAGCAACGATTACAATGCCTCATGCAATAATAATAATAATAATAATAATAATAATAATAATAATAATAATAATGTGACTATAAGTGAAACAAATGATTTGACTACATCCAAATCTAAATTGAATTCTGAACAACGATCATCTGATTTTTCAATTTTTGCGCTAACTAATTTACCGCAAAATTCAATATCACCAAAATCAACAACACATCAATCAAATCAGTCTTCATCATCATCATCATCATCACCTTCATCACATCCAATGATGATGAATGAATCATCATTGTCTGTACAGACAATCATCGATTCAGATGATCAATCAGTTCATAAACAATCAACCAATGATTCAATGAATAAAACATTGATAGAGAAAAATAATAAACATTAATGGAAAAATTACAAATTATTGTTGTCTCTTGAATTATATGGTCATTTCGCCTTATCATTCAATATACATAAATAGATAGATATAGATAGATAGATATTTGCATATAAATAAGAGCTCATGAATAATAATAATAATAATAATAATAGATGAATTCTGTGATTCAAAATCAAATTTTCAATGATCAATCTATACAGAATCTGATTTTAAAAAAAACGGTACTACACATTTTGTTTGTGTCTAATTCATAAAAAAAGTGTATCTCCATGACGATGATATTGTGATAACATTATATAATTATATATTTTAAAGTGGAATTTTCTATCACTAAAAGAATAATGTTCATATTCGACAATTACAAATTATTCTCGAAATTAATTCAATGAAAGTAGAATCAGTAATCAATAACAATGAACATTACACAGCAAAAAAACAAATTGTCATCATGAAAAAATGAACAAACTACAATTGAGTAAAATGATTAACATTCCAATTTTATTTATCAGAAAACAAATAAATATATATATATACATATTACATCATATTATCAAAAAATAACAAATCTATGCTAATACACACATAGATAAATTCTTACTTTCGGTGATAATAACTATGATTTATTAGTTAAGCGTTTGTGTGTGTGTATACTTTGCATACAGACAATTCAATGTACAGTCAACAAGATACATTCCATTGTGTTTCATTGGTTATACCATAATAACACTATTATTATCATTGTCAATATTACTACTTACTAACAATTAGAGAGTGAGAAACAATCAAATTCAACTAGTTAGTTTATAAAATTAATCTACTTAATTGTTTATTCAGTAGTATGGTCTCATGATCATGGTATCGATTTGTAATACATTAAAAAAGAATTTTGTATATTGTATCATAGTAATGATATAAATGAAATAATCATGTCAGGTATTTCATTGTATCATTGAATTTTTTTATTTTTAATGTGAATTAATTTTGGTTTGTTTGTTTGATTTCAATAAAACAAATTCATTGTTCAATTACACAGATATCTTCATTGGTCACATAGTATTATTATTCTACAGTTGACATTCCTCTATATGCATTGTTTCTATTTTAAAATTTTTAAAAATTCTTTATCTTCATGCTTCGTTTTAATTTCTCATTTTGTAATTTATTCTACCAAATGATTGGACAATAGAAATGAAAGATCATTTTGTTTTAAATGGAGAAAAACAATACAAAACACAACACAACAACACCTATTTTCCCATTCAGACATATAGAAACTCTATCATAACGTGTAATGAATATCATTGTAACAACACGTAATGTACTTAGTATTATTACTATTATTATTGCGATTGTGGATTTTGCGTTTCCTTTGAATAAAAATTTACTATCAATGTTTTCATTACTGATAACTTGGAAAAGATTATTGTGAATGAATCTGTATTAAAACATAAATTTAGTTTGTTGATGAAAGCAACGACTGTCAGATGCTAGCGATGATTATCTTTCTTGGTCTTGTTGACAGAACAGAAACTAATCAGTTAATGAATTTATCAAGAACATGTTGGTCGTTTATATTTGTGTCATTTGTAGGAAACGAAATTAAATTTATAACTAATTTCGTCATAAACACTAATATAAAAATATGAGAATTGACGTGCGGGGAAGGGGAGGAGAAATATTCGACTGTCATTTTGTCCTATTCTATAACTTTATAGAAACGCTTGCAAACATACCTACCACATGGTTGAACTGAAGGCCTTCAGGTTTATACTTTAGCTTAAATTTAGTGACTTATGAAGCTAACTCCAGTCAATTTATGAGGCTACCTGGTGACGTCAGTTAAATATTTCCTATAAGTGATTGTGTTGGGTTACTTCGGAATGAGTCATGTTCATTCATTATCTCATAACCATAACTTAATAGCTGAGTGGTGTACGATTACGATTACTATTACTATTATTCATATCTACTGTCACAACAGTGTAAAATTATATCACCAATCCCACTAGAAAATATTGATTTACAATATTACTTCATTGATTATTTATCTAACAGAAAAATCTATGATTTTTTGAAATCTAACTCATCTGTTACTGATATTTTTGTAGAAAAACAAAATCTCATTAGTCTCCTTTTTTCTTTTACACAAGAAAGGCATATAAATATAAATTATAGGATGTAGTCTTTCTTGATTTTGTCAATACAACATATAAATAACTATATACGATGAAATCTGTCAACCAATATGTACATCTGTATATATATATATATATATATATATATATATATATATATATAATCTTTCTAATGTTTACGCTTATGTGGTAGACCAAATATGTGAATCGAATAAAAATAAAACATTCAACACATATTTTTAAGAACAAACGATTAATGTACAAACGCGCAAATTTATTGACCATGTCATAATATTACTAATCTGTTGAACAAACATATTTAAATGAATAGTGGCGCCATAAAGCCAGTAAAGAAAAAATGTTTTATTCTTAAAATCATCTAAATATATGCATAGGTGATCATAGATTTTTCTTGAATCTTTTCGTAGGATTGCATAAACTAGTACAGAAAGAATCTGATTGATTAAATATTGTTTTTTTATCTTGATATTTATCGGAAATCGATAGTGAAGTCTGATTTTTTTTTGACAATAAGCAACACACACTGTACATAACTGAAATACTCTGTGCTGTTGTGAATTGTTAGAACTTCAGGATTACTTATCAAATGATTCTTTCCTTTTATACAATGAGGATGATAATTTGTAATTTTTACACATTTGAAATCATCAATCAATAATTGTTAGACCACCATTAGAAACCTGAAAGCACTAGACGGCCGTTTCGTTCTGGTATGGGACTCATCAGTGGTGGTGCGCACCCACGACTCCTGCACCTCACAGGATTCGAACCCGGAACCTTCGGTATTGTGTGAGAACGCCTAACCATCGGACCACTGGGCCAGCATCCAATAGTATTAATGTCTAACTCTGATCTAGGGAATTTGCGTGACCTCACCTATTTGTCTTCGGTAGTTACTGCCTACACCCGACAGGGTTGAACTCCATTAGTCACGTCTTCTCAACTAGAACTCCAACAATTTTCTCACGAAGCTAGTCACTTGTGTAAAAACACAAACCTCCAAAACTCTGCCTGTGTTGTACGATATATGATTTAAAATAAATCGCTTGAGATACATCTGTTTACTTGAAAATCTAAATGATCAGACACTATAGTAAGTTAACATCCATGCCGAGAACTAATTATTATATTCAACTATAAATTGATAGGGTAGTTAGAAGTATCCTCCACAGAAATTGTTATGCATTATTGATAAACAGATGTATTCATAGAAAATTTCTTGATTGCATAATATTCATTCACGTTGAACAACTGTCTGATTTATGTAAGTGTCAAATTTGAAGTAATGCAAATGTAATCCAAGGATCATTGAAACTACTTCATAAAAAAAAAATTAAATACTTAAGTTGTGACACCGATTTTATTGATTTGCTTTAAATTAAATTTTAAAATTAAGAAAGAATTTCATTCACAGTAAAATGAAATTAAGTTCATGTGGTTTATGTCTATAAAAAGGTAAGTAGACTATGTCATTTTCAAATCTGAACAATAAAATGTAAACAATGATTTGTCTATTCTTTCTAATTTTATCAAAACAGAATATTTAGTTGATGCTGCAATAATCTTTAATGTGGTTTCAAATATACTAAAAGAGATTTTCAAATAGTTTATGTTTACCTTTGTTAATGTAAATCTCACGACATGATTGAAAAATATGTACCGAGTATTAGAAGGTCATATGGATAGATATATCTTGAAGCGATATTGTAAAACATAGTTCATGATTTAGAGAATTGTTTTATACGAGATTTACAATTCAGCCACGATAGTACACTGAAAGTTGTCAGGATTTTGTTTTTCATATCTTAAAGATCAGTGTACTTAAGCCAAATGATTAGTGATTGTTAAATTAAAAAGAATTTCCACATGACATTTGATTTTATTCTAGTTTAGTAACTTTTCAGCAATACATATCTACAATAAACTATAGTCGAATCATTCGATAGATAAAGTTACCTTGAAACCAAAAACTTCTGAATCCAATGACTCACTAATTCCAACTTCAGTCAGTTCATAGTGTTAAATGATGATCTTGTAATTCGGTCGATGATATTTGTGTAATACATCGAAAAAGAAGATGTAATTCAACCAATGATCTAAAAGCTTCTAAATAGTTTATTGATTCTATCTAGCTAATGTTCGTTTTTAATAACTTCAAATTGAAAATTTATAAAATGGATGGAACATTACAAAAGTATACTCATCAAACTTCTTATTTAATATCTTAATCCAAACTCTTAGTGATATTTTGGGGCACAGTTTTGGAGGTTTGCGTTTTTACATATTTGAAATCATCAATCAATCATTGTTAGACTAGTGACTAGCTTTGTGAGGAAATTCTCGGAGTTCTAGTTGAGAAGACGTGACCAATGGAGTTCAACCCTGTCGGGTGTAGGCAGTAATTACCAAAGAAAATGGGCGAGGTCACGCAAAATCCCTAGATCAATCAGAGTTAGACATTAACACTGTTGGATGCCAGCCTAGTGGTCCGATGGTTAAGCGTTTGTGCACAATACCGAAGGTACCGGGTTCGAATCCTACGAGGTGAAGGAGTCGTGGATGCGCACTGCTGATGAGTCCCATACCAGGACGAAACGGCCGTCCAGTGCTTTCAGGTTTCTAATGGTGGTCTAACAATGATTGACTGATGATTTCAAATCTTAGTGACATCACAATTCATAATATACATAAATCATAAAACATTTATATATAAATATATAAATAATAATATCAGTCATATTTGATAAACAAGTAATTATTTCTTCGTATCACTGATTTATAATGTTTACGGTAATTATTGATTGATATGCATACGTTTAAAAAAAAAATTTATAAACAGTCTTTACACAGAATTTTGAATTAAAAGATACTTTATGAATAAAGAGCAAACAATTTTTGAAAGTTTGTCAGTTGTTAGAACAGAATAATTATTTAGGCAGAAGGAAATAAATTTAAGATATTCCATTTAGAAAAAAACATTATGGACAGTGTAGGGTTACAAAAGTTCTTTAAACACACTTTCATTAAAATTATTCATTGCTGTAAAAAGGGACAATGATTTTAAAAGTAACAATTCATTGAATGATAGATGTTTTACAATATTCATGCTTATACTTCCTTCTTTATGGCATCAACTGAACAGATCATTTTTGATCCGTTTGTGAGACATCAAACTAAATTTCATTTGTATCTGATGGGTATAAAACTATAAAAGTCTGTATAATGGCAAAACAGAAGTGTTCTTTATGTACAAGTTGCTACTCAATAAATCGTAAAACCCGCCTAATTACTGAGATGTTAAGGTAACCCAGTTTATTGTCACACCCGACCTTATCAGCCGAAGCGATTACCGAGCATATACTGTTGAACTATACTAGGAGTTCTTTACTGATATTATGGTCTACGATGATTGAGTGTGTTATCAACGTAGAGGATCTAAATTATAAATAATCTCATTAAAAGGTCCATTTTCTAACTTTGTTTGAAAGAAATCAGTTAAAACCGAGTCCAGAGGTGAGTGCTTAGTTGTTTAATCAATTCGTCTGTAATAAGTATGGTTGAAGATACAATGAACGTTCAGCCAGAACCTTAGAGGTAATTCTCTCAGATTATGCTCAGGGGAGGTAAGTTATTTGTGAGTTAGCGAGAGTGCTAACATAATACTTATAGGAATTACATTTTTAACAGAAACAGGATGCATCATGCAATCCCGTTCACACATTGTTCGTAAAATAAAATCAAAAAACCGTTTTCTATTTAACTTCATCTCATATAATCTAGATTTGTATGTATGTTTACTCATATGCATTAAACATTTAACAGTATTAATTAAAACACAAGAATATTTGAAATGAACTAACGAAACGATTCACTTTTTTTTAATAGTTTACACTGAAGCTAAACAGTAAAACTTTATATATAAAAATGAATGTTTAATTTTTATCTTCTTATTTTTTCTAATCATTTACTCAGTAATAATTTCTAGTTAATTTAAACTCTGGATATAAGACATTGTTTACATTGATCATTGAATCGGGTGACTTGTTGTTAATTCACATTGTCACATATTTTTAAGAATATATATATTACATGTGCATGAATATTTTATCATAATCAACTTAAATATTTACTATAACTTTTTAATTACCTTTGTTAATTAATTACTTGAATACTTCCAAGAATGAAGACATTGAAAAGTCATTATCATAATAAAAATGCAGCTATTTATTAAGATAACTTGTTATTTTTCTTTTAACAGTGATCATAGTTTCATTATTTTCAGAGAAAAAAAACGCATTAAAATTTCAAACTAAACTATAATTTTCACATAGACCATATTAGAACTACTGAAAAGTAAACCAAGTTACTTCTTAGGATTAATGTGCCTGCCAATTGGTATTCAATTTTCAATGAGAATAATTTATCGGAAAGTGAGATCAATATATATGTTGTACGTATGAATCATAAATATGCGTGTATGTACACAAGCACGCACACACACACACCTCTTCTTCTTCTTCTTCAACCCCTTACAGTTTAAAATAGAACATGTGAGAAGTAATTAACTGATTTGTGTAACGAATATTTGAGCGAATGTATTATGCAATTTTGGTACAATACATGTGACAAGTGATCAATTAACCTAATTCTAACAAATATTATTTTATTTGTACTAATTCATTTTGATAAATGAATGAATTTAAAAAAAAACACAATTATAGTGTATAACACTGAAATAAAATTGTTGTTAGTTAGCTATTACTTTTATGCTTAATTTTTAAAACTTTTGATTAATCACTGAGATAAAGATAATGATAAGACACTGAAATATATTTGATAAATAAATGATTGATAAAACAATGTTATGGTTTACAAACTCTTCTTCTTATTAAAAAGTCCAATAATTGACTGCATTCAGCAAAATAAAGCATAAAGTTAAAATTACTCAATAAGTTCTGATTGACTAATGAATTCCTTTTTTTCGTGTAAGGATCATGTAATGTGAACAAACGAAGCAAGGAGTGAATTATTCAGTTATATGATTTTTATATGACGAATATTTATTTTGATCAAGACATTACTTACTTACTTACGCCTGTTACCCTCAATGGAGCATAGGCCGCTCACCAGTTTTCTCCAACCAACTCTGTCCTGGACTTCCCTCTCCAGTTCTGTCCAATGTTTGTTCATTCCTCCCATTCTTTCTCTATTTCTCGGAGTAATGTGTTCCTCGGCCTTCCTCTTTTCATTCGACCCTGAGGGTCCCAAGAAGGGACATGTCTCGTGACGCAATTGTGTGCTTTTCTCAGTGTGTGTCCTATCCACTTCCACCGCTTCTTCCTGATTTCCTCCTCCACTCGAATCTGGTTTGTTCCCTCCCACAGTACGTTGTTGCTGATGGTGTCCGGCCAGCGAATACGAAGTATTTTGCGTAGACAGCTGTTAATAAACACTTGTATCTTCTGGATGATGGCTTTGGTAGTTGTCCAAGTTTCCGCCCCATACAATAGAACTGACTTGACATTTGTATAGAAAATCCTGATTTTGGTGTTGATTAATATTTGTTTGGAGTTCCAGATATTTTTCAACTGTAGAAATGCAGCCCTTGCTTAGCTGATCCGCGCCCTCATATCTGCATCGGATCCACCTTGATTGTCGATGATGCTTCCAAGATATGTTAATTGATCAATACATAGTGATATATATATTAGTTGAATGGTTAACAGAAATACAAGGCGGAACCAGTGTTTCCTGCTCATATCTATGGCATATAAATGAATGATACGCTTTGGTTTTCATTGATCTTGACGAGGATCGATAGACTTTTGATGATTCGGCTACGACCCAGTGACAGTTCACTGATTCTGCATACGTAATGCATATTGGTAGAAGGATCAACTAACTATTTTTTTAAATTGTCATCGTATAATGTTATACTGTACAGCGTGTATGCTGAGTGACCAATTCTGACAGACATTTTAAATATATCTTATAGATATCTATACATTTTCCACTGTTTCATTGATACTTTGGAGGTTTATCAATTTGCATTCTCTACTGAATTATAAAAGCTAATTTACAAAATTACTGAAGACAGTAAGAGAGTCTGTTGTGGATACTTTGTCTTGGTAAGTCAAATTTTCAAACTAATTATCGAACCGTCATAAATAACAGTTACCAAAACCTTGAAATCTTTTCAGAAGAAAATAGATTCGCTCTAACACCATTATGCGAATTGTTATGTTTTATTGGAAAATGACTGTATAACTGACTTTGATTTTCTTGCATGAAATGAAATTAAACAATAATCATTATTTTACTAAAAAAAAACTGGTATATAAAGTAAAAACACATTTTTAACATTGAAAATAAATTCAGTAACTCATAAATAAAGAGTAAAATCTTATACATCAAATAAATTGTTAGTTTACAGAAGTGATTATGATTAACGGAATGAACATTATGAAATTGTAGTGATAATAATAATAATGATAACAATATGTTATACTCTTCATTTGATTTGCTTAAAACTATTACGAGTCCAACTTAGTCGATAAACAAGAACAAGACAATCATCCAGTGACACGATAGGCTATTCTAATCCGTTGCCCCCAGTCTCACTGAACAAGAAGTCTTGATATAGAATAGAAAATGTATTCTACAAACACCTAGAAAATATAATAATCTGAAGCACGCAAATCGAGTTTATTTACACATCACAAAAACGTAATTAGAAGAACCACAAAAGTAGCATATCAAAATAACACATTAACCAATGGCAGTCAAGGATTCTGCTGGTGGGAAATGTAATCTCAAGGTCAACTGATCAGCTCATGAATAAAATTCAAAATTAAAACATTTATCAAGCGAATTCTAGGGATCTAACCTAACTAACAGTCAGTCAAATGCAACGTAGAACTCCGTACATAAGTACATCAGTTCATGTCGCCATATCACATCAGCACAGAGATGTAATTGTCAATTCAAATCCAATAGTAGAAGAGGTAGTAAAGGTATTAGGAGTAATTGGAGAGGTTAGGATTAGAAGATATTATTCAAGAAGTATGATTAAATGAGAAAACTTTAGAAAGTCAAAACTAGAGTTGTTGAAGAATCCAGAAGATTAGGATTTGAGAGAACACAAAGAATAAATGCACTGGCGCCATTGCGAACGATTTTGAGCAATGTCATTCAAGGTCTCTAACCATCGATTATTATCATCTCGCGGACCCCAACCAGGTAGTTGACAACTACCGACATGGCTCAGTCCACTCGTCAATGACTTCATGGATTTCTGCCATGTTTTGGTCTGGCCGCCCCTAACTTTCTTCCAACCTACTCCTACACAACAAGACAAGGCTTGACAAGGCAGTCGGTGGTTGGGCATACGCAACACATGTCCCAACCACCTCAACTGATGAAATTTCACCACTTCATCTATTGATCTGCCATTCTTACCTAGCACCCGATTCCTAATAACAGCGTTGCTCACTCGGGTGTCCCAGGATATACGAGCAATGCTTCGAAGACACCTATGATCGAAAACCAGTAACCTACGAATATCTTCTACTCTCACTGGCCATGTTTCACAGCCATAAAGTAACACGGAGCGAACCACTGCACAGTACACCTCCCCAACACAATAATGAATATTGTTGCCAAAGTGTTGATTCCATACTAAGGTAAATCAAATCTCGTTATTTCGTTATTATTATTATGATTTATATTTGTGAAAAATTTTGAAAATTTACTTTTTTGTAATATACTCAGAAAAAAAACCCACACGATTAGAACATTTAAAAATGAAACAAAAACATTGAACATATACATAAAAGATAAACAGAAATGAAAGGTAGAATGTATATTATATATTTTAAGAAAAATAATGGAGTAACATTATGTACATATATATATATATATACCCATATAGTTTTGAAAGATTATTTTTGATAGAGATTCTATTGTTATCCCAGTTACTTTTCTTTCATGTTATCTTAGCTAGTTCATCGATAAACAAAACAACACATGATTTTTATTCGACAGTTTTATCGTTTGTTAGCTGGTTTCAGTTTTTCTCGTGTGTGTGTGTGTGTGATATTTCCTGTTTGTGTTTTTTTTTGGTAATCTGGTTTTGCCTTTATTTCGCGCTTGTAAATGTATATATATATATATATATATATATATGTACACATACACACATGTAGTTAGTTGTTACTCTCTACTCAACCATCATCTTGTTTTATTTTTCGATTGTTATTAGTTGAATCGACTTTGGTGTTTAACACTCCTTTTGTTCACTTATACAATGTAATATAAATCACAAAAAAGAGAACATGGATATATGCACACACTTACATACATACATACACATATATTTGGCATAGAAATATCTATTTCTCTACATAAACATATGCGTTCATTCGACTATGTGTTCATATACATATATATATACTTTCTTGCTCATTTATGTTTACCAGTTCACAGTTATTTCCTCAATTCAACACAACAAAACACATAGATGATGGCGATTGTGAATTTCGCCAAGGTCAATCATTCGTTTCCTTGCTCACAGCTTTTTATTCATATTATTTTTTCTCGGAAAAAAAAATTGGCATAAAATAAATCGAGTCAAATAAGTAAGTGTATAGTGTGTGTGTGGGGCGGGATTTCTTCACTCGGTAAATGAAAAAAACCCAAAGAATTGCAATGACAGGAAAACACACACACGAACACATGAAATCTATGTAGAGAGAGATCTAAGAGTAATAAGAAAGAAAAACAACAACTCAACAATAAAACTAACAGACTAGCGAAATAAGTCAAACAAAGAAAAATGGGTCAAAGAATTTCTTTCTGGTTAACGAGAGAATTTTTCATGTATGAAGAAAGGATATCGAGATGTATGCATTTATCAATAAATATCGATAATCAGATAAAATGTGGCAATTGAGCTTTCTGAGGATTTTTATTTTTTTTTGAGCTTATCTCAGTGCATTATATATGTATATATATATATATATTCATAATTTTTGATGCCACAATCTTTGATTGCATCTAGAAAGGAAAGGAGAAACAATGTATGATATTGTGTTGATTTTTTTCCCTTTTCTTCTGATTTATTCAACTTCTCTTGCTGTTATTGTTTCTCTTTGCTTATTCTTAATTTCTCTTGATGTGTATCTTTTTCCCTTTTTTTTCGAAAATATTCAGTTCGATCTTTATAAAAAAAAGGGAAAGATATGTGTTACCGATTCGAGTTTATTAATTAAAAGTTACATTTTAAAGAAAAGGCGGCTAGAAAAAAAACACTTTTTTTCAGAATACTTCATTCTTTGTTGAAATAATTGGAATTCTTCAATCTTGTTTGTCAATTAATCATTGGGATTTCAATTTGAAATAGATTTAAACACCTAAGTATTTGGCAGTTTAACAGAATAAATAATTATATTGTCTATAATGAAATAATATTTTATAGGTCGGATCATTTGAATAACGTGAATTCTACCAGTGTGTTATGATGATTAGACATATGGTATTATCAAGATTTTATTACAAACTGTAAGTTATTTTGACATAAAATGACCAGTGAGAACTAACTGCCATCAACGTTGATCAAATTCTTTTATAACCTAGTTAGGACATATCTTAAAACTAAGTAACTTGGTACTTTACCTTTACACATTTGAAATCATCAATCAATCATTGTTAGACCACCATTAGAAACCTGCAAGCACTGGACGGCCGTGTTGTCCAAGTATGGGACTCATCAGCAACAGTTCGTAACCTTGGTTTGAGATGAAAACCATTTATTTCTTGTCATATAGTTGTATGCAACTTACATGGTGATTTCAATGTTCTAAGCTAGTTGAAAGTTCAAGACATATTATATATATGCATTACTGTTGAGGTTAGTTCAATTTAATATTATCATACTTTCCATTGTATCATGTTATTCACTCTTGAAAGATTCTTTATAATTCAATATATATCAATCAATTCTACCTTATCATGTGCATAAAATCGATTAACTACTGTATATTCCCTTTTGTTTACCTTAAACATTTCGTATAACATATAATTAAGTTATTTTTATCATCATCTTTATATAAACTGATTATATTTTATTCAAGTTTTTTTTTAAGATACTTCAGTTAATTCAAACCAAATAAAGAAATCATTTATTTTCATATATTATCTTCACATGAACATGTAACTATGTTTGCCTTGTCTATCCCCTACTTTAATTTTTAATATAACTGATTGCTATGATTAAAAATACCATCCATCTATGCAACTTAAACTATTTCATTGAATTAATGTTTCATTAATTTTATAATATATATATACACTTGAAAAAATATATATTCCTCATCAAACTTTTATTAAATTTATTAAATATTTTCTATTTTGTATATTGAATAAATACAAGTATACTTGTCGAAAACAAATGATAATCATGATAATCCTAATAATAATGATATAATTTCTATTGTTTAAAGCTTGGTATTCCATTCAACAACAATCAACCAGCTAAACAAAAAACTCCCAATAGATTTGGCAATTTAACACGTTACCTTATTTCATGTTCAATGTACAATGTGAATAATAAATCAAGTAGGCATGAATGATAAAACAAAACAAAAAAAAGGAGAAATGGCTCTTTTGCACATGAAGAACAATTTAATGAAGTGTTGTATTTGTGCATGTATGAGTTTAATTGTGTTGTGTTGTGTGGTGTGGTGTTTTTCTTTTTTTGTAATTAATAAGAATAGATGATCAAGAGGTAATCATTTTTAATTTTTTTTGGTCTTTTATATTTTCCACTTTTTTTTATTGTCTTTTAGTGGATTTCTTTTCGCGCGCGCGCTCTCTCTCTCTCTGTCCTACTTTGTTTTGTTTCTCTTCTATTCTAATTTTATGAAACAAATAAATAACCGATTGTTTTCTTACTTCATTTGTCAGTTTATCAAACAAACGAATTTAACTTGATTAGAAAAATCATTTTTGTTTGAAAATTGTCAACTTTTTGTAAAAAAAAAATAAAAATAAAAATAAAAATATATTAAGAGCTTGAGTATTTTATATTTTAGAAAAGAAGTTGAGAGAGACTTAACCTTTTTCTCTCCTTGTTAAAGTAACAATGAAATGAAAAAAATAAAGAAGTAGAAGTGAACTGATTTTAGATGTTTAGATTACTCAATATGCAAATGTTTTCATTTGTATAGAAATGCAAAAGAACAATGATCGGTTTTTAAACGACTTACTCATTTAACTGGATTATTTTTCTTAAATAATCAATGGCTTAGATACGCGCCTTGCCCAGTTTAAAACGAAAAACAAGTGATATGGGTAAATAACGGTTCTAATTTTCATCATAAATATAAAGATATATCATTATCTAAACAAATATTATCACTCAGTTATTCCACCAACAATTGTTCAATTGATCAAATCCACAGCAACAGATAACTGATATTCTATACCTCCTGGATAGATCAGATTCGTTCAACAGATAATATTTGGTTACTTTATAACACAGAGTGTTTCCAATTCTGCAAGAGTGCTTCAATTCACAATCAAAATGCACAATTCCAGTCAAAGCTAGCAATCCAATCAAAAGAGGAACAAATCAATATGGCTGTCGTCATGACTGAGTGTCAGCTTAAACAACATAAATGCAGTTCAGAAAGAAACATAGAAACTCAATGAAGGCAAAAGAAATAGAAACTATAATAAAATACAAATATTATCATCTCAAAATGGAATCGAACAGATTAACAAAATGTACAACTGAAGGAATTAATAAGGACAAATTACAAATGTATATACATGGAGGGATTTTCACAAACAAAGCCTTCCAAAACTGGATCTTACAACCGTTAATGCATTGAATGATAAGAAAAGAATTTGTGTTAGTTAGTTATCGTAAACAGCATCCTGATAGTTTAATCATGTCTGCTAGGACATTTCAGTTGATTGCTCTAAATGTTTTACCTCTAAGTAAAAATTACCCTTTAAGATTAATGTTAATAGATTACTAGTTCTTGTCGATCATGAATCATGAAGGCTAACTTGTCTTAACCCTGATTCTGTAGTGCTTTTTTTGTATTTAGATTATTGTTTCTTCTTGCAATGAAATACATCCACATTATTCATGCAATAACATCTTACATAGTTGAATTTTATGCGGAAGCATTGAGATACTTTGATAGTTGATGGTAATTCATGCTATCATTGTCATTAGACCACTAGTTAGTCAACATACAATCTACTTGTCCATACATTTCAGTAACGACGTATTACATTTATGTACTATATTTGATGTTATGTAATTGAAGATAATTCATTTAAGGAACATCGGTTTCAATTGTCGACTACATATTATTTGAGAGTAAGAAGTATTTGCAATCTCTCGATAAAACCACTGAAGCTCTTCTTCTATAAACAAAAAAATAAAATGTGAGTTGACTGCATCATCGTCAACGACTTTCAATATGATTAAAATAATTCACTTATGAGACATTTATTCTGTACATCAATTTTTGTAATTAAGCTTTACCAAAACTTAATAGATAAATTATCTGGATAATAAGACAGTGATCAATTAGCTTAAATTTCAATACATATCTGCTTATTTTGATAACAAAAATTACAATCTATACATAATGAAGCAAGCACAAAAAAATCAGCTAAGTCAATGAAACATTTCTTTGGCTTTTGTGAAAATTCCTCCATGTATACATTTATAATTTGGTCTTATTGATTCCTTCAGTTGTACATTTTGTTAATCTGTTCGATTCCATTTTGAGATGACAATATTTGTTTTTTATTATAGTTTCTATTTCTTTTGCCTTCATTGAGTTTCTATGTTTCTTTCTGAACTGCATTTATGTTGTTTAAGCTGACACTCAGTCATGACGACAGCCATATTGATTTGTTCCTCTTTTGATTGGATTGCTAGCTTTGACTGGAATTGTGCATTTTGATTGTGAATTGAAGCACTCTTGCAGAATTGGAAACACTCTGTGTTATAAAGTAACCAAATATTATCTGTTGAACGAATCTGATCTATCCAGTAGGTATAGAATATCAGTTATCTGTTGCTGTGGATTTGATCAATTGAACAATTGTTGGTGGAATAACTGAGTGATGATATTAGTTTAGGTAATGATGTATATTTATATTTATGATGAAAATTAGAACCTTTATTTACCCAAATCACTTGTTATGGATTTAAACTGGGAAAGACACGTATCTAAACTACCTGGACAGTTATTCCTCAATCTAAACCTCAGTTTAGATCCTTCAGGCCAACAGTCATACACTGAAATCATATTTTAGTCATATAGTTTTATTGTAAAGAATAGAAGGAAATTAATTGGACGGAGACAATACATGTCAAAATTTAGTGAACTCTGTTTTTTATCCAATAGTAAAACTATACTCCATTTACAGCAGTAATCATCATACTAATAATGAGACTTTATTGATCATCAGTCAGTGAACGTTGCATGTTTTGCTAAAAATTTTACGGAAATATGTTAAGGAAAAATTAATCAATAATTTATAATCGATTTTATTTTTAGAAATTATATGTATTATATGATGATGATGATGAAGTTTGATGTTATAAATTTCCAAATGATTTATTTACACACTGAACAAAAAATAAACCGGCAATTAAGCAAGCATTGACTAGATTAAAAATCAATTATTATAAACAGACAGGAAGCAATATATATAAATGTAAATATATATATATATATATATATATATATATATATATATATATATATATATATATAATCCAGGTCGACAATTTCTTTCTTTCTCTCGTATATTGATTAGAAAATTCATTCATATCTATCATGAAAATACTTTTATTCTATTTGAATATGATAATCTGATTTGAATTTAATAACAGGTTGATGAAAGAGATTCAATGTTTGTTTGTATAATTTTTCACAAATCCTATGATATGCCATCACTTACCTACTTACTCATTCATGATTTTATCATCATTATAAATGTTGGTTCCTATTCGAACTAACTGTATAAATATGCATTATTTGTAAAGTTTATTATTCCTTCATTCCTTATGCACTCGACCTCATAAAGAACTTCTTCTAACGATGTTGTGTTCTGATATACTGGAGATTTGGGAACAGTATTTGGGGTCGTACTGGAATATATGAATTTGGTCAGTCGGTAGGATTTCGAATAGCTATATAGCAGCAGCATTATAACATATGGCGACAGGGATTTCACAAACGAGTTGGTGACTAATCTTTATAAGTATATGACTTTGAAAAAAAAATAGTTTAGAATTGTGTTTGAGCATCCTATTTTACGTCTTTTTAAGAGGGGGTTATGATTATTTGAAGAGAACTCACTGAATATTTGTTATGATTTCTATGAATTAACGTTTATCTTGAAAATAGTTAAATCTTCCAGTTAATAAGTATTCCATATTCATAAGTACCTGATTCTGAGGGTTACAATTTACAGAAATCCCGTTTAAAAAAAAAATTTGTACCACCTTAATCAACGTTAATGCAGATAGTAGTAATGAGTAATTAAGGGACTTTCTATTACTTTTCATCAATCAAGATTATTACCGATTTACCTTCTGAATTATGTTTTATTGATCTAATAATTAGTTCAGTGATCAAAGTGTTTTAAAACCAACTTCTCTGATCAATATTCTTACTTTGTTGAAACCACAGATATATCCATGTTTCTCATGGTGATCTAACATTGATCGATTCATAATTCTAGTAAAATTCAACAATCTCTACAACCCTATAATAACAAGATGTGTACAATTTTCTTGAGTAAGTTTTTTTTAACGATTTATGTCTAGAAATTAGTCATTTATATTCCTATTATTATAATTAAGGTTGGTAGGTATTTGGCAGCTCACTACTGGACTCCAATGTGGACGAATGATCAAGTGTGCAATGAAATAAATCTTCCTATCCAGTTGCGTATATTTATACTTAGGCTAACCCCGTTTATGCGACGGCAGTAGTAAGAAGCCAAATACGGTGTTGTGAATGAATTTATTTCATGCATTCATTTATGTAGACAAACATGAGAAGGGAAGCGTACAAGCAAAATGAAGCAAATTGGAGAAGGCGAGTAAGTCAACTCTCCATGCGCTGAAGCAGTGGCTAAGTATTTATAGTCAAACAATGATAGGCTAGACATGTATGTGATAAGCGAGTAAGCATCCACACACAATCAAATATACAATAATCGATACTGTAATCGAATTATTATAAATTCAAAATTATGGTCGATACAATTGTCGAATAATTCAAACGACTACTTATTAAAGTACAATGAATGAGTAATGAGATGCTACAGGTACTACTTCACTGTAATCATACTACCTACCAGGGTGTCATGTACAATCTTCTATTTACAGTCCGAAATATCATATATACTTAAAAACAAGCTTTTGTAAGACAACGCACCTTTATCATAGACTTGATAATTACTAACAAAAACATAGTTTAAAGCGAACACTTTCAAAGTAGAACTTTTTAAATGTAATCTTTAGAAAACAAAATAGAATGAAATGTTATGATATAATCTGTTCGGAAAGTAAACATGTTGAAGTGTAACTTTCAATCCCGATTGAACTTTGTGTAAACATTTTTCAAATAATCAGTGAATCTGTCCTAGTTTTTTTTAAAAATTTCCTTATTACTATCGGAATCTGAATGCCATGTCATGATCATTTTCAATGTGATTTGTTTTAGTTTTACTGAAGAGCATGTATAATTAAGTATGAAATGAAGAACTGACAATAGTGAAATCGTAAATAAGAATGATCGGAAATTCAATTTTGAACTAGCTTTGTTTCAGCTATGTATCAGTGTCTAGACCAGAGTTTAAACTCAACAGCGACAAAATTTCATTGCATAAAAGTTACTTTTCTATTATTGATACAGAATTTATAACCGATGGAATTCAACAATGTTGCTGTTCACTGATAACACTATTCAATGATCTACTTAACATACGAATTGACTGTTTATTAAGTTAGCGATCCAGTGAACTCTGATTCAGTAGTTTAAAGTTAACTTTTACTCACAAGATTGATCATTGTTCGCATAAATAATAAATTTTAAATTAGAAAGATACTCTTATTCAATGCTATCTTATTTTCAATAGTCTATCAGTTACAATTTGTACAAAAGTAAAAATATCTTCAAAGCTTGAAATCAAGATGAACTAAATAATTGGTTATTTTGTGGTGGTGATGTTGTTGTTTGGTTCTCTGAGCTGGGTGTTTTGGTTGTGGAGCTTTCATTGTTCTCCTGCTGAACAACATCATCAGCATCAACTTCAGATAGAAGAAGTGAAGTATTCGAATTTGTCCACATTTGACCTGTAGCTTGTTCTGCTAACCTCGATCTTGATTGGTTGTTGTTGACTTTAAACCTGTCGTTGTTTGCACCTTTGAACCAAACACCACCACCACAATCATCCACCTGAGCTACAAATCTTCTCCACCATCTCAAATTGGTTATTTTATTCAATTACTTAAAAGCTGAATAGATTTCATGTATATTCTAGTCAATCAATAATTATGTTTTATTAAGCTACAGGAAAAAAAACTAGTGTATGTTAAAATTTCCATTTTTATAAATAGAATAATGGTGGTCTAACAATGATTGATTGATGATTTCAAATGTGTTAAAAGCACGAACCTCCAAAACTCTGCCCCAAAATATCGTCACAGTGCTCACCAGTGACTAGCTTCGTGAGGAAATTCTCGGAGTTCTAGTTGAGAAGACGTGACCAATGGAGTTCAACCCTGTCGGGTGTAGGCAGTAACTACCAAAAACAAATGGGTGAGGTCGCGCAAAAATCTGTAGATCAATCAGAGTTAGACATTAACACCATTGGATGCCGGGCTAGTGGTTCAGAGGTTGGGCGTTTACGCACAATACTGAAGGTTCCGGGTTCGGATCCTGTGAGGTGCAGGAGTCGTGGATGCGCACTGCTGATGAGTCCCATACCAGGACGAAACGGCCATCCATTGCTTCCAGGTTTCTAATGGTGGTCTCACAACGACTGGTTAATGTTTTGAAATGTGTAAAAAACACAAAACCTCCAAAACTCTGCCCGAGAATAATATTTATTACTTCTTTTTTCTTAAAAATCTACATTTCATTTTAATTTGATTTTTTCTTGATGACTTTATGTGTAAAAGAATAATCAGTGAGTGAGTGAATGAATGAGTGCCGAAAACTAAATGAATCATAAACAACCATAAAATGTAGTTGATTTCCATATGTAAACATAATTTTTTTTCTAAAGTTATGAATAATTTTAGATTTAGAAAAAAAAATTAACATAATTTTAATTAATTAGTTAAACTATTTTTTATTTTTACAATGAATGACATTGACTGTGTTGAAATGAGTTTATCGTACAATAAATAATAAAATTCATTATTTTCTTCTTTTTTTTTGTTTCTTTAAAATAGAATAATTTAAACAGTAAATTAGTAGTGATTTTTATAGGTTCGTCACTACGTATGCTTAAAACTATAACGGGTTCACTTTCGTCGATAAACGCGAATAAGACAATGAACCAGTGTCCAGGTGGGCTACCTTGATCCGAAAACGGCAAATCAGAAGTCTTGGTGTAGCGTAGAAAGTATATTCTACAAACACTCAGCTAGCACAATGCAATCAAGTATACAAATCGCGTTTATTTATACATCATAGAAACGTCCATTGGACAGTCACAAAAATAGTACACTAAAATACACAGCAGACAATCACAACCAAGGATTCTCTGGGTGGGAAATGAAATCTCAAGGTCAAATGACCAGCCCATGCTTGGAAACGTAAAATCCAAAATAAGTGAGTTCTGGGGATCTAACATCCCCAACAGATTTGTTTTTTTTTTATAGAAAATTGTTGTCATCACTTACTGACAAGGAATCTTAAACTAAGATTACATATTTATTTAATTTCATAATACTGTGTCTTTATATGTGTGGAAAACAATTTGTGAATTGGAATACGTTGA
Organism: Schistosoma turkestanicum; assembly: GCA_944470395.2. Lineage (NCBI taxonomy): Eukaryota > Metazoa > Platyhelminthes > Trematoda > Strigeidida > Schistosomatidae > Schistosoma > Schistosoma turkestanicum. The sequence continues at coordinate 26,861,068 of OX103974.1, forward strand.
AATTTTGACGAAATAAGAATACTGTTTGAAATGTAATGTTACGATCTAGCACACAATGAAAATTGTAAATCCAAATAGTTTGAAATAGAAAATTTCAATTTCCTAACATGTATTAAGGAAAATAATATTTAATGGATAAATTAACTTATCCAAAGAATTCAATAATTTTTTTAACCAACAGTATATATCAAAGACAGTAACTAAACAGTACCGTGGTTATTATGAGACTCAAAAGTTATGAAATCGACCATATATTGGATCATGAGTGGGAACTTATTATTTACGCCCGTTAACCAACATTCTCCAACCAACTCTGTCCTCCGATAACCCACCCAGTTCCAACTAATTGCTATCCATTCTTCTTATATCTGTCTACAACTCTTAGCGCAGTGTTCCTTGATCTACCTCTTTTCCTTAGGCCTTGAGAATGTTAAATTAGGGCTTGTCTTGTGATGCAAATGGATGATTTCTGCAGTGTGTGTCCTATCTACCTCTAGAGCTTACTCTTGATTTCTTCCTCCATTGGAAGCCGGTTTGTTCTGTGCCACAGGAGGTTGTTACCGATGGTGTCAAGCGAACGGATCTGTAGTATATCGTGTAGATAACTGGTAATAAACATCTGTATCTCGTGGATGATGGGTTTCGTGATTTGCTAAGTCCTGTTCCATACAACAGAACTGTTTTGACATTTGTACTGCGAATTGTGATTTTGGTGTTGGTTGAGTTGCAGATGTTCTTCAATTATAGAAATTCTGACCTTGCTTTGCTAATTTATGCCTTCATATTTGCACTAGATCCACATTCATAGACTCATATCTTCCAGAGCTTCTTCATCAAGTGTGACTTGAATGATGTATGCTGTGTTGTATCAATGGTTCTTGCTTTTTCCCCCATGTATGTTGAGACCTACTGTTGCAGATGCTGCTACTACACTGGCCATCTTTGCCATCATTTGATGTTGTGTATGGCCCAGAAAAGCTAATTCAAATCGTCCTAGCTGCCCACTGCTTCACGTGCTTCCTCCAAGGTCTTCATAATCTAGTCAATCGCCAGAAGTAAGAGAAATGGTGAGAATGAACAACCTCATGCGATACTGATTTCCACTTGAAATGAGTGGGTGTGAGTGAGTATTTTTTAGCTAAGAAGAAAAAGCTCTCTAGTGCTTCCTGATTTTCTAACGACTCTTTAGCGTGTGATGAAAATCACCTATAAAGTGCCTTTCCCTTTACCATGTATTCGGTTTTCGACAATGATTAATCTCGGCTAAGGTACCATTGTAAATTATGGAGCAATGAAAGATTTTTTTCCCAATACAAAACTCCGCCACAGTTGTATCTATGATCATAAGTGGGACCAAACTGAATACCTTCATAGTTAGAGAGTACTGATAGAGCCACTTTCAGCCCAATGAATCAGTTTCTAATATTCCATATTGTCAACTTCAGTCAGTCTGTTAGACAGTGTACTACAATTACTATATGATATTAATAAGTGACTCATTGCCAGCATGGCTAAACTATGAAATAATTTTTATAGTTATTTTCTATTTAATTACTACCCTAGGCAAGTGTGAAAATTAGGGAAGAAAAACACTTGTACAAAATAAATAGAATATGTCTATTTGTATCCGAACGAAATAAGTAATCCCCCATGTTGAAAATGTCCTTTCAGTAATAACAAAATTATACTCACTCTTTTTATAATGCATCATATTTCACACCTTACTTATACATATATGCACATAACTACTATAAGGTGTGCAGACAGTTTTATTCACTCCGCCAAATAGGTGTGAATTAGAAAATAAGTCACTTGTTTTTTTTTTGTAGAATAAATTCTAATTTTTATGTACAGAAAAGGGTGTGAAATATCACACGAACACAGGAAAATGACGGGAAAATTATTTTTAGAGAAAACGCTATGTAAAAAGGCTAGATGAAAATTTATTAAACCAATAGGATAATGAATAAAAAGTTAGAAATAATTTTATTTAGAAAGTGTGAAATTCCCAGCATTAATTGAATTTAAATTTTAGAAAAAAAGAAATACAATAGGTTAAATGTGTTAGACAATTTGTTCGGTAGCATATTTAATTTTAATTAGCACAGAGTGACTAGGAATAAGAGAAATGCATTCATTGTTGATGATTCATGTCATAAGAGTGATAATATTTTTATTCATAAGTATTGATCTACTTAATAGTACTGTGAAATCATGAATTAATCATTGTTAGACCATCATTAGAAACCTGGAGGCACTGGACAGTTGCTTCGTCCCTGTATGGGACTTATCAGCTGTGCGCATCCACTTAATAATATGATTTGGTGAAGACATTTATTGGCTAGACTCTTGCACGTGGTTGACAGAAGAACCTAGAAAGCTCATTTTGTTTCATTTGGGACTGGTCGACTAGGTTCACCAGCGTTCCACTGTTGATGCTCAGGGACTTGAGTAACTGTACATATGCTTTTGAATTCTAAATGCAATATCAACTGAACTTATCAGTTCAGTGAACCATAAATTCATTTGATACGTAAGAAGTTATCAGTAAGTCAGGCCTTTAAGAATTAAAAACAGAATATTCAAATGATTGATTGATATTTTGTATTATTGAAAGATGATTTTCACCACAAAATGACATTGAACAGATCATTTGCTGATAATCGAAGGTTCTTGATACATTTGCTTCATCCTAGTTTGAATACAATAATTTGTGGATTCCTACTGTTGGGGACGTTAGATCCCCAGAACGCACTTGGAAAGCTCTTAATTTTGTAATTCTATTCTGAAATTCTGATTCTTCATGTTTTCGCACCAGTTGACCTTCAGCTCACATTTTCCACCCGGAAAATCCTTGACTGTCATTGGTTGATGTATTATTTTAGAACGCTATTTTTGTGTCTCTCCCAAGGATGTTTCTATCATGTAAAATAAGCTCGATTTGTGTGCTTCTGGGTGCTTGTAGAATATACTTCTACGCCTTGTCAAGACTTCTTGATATAGTTAGCCGGGCTTGGGACAACAGATTAGAATAACCTATCGTGTTACCGGGTCTTTGTCTCGTTTTCGTTTACCGAGTAAGGTGAACTCGTACTAGCATTTAAGCATTTCAGCTAACGAGCACATCACCTACGATCCCATATAGTGAATCACACACACACACACACACACACACAAAATGAGTTCTTATAATTTTTCAGTGATTTTATACGTGTTGGTATTTCATTATTAAAATACGAGCTCAAGTTAAAAAATTCATAAAAGGCTGATATATTAGTTTCCAGCTTATTATTAGAGATTTATTATTTAAGAGAGTTCGGGTTGTAAACATCAAGTTATCTATCTCTAGAACTTGTTGAAATACTTTTAAGATTGGAAACAAGTAGCCCAAATATTCAAGCAGGCCACCATTTGTACTGGTTGTTATTCATAAGGTTGGTGTTGAATAACATGATGTTCGCATACCTCGCCTTTGTATTTTACAAGTTACCTCGTTTTATTTATTCGTTATAACACATGTCTATGAATGGCAGAATCTATTCAGGCGCTATCGCTTCACAAGGTACAAAAAAGCAGGATTCCAGACATCTAGGTAGCTAGAAATTTGCTGAGAAGAGAAAAGACGTTAATAAGATGTCGGTTGTTCAACTGCTGACTTACAACTGCCGATCACTAATTGTTTTGTCAAGGAAACTTGTTCAAATATTCCATGTTGAGGATTTGATATGGTTACAAATGTTTAATACTAAATAGAGCCATTATTATTATTTATAAAAAGAATCATATATTTTAAGGAATTACACTATTCGACGTTTATCATATGGTGGCCAACGTATCACTAGTTTCGTGACGGCCGGTATCCGACGTGTTCTAAGACTTCGTAATTTGCTCGTCCAGACAATCTTTACTAAACAGCGCCTCACGGTTTATAAATCAGAAGGCAAATACGAAGTGTTGAATACGTTAATTTTGGGCACACCACAAATGGATCGTCAGACCACAAGTACACAGAGAAGTGCAAGCACCTAGCGAGCGAGCGAATTGGCGAATGAATTAATAAAATCAATATGTACAAATATATACATCGTAAAATGTGTGAGTCATCGAAATATTTAAGAGGTTAAAACACCAAAGCGAGTAGGATGACTATTCGCTTACGCGGCAAGCAATGTTCAGAAACACCAGCTCACACAAATCAGACAATAGTAAAAGCCAATGGTACATATAAGTTGTTGCTATACAAATGGCTTGGTTGAATAAGTTAATCAAAACGCTTAACGAAATTAAATATGCGCGAACCCAAATGTATGTGGAGTCACTACAATCGAACTATTCAAAATACTTTGGATTTTGATATAATTGGTGATATCTTCTAATCTACGGTACTTTAATGTTAATAATTAGATGTTCATAGAAAATAGTTATGGAATTTGAGTCAATATCGGAATAATAATTTTGAAATCGATTATTTTATTTCATACATTTCAACCTAACAACAATATTTCCCCAGTTAGTATGTTAAGTATTTACTTACTTACTCATGAAACTCATGGAGCAGAGGCCGTCGATCAATACATATCAGTATTATTTATGATTTTATAAGTTAATGTGGTTGAGTGTTTATGATATTTTACCACAATTTATTTTACCACGAAGCAAATGAATCATTGAATTTTTCAATTATTAGCCTGTAATTTAGAAAGCCATTCCTAATTATATTGATTTTTGACAAACCGTTAGTATCCCTAACAACCATATAACCAAAATTAGTTTCTACTTGGTGAGTTATTTACATGAATGAATATTATTTTATTCTGTGAACAAAATGACAGTCACTTGAATTTTTAGAAATTACTCTAACATTTATTTACTCTGACTACACCCATTATATACATTAGAATCTATCTAATTAGCGAGTTTGTTTTTAAAAAAAACATGTTTTAGATTATTTCGTTAACCAAAGTCAAATAAAATCATTATATCACCACAGATAATATAGAGTCAATTATGGGCTGAGATGTTTTTATTAGGAGTTATTGATCAGCTGGCTGACAAATAAATAAGACCTTGTGATATTGTCTTATCAGTAGAAATTTGGCCTAGTTTATTATTTCAGTTTACACAGAGTATAGAGTAAGTAGCATAGAGAAGTAAATATTGATTAGACTCAATTAGACTAATTCTAGTGTAGGTGTTAATCCCTAAAACTCATTTCCAGCTTAGGAAGTGGAATGCTATTCAAAATTTGTGATAGAGATATAATCAGTTAGTTGTTTTAACTTTTTGGTTTTTAATTATGTATGGAGTTGAACAGTCATTATTAAAAAGCTTTGATTAGTAAATGCCAAAAATCTAAACACACATAACTCAACTAAGTGGCGTGCAATTAATGTATCCATTGACTGAATAAAGTAGAATGAGTTTTATATTAAGAAGAAAAATCTATTCAATGTTCCTTGATTTTCAGGGATTCTCTTGATGAAAAGACAAAGTAAACCCACATTACATTATCGATCTTAACAATCTTTGTTTGATTCTGAAAAATATTAGCTATTCAAATGCCTTAGTAAAGAGGATTACAATTACTAACTTATTTCATATTAGTCTGTCGGTTAGCAATCTTGGTGTATAGCATGGAACCATATAAATTCGCAGTTATAATAAGAAATATATATCCTAGTCAGTGGTTATTCATCTGTTAATCCAACGCCTGAAAGAATGCTGAACACCGTCCTCCTCATCCTCAAGTTCGGATAAACATTAAATTTATAACTGTTAATCAGATATTCAAAGTATCATAATGACTTTGCTTGTGAAGTTCAACATGTCTGACGTTGATTTGAATAAATTTGATTGACCTCAAAACAAAGTATGAGTATGATTATGGAGTTAATTGTATCTTACTTACTTACTTACTTACTTACGCCTGTTAGGCCCAATGGAGCATAGGCCGCCCACAAGTTTTCTCGAACCAACTCTGTCCTGGGCTTCCGTCTCCAGTTCTGTCCAATATTTGTTCATTCCTCTCATATCTTTCTCTATTTCTCGGCGTAATGTGTTCCTTGGTCTTCCTCTTTTCCTTTTGCCTTGAGAGTTCCATGTGAGTGCTTGTCTTGTGACGCAGTTAGGTGCTTTTCGTGGTGTGTCCTATCCACTTCCACTGCTTCTTCCTGATTTCCTCCCCCACTGGAATCTGGTTTGTTCTCTCACACAGTTCGTTGTTGCTGATGGTGTCTGGCCAACGAATCCTGAGTATTTCGCGTAGACAACTGTTAATAAACACTTGTATCTTCTGGATGATGGCTTTCGTAGTTCTCCAAGTTTCCTCTCCATACAGTAGAACTGTCTTCACATTTGTATTGAAAATCGTGATTTTGGTTTTGGTTGAAAGTTGTTTGGAGTTTCAGATATTTTTCAATTGTAGAAATGCAGCCCTTGCTTTGCCAATCGGCGCCCTCATATCTGCATCGGATCCACCTTGATTGTCGATGATGCTGCCTAGATATGTAAAAGTGTTAACGCCAAGAAAACGCTAACTAGTTGTATCTTAGCAGTATAAAGTTAACAGAACCTAGAAAAATTAAATCTCAGAAAACCACTTGAACTTGATATATTAATTACAATGATCACTTCAATCCCAAAAGCGTTGTAATGATTAATATTACTTATATTTATTAGTAGTAATGTATTACGTAGATATTCTATTATTTATTGAAATACAATTTTTATACTGTTTATCAATTGGAAAATGAGAAAGAAATTGTAAAAATGTTTATACATGTTCACACACACATACACACACACAGAATACAATTAGCAATTCAAATTAATTTTCTAACCGAAAATTTCAAAACAATACAACTCAGACAATTCACATGAGAACACATCATTACTGTTGTTACTATTATCATTGTTATTATTAACAAACAACAACCGAGAAGTGAATTCATCTCATGTTCAATTGTTGACTAAAACAGTCATCATCATTTTCATTATTAGGATGATTATGAAAACTGTATTTATATAAAGGAAAAGCTTTTGTTCAAATAATATGGATTTTATTGGATCGAGGCATAACGGTTTATAGTCTATTGTTTGGATATTCTGAACTAAAAACGATAAGATTACATGTAAATTAAGCAAGGCAATGAAACAAGAAGTAGAATGAAATATAAGAGAAAACTACCAAAACCAATAATCATAACAATCTAAGGGATTGTACAGACGACGATTACTGTACATACAGTTTTAATATTACGTTTACGTGTCGTTACGAATTTGTACAATACCAAGGCGATGTAATGTGACACATCATTTAAGAGAGCTAAGATCATACTTAACATATTCATAGGATATACTCAAATATCTCTATTATATTACATAATAAAAACGTTAATGACAGATAACATAAGTGGAACCGTGTATATACTATGTGGGAATAATTTGTACAACCATCTTTCGTAACAAACTCAGGTTTGGATTGAGGAATAACTGTCCCGGTAGTTTAGATACACGTCTTGCCAAGTTTAAATCCAAAACAAGTGATTTGGGTAAATAACGGTTCTAATATTCATCATAAATATGAATATACATCATTACCTAAACGAATATTATCACTCAGTTATTCGACCAACAATTGTTCAATTGATCGAATTCACAGCGACAGATAACTGATATTCTATACCTCCTGGATAGATCAGATTCGTTCGACAGATAATATTTGGTTTCTTTTTAACAGAGTGTTTCCTATTCTGCAAGAATGCTTCAATTCACAATCAAAATGCACAATTCCAGTCAAAGCTAGCAATCCAATCAAAAGAGGAACAAATCAATACGGCTGTCACCATCACTAAGTATCAGCTTAAACAACATAAATGCAGTTCAGAAAGAAACATAGCAACTCAGTAAAAGCAGAAGAAATAGAAACTATAATAAAATACAAATATTATCATCTCAAAATGGAATCGAACAGACTCAACAAAATGTACAACTGAAGGAATCAATAAGGACAAATTACAAATGTATACATGGAGGAATTTTCACAAACAAAGCCTTCCAAAAATGGATCTTACACCAAGGATATAGTTTCTTTACTTCATATTCCTATTCAAAATAAATGTAATTTTATAAACATTTAGTTTATTGCAAATGAATATCGTTTATATATAAAATCCATAGATTTTGTTCATTCTATTGCAATTATTGTTGCATTATATTTTTTTAAACTAAATATTCTAGTCTACTGGTTATTATCTAGATTTTTATCAATATTATTGTTTTTTAAATAAGTATGATACAATCGACTAGATAGTAAATAGAGTTGAATTAATATTGGAAGGGATATGAAAAAACTAAAACGAGACTGTACATAATGTGATACTCGAGTTAAGAGAAGAGAATAGGCAAATTGGTTGAATAATAATAATAATAATTCAATAAAACATATTAAAAAACGAAGTGAGATTCAGTTGTACTTGTTAATATTATGATTGAGAATAGATTACAGGATGGAGCAATAATATAACTAAAGAGTTATGGAATGCCGAGATGCACTAAACAGCTATTTCATGCCAGTTTTGGATTTCTCATTACAGAATGTTTACAATGTTGCTTAGGGTCGAGGTTAAGGTGTAGCATCTCACCATTCATTCATGGTACTTCAATGATTTGTCATTTAAACTATTCGATAATTGTGTCGACCATAATTTTGTATTTGCAATAATTGGAAGCCGTATTTCGCTTCCTATTACCATCGTCGCACAAATGGGGTTTGCCTAAGAAAGATATACGAAAATGGACAGGAAGATTAATTTCATTGCAGACTCGATCATTTGTTCACACTGGAGTCAAGTTGTGAGCCGTTAAAAAGGCATTCCATTTTCATGGTGAGTACGAAAGTGAAGGGGCAACTAAGTTCACATTGGATAATTCATATTGCCTAATTCCAATTCATTCAAAATCATCGTTCGATTCCCAGAATAATGGATATTTTGTTATGTGATAATGATGATTATTACATTTTATGTATGAACATAAATTAAACAACTTAAATTTGACTTCGTTCCTTTAGTTGACAAAGTCTGTAAAAGTAAGTGTTTTTCAGTAGTGAAGTAGTAATATTTGTAATGTGTATCGGAACAATTTTAACCTTAGCAAGTCTTAATTTTTCCGATTATATAAATATTTGTGTTATTCGATGTCTGCTTTGATAATGATACTCAAGATTTCTCCAAATGAGCACAACATACTGAACAAGTGAGAAGGAAGCCTTCATTAACTAATCTAAAAGACACACAACTATACTCTTATTCTTCTCACACCTGTTACCCCCAATGGAGCAACCAACCAACTTTGTCCTGCGCTTCCTTTTCGAGTTCCACACAATTTTTGTTCATTCTTCTCATATCTTTCTCTATTTCTCGGCGTAATGTGTTCCTTGGCCTTCCCCTTTTCCTTTTGCCTAGAGAGTTCCATGTGAGGGCTTGTCTTGTGATGCAGATAGGTGCTTTTCGCAATGTGTTTCTTATCTACTCCCACCGCTTCTTCCTGATTTCCTCCTCCACTCGAATCTGGTTTGTTCTCTCTCACAGTTCGTCGTTGCTGATGGTGTCTGGCCAACGAATCCGAAGTATTTTGCGAAGACAACTGTTAATAAACACTTGTATCTTCTGGATGATGCCTTTCGTAGTTCTCCAAGTTTCCACTCCATACAGTAGAATTGTTTTGACATTTGTATTGAAAATCTTGACTTTTGTGTTGATTGATACTTATTTGAAGTTACAGATATTTTTCAATTGTAGAAATGCAGCCCTTGCTTTGCCGATCCGCGCCCTCATATCTGCATCGAATCCACTTTGGTTGTCGGTGATGCTGCCCAGATATGTAAAGGTTTCAACGTCGTCCCAAGAATCTCCGTCAAGCGTGATTCGGTTGACACATGTTGTGTTGTATCGTAGAATCTTACTTTTCCCTTTATGTATGTTGAGACCTACTGCTGCTACTGCTGCTGCTGCTACACTGGTTGTCTTTTCTTGCATTTGTTGTTGCGTGTGAGATAGAAGAACAAGGTCATCTGCCAAGTTCAGATCGTCTAGATCGTCCGTATGATGTTAACTATTATCTCAGGCACACCGTAGTGTCGAAGAAGCCTCCACAGTGTTTTCCTATCCACGCTATCAAATGATTTCTCGTAATCGATGAACTTCATTTAGAGTGATGAGTTCCATTCTATTGATTGTTCCACAATGATCCGTAATGTTGCAATTTGGTCGGTACACGATCGATCCTTACGAAATCCAGCCTGTTGGTCTCGAAGTCGGGCGTCCACAAAGTCCTTCATTCTGTTTAACAATACCCCGTTGAAGACTTTGCCTGGTGTTGAAAGAAGAGTGATGCCTCAGTAGTTCTCACACTTGCTGAGATCTCCTTTCTTTGGTATTTTGATCAAGTATTCTTCTCTCCAATCTGATGGTACTTGTTCCTCATCCCAAATCTTGTTGAAGAGGATGTGAAATATTTTCGCAGTTACTTCCACATCTGCTTTCATTGTCTATGCCGGAGTGTTGTCTGGTCCTGCTGATTTGCCATTCTTGATTTGTCTGATGGCCATGTTAATCTCTTCAATTTTAGGTGCGCCAACATCGATTGGAAGGTCCGTAGATTCTGCTTCGATGTTGGGTGTGTTCAGTGGAGCTGGTTGATTCAGGATTTCCTGAAAGTGCTCTACCCACCTATTTCGCTGTTGTTCAGTGTTGCTGATTACTTTGTTCCAGTTCAGGATGGTTTCCGGTGAGTTTATTTGTTGTATCGTACAGTTGTCTCATGTTTCTTTCACTTGCAGCCTTTTCCGCTGTCGTTGCTAGATCCTCCACATATTTCCGTTTGTCAGCTCTGATTCTCCTCTTCACTTTCCTGTTTGCTTCTGTGTATTTAGCTTGTGCCTTAACTTTCTCTTCTCTTGTTCGGCTGACATTGATTGTTGCCCTCTTGTTCCTCCATTCTTCAAATTTTTTCAAGAGTACCAACAGAGATGCAGCCCTTGTGATGATATATATATATATATATATATATATATATATATATATATATATATATATATATATATATATTGATCTGGTGATGTGAAAACAAGGACCTGCAAAGCAAAGGCAGCATTTCTATAATTGAAGAACATCTGCAACTCAAAGCAACTCTCAGTCGACACCAAAATTACAATTTTCAATAAAACCTTCAAAACAGTTCTATTTTATGGAGCGAAAACTTAAAAAGCCTGGAAAGTCATCATCCCAAAGATACAGGCGTTCATTAACAATTATATACACAAGATATTTCAGATCCATTCGCCAGACACCATGACAAACAACTTACTGTGAGAGAGAACAAACCGGCTTCCAATTGAGGAAGAAATCAAGAGAAAGTGAAGAATGTGAATAGGACACATATTGTGGAAATTTCTCGACTGCATCACGAGCCAAGCCCTTATATGGCATATTCAAGGTACAAGGAAAAGAGGTGGACTAAGGAACAAAGTGCATCAAGAACTGTAGACAGACGTGAAAAGAATGTAAAGTAATTGGGTAGGAGTGGAAAGGAAGGCTCAAGACAGAGTCGGTTGGAGAATGTTGGTAGGCTGTCTACGGTCAAATAGGGGTAACATGTGTTTAGCAAGTAATATATATTTGTTCCATAGAACTTTAAGCCATATTTTGTCAACAGTGAAGTGTAGTCTTAGAAAAGAAAGTTATATATTGGACAGTCGAATGAGACCAACATTTGACTGATATTTGATTGATTCTCTCCATCATAGACATGTCAATAAAGTAATCGAATTTCGGTGAATACATAGAAGATACCTAAAAATGAACTGATTTACAGTAATAACCTGGGTAAAATATCAGATTATGAGGCCAGTTAACTCGATCATCGATAGTCAATGTGTACTAAGACAAGAAAATTACAGTTCTAATAATTGATAAACTTTTAATTTAAAAAAGGCTGGTAATTGCAGATAGCAATTTCTTATTAATTTGAAAATATACATAACTGACAGACAAGTTATTAAATAATGAAGGATATCAATATAAACTTATCGAGTTATCAACAAAACATTTCATTAATTCTTCGTGAATAAAAGATATCATCGCGATCAACATTAACAAATAATGTATCAACTACAGTAATTGTGCATTATGAACAATGCATGCTACTGAACTGAGCGATTCCTTGTTGATGACGTTAAATAGAACAATAGTTGATTCAATATTCGATTGTACATGACAAATCCCAATAAACTTATTTGCTTATACATGCCTGTAACCCTTAATGGAGCATAGGCTACCGACCAACATTTTTCAATCTACTCTGTCCTGGACCTTCGTTTCCAGTTCTATCCAATCGCTGTTCATTCTTTTCATGTCTGTCTTCAATTCTCAGCATAATGGGCTCTTTGATCTTCCTCTTTTCCTTTGGCTATGGGGACTTCAAAGAAAGGCTTGTTTGGTGACGCTGTTGGGAGTTTTCTGCAATGCGTGTCCTATCCACCTCCAGCTCATTTCCCAGTTTCTTCTTCAGCTGCAATATGGCTTGCTCTTCACCACATAAAGTTGTTGCTGATGGTGTTTGGCCATCGGATTCTCAGTATCTTGTGTAGACAACTGTTAATAAACACCTGTATCTTGTGGATGATGACCTTCGTGTTTCTCAAAGTTTCCACTTCATACAGTAGAACTGTATTGACGATGTGTTGAACATTCTGACTTTGGTGTTGGTTGACAGTTATTTCAAGTTCTAGATGTTCTTAGATTGTACAAATGCTACCATTCCTTTGCTAGTCCGCGCCGTTGCATCTGTATCAGATCCACCTTGTTCATCAATGATTCTGGCCAGATAAGTAAACGTTTCTACATATTCCATGTTTCTTCGTCAAGTATGATTTCGGTGGTGCATGTTTGTGATATATCAGAGAATCTTGCTTTTTCCTTTGTATATGTTGAGGCTTATTGCTGCAGAGATTGCTGCTACACTGACCATCTTCAGCGGAATTCGTTGTTGAGCATGAGCTAAAAGGTTTATAATATACAATAATTTACATTTTCATCAGAAATTATTTTAAAATTGACTGAACAAATTTATCTGTCTCATTAATAAGTATAGTAATAAATGATACGAGTACAACCGTAAAGTACCACCTGAAAATTTACTTTGGTAAAAAAAATTATATATCTAAACTATAAAAATTTCATCCATGTTCCTAAACTGATTAACATCATTCTGCGCTTGTATAATACGTTACAGAAAAAAATAATAATAATAAGACGACATTCCTAATGCAGTACGGCTGCTTCAACTATTGTCATTGAAATGAATAGGAAAGTAATTACATTTACTGTTACTTTTTTTTACATTAAGTAAATAGAAATGAATAGTGGATTAATAGGCAAACTAGTATTATTATTATTATATATGATTGTCGTTATTATTATTACTACTAATAATGACAATAATAATAGTCTGTCAGTCATTTCATTTTTAAGCAACAACAACCAAAAAAATACGATAATGTGTAGGAATACGCCTTTTCCACTGTGCATATCCGTTAGTGGCGCCTATTATTATCACCTATAGTCATCATCACTATTCATCGGTGAACAACCATTTTGAAATAATAATAATAATAATAAAACATTTTCGCTTAAAATGAACACCATTCTCACACAGTCTTTATTATTATTATTATTATTATTATTATTATTATTATTATTATATAGAAATCACTAAAATAATGTTAGAAAAGAAATTCAGTAGTAAATAAAGAATAAAGAAAAAAAAATAAGGGAAATAACGAAGTAGTGTATTAATATGAATATTATGTCAACCACACATTAAGAAATTGATGTCTCCAAATTTTCTTTTCCTGTCTTGTATTATTTATTATTATGATTACTATTATTATCAGATAGAATGTGTTATACCAGTTGTAAATACACTTTAATTTACCATTCTATGTGTATTACTCTAATTTCTAACATCAACAGTTTTTTTTAAAAAAAAGAAAAAAAATAGGAGGAAAAAACTAAATGGATTTCAAATGATTGTGTTTTTTTTGTGTTTGGAATTCAACGTTGATATATTTTTTTTTAAAAAAAAAATAAGAAAACAACTCAATATTAATTCATTTCAACTAAGAGAAACATGAGTAAAATAAAATTAAGGAAATAAAAAGGAAAAAAGAAACAGTCGAAGTTTAGATGACAATGAGAGTGTTTGTTACACACACACATACAAACAAAAACAATAGACTACCATAGTGTACTTCATTGATTCAGACGACGAAGACATCCGGATTGATTTAAATAGGGATTTGAACAATCTCTTTCTTATTCAACAGAACAATTACAATGTACATACTTTTGAAAAAAAATCGTTATTATAATTTTGGGTTTTTGGTAGGAAAGCAAAAACAACGTTTTTTTTTAAAGGAATGCACTGAAGTTTTCAATTCATGAAAAGAAAATGATTATATTTCACAACTTTACTGGTTTTCATTTTAGATGCGTAGTATTTTTATTAACAATGTCTACAAACTGTATTCATTTTGGTACATCATGTCTTATAAGGTGGTCCGGATATTTATTTATCTATCTATCTATCTCTTGTCAGTTGAATATATAGAATGTCATCCAAGTAGCTGGAATCAAGTTTAACGAGTTGAAAAAGTGTACGAATTAAAAATTGATTAGACAATGAAATATCATTCAGAAAATATCTATGATTGAATTATTCTCCATGTTAAACTCAGCATCGTCAGGATGAGTATACTTTGTAGGATAGTTGTGTTTTAGAAATTTAAATCTAAATACATATTCACCTATGTCAATAAAATATGAAAGAAAAAATAATGACATTACTCAAATTTTGATGGTAGTTTACTTTGTAATCAAAAAGATTAATAATTATGACAGATGTCTTAACTGGTAATTTATAAAATTACTTCCAAAGTTAAAAGTATCTGTATGATCTTTGTTTGCTTATATTAGTTTGAAGATATTTCTGTTTATAGCTAAATCACAGTATGAGCTGGTAGCATTTATAAAAAACATAGACATTGTTTTCAATAATTTATACCCTAAACTATTTGATTGTCATTAAGATTGAGTAGACGAAATTGTCATCTTTAGAAATTGTGAAATCATTTATGTTTTGCTCGTTACTTGATATGCTTAAAACTATTACGAGTCCAACTTAGTCGATAAACAAGAACGAGACAATAATCCAGTGACATGATAGGCTATTCTAATCCGTTGCCACGTCTCATTGAAGAACAAACACCCAGAAAATATCGTAATCTCAAGCACTCAAATCGAGTTTATTTAAACACCACGGAAACGTCCTTGGAAGAGTCACAAAAGTAGCGTACTAAAATAACACATCGACCAATGACAGCCAAGGCTTGTCCTGGTGGGAAATGTAATCTCAAGGTCAACTGGTCAGCCAATGAAAAAATTCCAAAATGAGGACCCTTCTGGGGATCTAACGTTCCCAACAATTCTGTGCACAACATTTTCTGGAAGCTTATGTAATGAGGAATTTATCAGGTTAGTCAACAAATACGTGTCGGACATGAAGCTTTAAAACACAAAACACAAATACTAGTCACATCTTAGTTTCCATTGATTATTTGAGCATTGTGTAATGATCGCTTTGGTATTTAGAAACTTCCTTTATATATGAAATTAAAAAAAGTATTTTGACAAACTTTGACATGAACAAGAAATAAAACCTTTTGTCAAAATTTTATCATGACTTAATCATTTTGATGATAACTGAAAACAATGAAGATATTTTTTCATGTTGTTAGTTTTCTCTTACAGAAAACTAAAATTAAAAAAATAATTAAACAATCAAAAGCTGTTTAAATTTATTAAAAGAGATGAAGTTTAAAAAACTCAATAACAGGTGAAACTGTAGCGAGAAGATTTCGCATCAATACTCCAATGTCTAGTTAGTGGATACAAAATAATTTGCGAAACTAGTATTTAACATTTCTTTTCAAGCCTACTAACCATCTACAGACTTGATGACAGATTAACACTGAGATTTTAGCTTCTAGAGATGTTCCAATGATTGTAGTAAAGTCAAATTTGAGATGGTTAGGTGATAGATAATGGATTGATCATTTAGATATAGAAAAACAATAGTGAATCTAACTCCGATTCAAAATCTTTCCAATAGTTCGAATTGTACAGACAAAATAGTACTATTTAGTGAATTTACTGACAAAATGCTGTGTACTCTGATCACCTTCATTGATAATCCAAGAAATTTCTGGCTGCTTTTAGGGTTAATCTGAGTTTTTTGACGAACTGGATTAAAAAAATGTAAAGTATGTAAACCTGTTTACTTGTGTTATACTGGTCAGCAACTTTGATAAATAAACCGCTAGCATTTTCACATTACAGATACAAAAACCCATTAAACTGCTCCCAATTAGCACTATCTCTGGAACATCTGAATGTCTGTTTACTATTTTCATAACCTCTGAAAGTCAAATAAAATCAAAATGTCCGAATATCTAACAATTTCCGTTTCTAAAATACTGTCCGGTTACAACAGAACCTAAGAATGAACAGGACTGATGATAAGTACTGAGTAAGTTAATGATCTAGTTTGGGCAAGTGTTATGCATGATTAATTGAAGCTGATAAGTGTACAAAATAACTTTAGAAAATACTATCATAAACTATACCGTGATACTGTATTTCTTTTTAAGTCATTAACTATGGATTTCATCCGTGTGAATGGATATATAAGGCTTTCAGTTAGAGTCTTCAACAAAACACAAATGAATTATTTGTATGATACTGGTTTTACTGATAGATAGTAGTAAAATATACTTGAAGTTAGAAAGAGAATTGTGTTCTGAGCTCTTGAAGCAG
This sequence comes from Schistosoma turkestanicum, assembly GCA_944470395.2. Lineage (NCBI taxonomy): Eukaryota > Metazoa > Platyhelminthes > Trematoda > Strigeidida > Schistosomatidae > Schistosoma > Schistosoma turkestanicum. The sequence goes on from OX103974.1 coordinate 26,878,002, forward strand.
TTTCATTTTAGAGAAACAATGTTTCGTAGGTAGATGAAGTAATTTAAATTTGTAAATATAAGACTTCATCCAATGAACTATTGTACATAAACTAATCAAGAGATACCATTTCATGCTTTGGTCTGAGTTTATTTTTTAAAAACAGTTTCTGCAAAAATATACCGATCAAATTTTAGAATCAGTCAACTGAAAATTTTCGATTCTATGAAATGCGAAGCATTTTTTAAAGTATGCAAGTGACATATATTTTATGGAAGGCAATCTCTTCTTAACTAACCAGGCAGAAGAATATGGATTAGTAGTAGTGTTCTGTCTAGCCGGGCGCCTAACCAAGAAGTTCAAGAGAGAGTTTTTTTAAATAGGTCATGTATGATCTTGTAAGATGTTTTTCGTGGCATTAACTATCTAATTTTCAAATTATATAGCTGTCAGTGGAAATCCGTGAAGTGAGGGATTCGTTATTTTAAGGGTTGATATTCTATAGATTTTCGGTTTTATGGAAGACAATATTAAATCAATTGTCAGTTATCCATAAAAAGACACCTAAGTAACTATAAACTGTTTGTAGTTATCAACAGCATATAACTTACTCATCTAAGTGATTAGGGTTAACCCTAACCCTTACGATCAAACAGAACTAATGTTTCAACTTTACAGGATCATCATAACAATCGCCTTGGCTTAAGGCTAATAAAATCAAATCGATGTCTAAAAGACTATTTAGTTTAATAGTTAGTTCAAAAAAGCTTGCAATATTTTGACAGCTAATCTAAATGAACTTTTATTAATATTTGATTGTAAATGAAGTAGTAAAAAAGAATTCTTTGCCAGTTTTGTAAATATAGAAGTTTAATTTTTGCTCATAGTTATTCAATATCATTTTAAACAAAGAAGAAAAAAACTTAACATTTTCCATTAGGTGTAAAAATTAATTTTATTTTAACTGTCAAATATTTTTGAATTTTAAAACATATGCATATGTACACTAACTTATCAACATATAAATGTTAAATGGCAGACGCAAGAAAACATAGTTTTTTTTAAATTGTTTTAACTTACATAACACATTTATGTTTATTATGCATTCTAAAATCATGTGTTTTAATCAGTTGTTACCATGACTTAAATAAATTTCGGCATCAATTTAAATGTACATTTTTGATGGATAATACAGATTGGAAATTGATTTATTTATGTATTTTTAAAAAAATTTATCAAAAATTCTTATGTTAATTAAGAATTTTCACTAAAAGTAGGTGGAGTATGTAGTCGACTGAAAACAAGTAATAATATTGATAATTGTAATTGACATAACACCTTCCAACCACAAGCGAACAAGTGCATACGTACAAAAAAATTATAAAATAACGACAACCTTGTTAGTTATGCACAAATTGTAAATCATATCTTTTCATTTCATAGTATTTGTTTTTAAAATCAACATGTCATGTGTGTGAAATTACCATTTAACACAAAATTGAATTATTGATGATGTTGATGTTGATGATCATGTTGACAACAAAACTATCATGACAACAGTGTAAATTTGAATCGTTCAAAGAAAAAAAGTGTACATATATATATATATATATATATATTTATGCATAATTGAATATAAACACGTAAGATGATGTAAGAACACTCCTGTCAACTGAAAGACAACAACAATGAAGCCTAAAAAATACACAAAAACAAAATACAACTAGTAGTAATCTATCTATATATTCAATTGAAATGTGTGATGTAAAACTTATCCAGTTAAAGAATGTTCATTATTGCAAAATGACACTTTTTAAATTCTCATAAATTCTTATAATGTAAACTGAAAGCAGAAACTTTTTCTAACTTGAACAAATATACATTTTCCAATGGATAAGTTAATATAGAATATAATTGTTGTGTTTATAAAGTTGATAATTGAAAATAGTGGAGGAGGATCTAAATTCACAACACACAAGGTTAGTTTAACACCTCACACCAAGAGAGAACACGAAGTGGTTGCCACAGCACTCTTTTATTTGAAAATTAAAATACGCGGGGTTTTTACAGGAATGAGGTGGGTAGTGTACCAATGTGTTATGAGTCATCCTGTAAGTTTAGAGCACTCAGGACTTGTTCTTCAGCTTCCAAAGTGTTTGTGTTTGACCGCCCTGAAATAGAAAGAAAGCAGAACAGGTTAGCAACATCATATATAGAGATTTTGACTCTGGTACAGTTAGTTTACGCATTGTCAATTGATAATAAAATCATAAACTATTCAAATGAATCAATACTACAATAAATGAACTATAACAATTCAATTGTAGTTGTTTTGGTATAAAATAAAGTTTAATTTAAATAATACTTTCTGTAGTAAAAAAACAATATTAATTTCCGAAATTATTTGAATGGTAATTCAAAGTCAATAGAATTAACTTATTGTTTATCACAGAATTATTCAATTCAGTTCAAGACAAGCAGTATAATTTGTATGCATACAACACACAACGATCTGATAGTTAAACTCCATCAGAGGTTTTGAGTTTGATTTCTAATAGGATTATGGTTGAGCAGCACTGAAGAGTCCCATACTAGGAACAGTTGTTCAGTGCTTCCTAGTTCTTTTTAATGATTATCTATCTAACAAGGGTTACTTGGTTTAATAAAATTTCAAATGTATACAGTTTAAAGTATAATGGGTCTAAGAATCTCTTCAAAAAATTAAACTTACATTTAATAAAGCACAAAGTGAAATTGTTTTCTAAGCAACAAGAAAATTATCTAAAAATCATATAACGCGTGTTAACAATGTCTACCATTCAGATAAATTTAAAACACTTTTCCATCCCAGACCAATCATTCAAGAATACATAAATTATAACATTTAAACTACAAGTGAATTTGAACTACTTTGGTAGTAGAATTATATCCTGATGTGATTGTGTGATAAGTGATAGAAGATTTATATTTTCAATTAGAGTTATGGTGATAAGTATTTTTACACATTTTTTGAAATCATCAATCAATCATTGTTAGACCACCATTCGAAACATGGAAGCACTGGATAGCTGTTTCGTCCTGGTATGGGACTCACCAACAGTGCGCATCCGCGAATCCTGCACCTCGCAGGATTTTGAACCCGGGACATTCGGTATTGTGCGCGAACGGCTAACCAACAGACCAGTGAGCCGGCATCCAACGGTGTTAATGTCTAACTCTGATTGATCTACGGATTTCGCGCGATCTCACCCATTTGTTTTCGGTAGTTACTACCTAAACCCGACAGGGCTGAACTCCTTTGGTCACGTGGATGCGCACTGCTGATGAGTCCCACACCAGGATGAAACAGCCGTCCAGTGCTCCCAGGTTTCTAATGGTGGTCTAACAATGATTGATTGATGATTTCAAATGTGTAAAGAAGATTTATGATGGTTGCCTCAAAACAAATTTCCAACAGGAAAATGAATAGTTAGAAATCAATCAAAAATCAATGAGCTTTGCATCTTCCACTGATTAACAACAATCCAATTCTTCTCACAAACTACGCACGAACGTATGCAACTCGATGTAATGGTGAAAAGATAAACAGATAACGACGATTAATTTGACAACAAAAATAGACTATAAATCATTTTTTAAATACATTGATATTTATAATATTTCTTTTGCAATCAAAGAAAAGATCATTCTAAATGTTTTATAATAAAAAGTTTTCCGCTGACATGTTGATAAGTATATGAATGTGAATTGTTGTCTGTACAGTGGAGTAATTGTTTTGGTACACATAAATACTACATTTTTACTATTCTGATATCTTTGCAAATTAAAAGAAACTAAACTCCGTTAAACAGAGATTCAGTATAGTTTTTGGCATAAATTGCTGGGTTTTAGAAATATAAAATTTGAAAAATCTAGGCATCAAAAAAGAGTAACAATTTAGATAGATTACGAAAAACATATTTTTATTCCTTTAATATTGAAAGAAAAACAGTTAAATTACATTCCATCTTAACAACATGAATGATAACATGTTCGCTGTATGTGTTATTCAGTGTATATGTTAGGTTCGTCACTAGGTATATTTGAAACTATAACGGGTTCACCTTAGTCGATAAACGCGAATGAGACAATGAACCAGCCTCCAGGTAGGCTATCTTGATCAGAAAAACGGCAAAACAGAATTCTTGATCAGCGTAGAAAGTATATTCTACAAATACCCAGCAATCAAGCATACTAATCTCGTTTATTTATACAACATAGAAACGTCCTTGGGACAGTCAAATAAACAGCACACTAAAATACACAACAACCAATTACAGCCAAGGATTTTTCTGGTGGAAAATGAAATCTTAAGGTCAACCGATCAGCCCATGGTCGGAAACGTGAAATCCAAAATAAGGCATTTATCAAGCGGGTTCTGGGGATCTAACGTCCCCAACAGTATAATTATTTTTATTTAGCTATATTTCATATTATATTCAAGGGGAATTGTGCAAGGTTATAAATGATGAAAAGCTTAGAGATGACAATTAGTAGAAAGTATAAAGATTTCAATAATTGAAATAAATCTAATGCTACATTCAATAAAGTATTGGGAATTGATGGATGCACATTTCAATAAATGTGCAAAAAGGCAAAAACCATCTTTGTGACCGATGACCTTACACTTCCTGCATCTATGCTGCCTAAATGGGCAGTTTCGTACATAGTGCCATAAGCCAAAGTGCCAGCAACCAGCAGGGGGATTCATTTTTGACTTTTGGGCAGAGCTGGAGTGAGATGAACTGGGTGTAGCATGGGCAGATTTATTCTGATTAGGTGGCTGCTGTACCAAATGTACTTCATTTTGGCTTAAACTAACAGTCTGAACTATAGTTGAGTCGCATTGTAGGTTAATGAGACGTTGGTACTCATTAGCCATGTCATTAAGTGTGAGCTTCGGATCTTGCTCCAACCGACATAGTAGCCTTGTTCTAATGTCACTGAACTTATGAGACTGGAGGCTGCAGATGAGTATGGGGGCTTTAAACTGATCTTCCGACAAAGACTTTAACCGACAGCGTTCGCATTCACGGTTAACGATACCACGTGCGTAAGTAAATCATCATCTTCGTTCATAATTAGCTTCAAACATCGATAACGAGTATTGAATAGTGACGAGTTGTCGCCAGTGTTGGCTTAATGTCTGAACTGTCTCAGAAAATGAACGATCTCGTGGGTTCAAAGGTAGGATCAAATTGCAGTACTTGTCCAGCTCACTTGCACCCAGCTTTCGAAGTAGCAGGCGAACCTTCCAAGCATCATCTTGGTTGGCGAAATCAAAACTAAATAAATCTTCATAACGCTGAAACCACATGTCAAAAGTCACATTGGCATCAGGATCATGATGCTACTCGCGATGCCGTCGACCGATGGAGCTGTGGTTGAGTTAGATGAGTTAGGCTGTCTACAAGGAGAAATCTTTTATATCTGTCAACATCTGCATCAGTTTCAGCTGCTGCTCAAGTAATAATTCGTCACTAGGTATGCTTGAAGCTATTACTAGTTCACCTTAGTCGATAAACGCGAACGAGACAATTACCAGCGTCCAGATATGCTACCTCGGATCCCAAGCTGTAGACAGAAGTCTTTGTAAGCGTAGAAAGTATATTCTACATTCTACATTTCAAGTGTGCCGAATATCGGTATGATTCATTTCAAATTTCTAGAATTATAATCTACCTTATGGTCTTAACAAATATCTAATTCACAATTTTAAATATTTCACATCATTCGGTAACCAAATATCAGTGGCGATATTATTGATTAAAATTTTCATGAATTTGTTTTCAGTGATTTATATAATGATCCTGAAGAATGTAACTATTTGATAGTAATTTTTTGTTACGTAAAAATAATAAAATCTTTAAATTAACATTCATTGTTTTGTATATAGTAGAGTCGGATATACATTAATAGTTTTTTTCTAATTAATAAACACACTTAATCCAAACTATATACCCTGCGTCTCTATGTGAGACATATCAAGGTGCATAATTTTTCTGAAAAAAAATGCACGTAACATTGCTTTCCATCATTTCATTTTACATTCTTCAACAATACTTGGCGATGAAACCAGTTGGAATCAAATCCAAGACCCTTTGGAATATTATAAGGAACAATTGTTAAGCTCTCGTCGACTGTCAACATTTCCTCAGTGAACTTAAATTTCCACTAATAAATAACGATAATCGAAGCAAACAATTAAGCTGATAATTGATTGATTATGAGCATTTTGACGAGAAAACTCTAACTTGTTACAATATTATCCATCATCTTTTTGTTTTATCTCAGTGATTCATGTTTAAACGTATCAAATGATAGAAATAATACAGGAAACTTTTTTTTCTTACTGTTGTATGATAAAAATGTCATATTGATTTGATTTTATTGATATTTCATTGATGTAGGTCAATAATATATTTTTAAATAAGATAATACATCATGTATAATTTTAACAATCAAAGTTTATACGTATACATATATATATGTATCACTCTATTAATTACTGATCTAGTTTTTATTGGTAATTATCATTCAATTAATTAATGTACATTTATAATGGATAATGATTCATTTTAGTTTTGACATTGGATATTTCAAGAACACACATGAATAAGAAGAACTAAATCGAATAGTTTATATGTATACATATGCACATATTCAAGAGATTATCAGTTATAATATGACTAAATGAAAAACAGATCTGCAAAAGCTGTGGTACGATAGATGTTGTTTTGTTTGTCACTAGGTACGCTTGAAGCTATTACTAGTTCACTTTAGTCAATAAACGCGAACATGACAGTTACCAGCGTCCAGGTAGGCTATTTTGATCAGAAAAACGGCAAATGAGAAGTCTTGATAAGCGTAGAAAGTATATTCTACAAACACACAGCAAGCACAATACAATCAAGCACACAACTATCGTTTATTTATACATCATAGAAACGTCCTTGGGACAGTCACAAAAATAGTACACTAAAATACACAGCAGTCAATCACAGCCAAGGATTTTCCTGGTGGGAAATGAAATCCCAAGGTCAACTGATCATCCCATGCTCGCAAACGTGAAATACAAAATAAGGCATTTATCAAGCGAATTCTGGGGATCTAACATCCTCAACAGATGTAAGTTAAGAGAAGAAGAAGAATATTAACTGAACTGTCATTATCAAAATAGAATGTGTTATATATTTGATTTGATTTAGATGCATACCAATCTTTTGATGATATCAACTATGGAGTGGATAGTTTAATTTTAAAAAAAAACTGTCATGTTGTTCAAGAAATCATCAGTGCTTTTTTTACAAATAAATATGCTCAAAAAGATTTACAATTAGACTGCTAAGTATGAAGAATTAATTTCCACTTAAAGTATCCAATAATCCCAGTACATTAGACTTTAAATCAAATTTTTAAAATATCCTTGTTTCTCATTGAATCTTTCACTTGATGAAGAAGCTAATATAATTTTTAATTTAGTAAAGAGTAAGAAAGAATTTGAAACTATTTATGGTGATGTAAAGAATTTTGTCATCGGAAATAAGAGTAGGTTGACAAAATCTCATAACAATGTTACAGGTCGCTTTTTTTACGTCAAAATATATATTAAAGATTCGGACTTATTGGTTCTCAAATTTATCTGTATTAACGAAGCATAACTGTATGCGTAAATAAATCAATAATCATTCATTGTGTTCAAGTCCTATTAACACTTCTTATTATCATGTTCATTGTGTTACAGACCATCAATGAAAATGCATTCTGTTCATTGAAAATTCATGGGAATCACTTATTTCTTTTTTGTACTACTGGTTTCTTTAAATAGTAAACTCAATTATACAATCCTTAATTTCCAATTGAAAATTCAAAATATTTAGCCATTTATTATTTCAAGAAGATAAGTAAAAGACAATTCTTGGTATTAATTCTATCACCTTGATGATTTGATTTTCAATTCACACACGCGCTCGCGCCCGTTCACACACACACCTACAACAAAAATATAGACTTCATAATTGACTAGACAAAAACAGAAAATCAACATCACACACACACCATCTCCAAATGTTTCATTGATGAAACAAAAAACCGATATATATATATATATATATAAAGTTAATCATGAAATAAGCAAAACAAGAATACAATGTAAATAAATAAAAAAGATAACACTTATAAATTGTCATCGATGAAAAATGAATTCCCCCCTGAAAAACAGAGAAATACAAAAATGGATAGATAAATAAAAAGGCTAATCGAAAAAGCATCATGAAGCGAAATGCAAAGCAACAAAGCATTTATATATATATGCAAATCGCCACCTACATCACTTCTGTTCCTTAATTATATATATGTGCATATGCGCATATCAGGTTATGCTCATTATCAGTGAGAATGAATCTATCTCTCCATATTTTTTTTAAGTGCCTTCAAAAAAATTTATCACTGTTAACATCAGTAAGTGTTTTATCGAAATCAAACTGGATATGAAGAGATTTCCGCATATGAATGTACAAAATGATAAAAATATGAAAAGGTAGCATACAAATTAGGTGTATGATTGTTTCGCATTTTCTAATAGTCAATAGACAAAATAAATGGAGAAGAAGGGAGAGAGAGAGAGAAGTAGAAAACAACGATAATATATAGTTTGTTGTTCGAATAAAGGAAAAAAATTATGTTAACTAATTTATTTCTACACTATGCTAATATTTAGTGCATTACAATATAATAGATGCATACGTATATAATATATATTGTTGACATTCGAGATCACTAGACATCTGGCGTTTTAAAGATTTGAATAAGATAAAATCAATCGACTCACTACTATATGACTATACTATGAGTAGTAGTAATAACCAAAACACTTAAACAATACACAAAGTAGCCTGACTCAAAATAAATAAACACTAAAGAAGAAAAGTTGTTATAAGTTGGTATAAAAATAAACAGTAAACTTTTTATCATCATCAAGAAACATCTTTCAAGCGCTATTTTTTTTTTTTTTGAAAGAGAAAATTCTGTGTTCTGTGTTTATCAATGGCATATTGATTAAATATAGTCAAGAAATATGTATGATTCTTATCTTGAATCTGTCAAATAATTCTTTTTTCATCATCGTCTGATTCATACTGATAGAATAGTTGTTCTAATGCATATTGTACGTGTTGTGATGAGTAAGTGTTTTATTTTGTCAAGAGAAGTGTTAGGATATTTAATTCAATATTCTAAGAGAATTATTGGTCAATACCTATTGATTAATTTCTACTGGTCAATTTTATGATCGTTCTAAATATCAATGTCACGTACTCCAAATGTTGTTTCCTATTGGTCATCTTAAGTGTCAATGTCACAGAATTTGATGATGTTTCCTAATCAACCTAAATGTATAAATATGCATTAACTGTCATGTTCTATGACCAGGCCCAGGACCTGGATCCTTTGTCTGGGATCGTGATTCTCTTCTGGACCCGGACCTCGTACTTTCTGAATGCTTGTAGAATACAGGTTCTACTTTATATCAAGTCTTCTTCTTTTATTCAATGAGGGGGTTGGGATAATCGGATTTGAGTAGCATGTAGTGTCACCGGATCCTCGCTCTCTTATTACGACTAAGGTAAACTCGTAATAGTTCTAGCATATCAAATGACGTGTTTATGTAAGGCGTAACAAAAACAAATGTAATTCTCTTAAGTTGAAGTATTTACTTTAGAAATAAATACCTGAAAGTTAATTGGCACAATAAGAAGACAATACTACTCACAAATTGGTGTGATAGACAATAAAAACAAACAAATAAATTAAAGTGAACAATTTCAATAGTCATGTAATAACAAGCATTTTATTCATGTGTCACAATTCTGGTGGCATAAATGCCAAAATGAAGAAAAAAAATGGATTTAAGAAAAAAAAGGCATTTATTCATTCTATAAAATCTGATGAAAAAAAACAACAAACGAAATCAACTGTTCAAGATGAAATTCATTTGATAATTTTTTTTTCACAAACTTAATATAAGTGAATATTAAAAAAGAGACTTATATTAATTACATTTTCCATAGTTGATTATCGATCATGTTAAATGAAAATATAGGTAATAAATTAACTTATCAAACTGAACAAACTGAATAGATAAACACATGAATTTTATTTAGTGAATATAATATTTATAAAAATTTGACGTAAAGGTTGATTGTAGTTGAAATGTTTCATTTGAGATCTATCACACTATAGTAAGACAGTTCAAATAAAAGTGAGTATCGTCTATCAGTACCTAATTTGAGATAATATTTGAATTTGTGCTTGTTAGGTAAATGTCTGAATGAAAAGAATCATCAGCAACTAAGAAGTAGTTACTTTCGACTGAGGCAACAAGCCTGGAACATTTATAGATCGAATATCAAAATGTTTAAACTCTACTAATAACAACTATCAGTAGTAGAGATGTTAACAGGTATCATAACAATTTGCATGGAATTTATGACCTAACAAATGAGCACTTATGAAATGAAAAGCAGTTTCTTTTATATATGAATAAGACGTTCATTTTATCTGACAATAAATTTTCCAATGAAAGTTAGAGAGCTGTGTTCATTCTGGTTTATTAAATTTTCATAACCTTGTCAGTAATCCAAACGAATAGATGAAGAAAAGATCGCAACAGCTGTTTCATGAACGGCATTATAAAATTTTTAGAAAACTTTGTTTCATAATTCCACAAAATATCTTTTAATTCGAACTATACCAAGTGTCACTTAAATTTCCGTTAGCTCTGGTCTGCTAGTGGTTACTTAGCTGAGGTAAATTTTTAAAAATGAGAATTGTACATTTATCAGCATATCCAACGACTTCTTACGCTGTAAGTTATTAACAATAAAACATTCATGAGATTCTACTAACTTTTCATTACATAATGAACTGCAAAAGAAATAATAATTTAAGTTACAAAATACAGAGATAACCACTATGATGTGATGAGTCAAAATCTTTTAAACTTCTAATCTAGTTTTATAACAGCGAAAACTGATCGGTTAATTTCACTTTACTGAGTATTTTATGTAACTGTTGTTCAAAATAACTTCTTTCAATTACGATCAGATAAAGTATAAATCATTATAACAAGGAATCGAAATGGGAGGATCTTGAATAGTTAAGTTTCTTTGATAAATCAGCTAGACCTAAAATGGTCTGATTTCGGAGTTTATTCACTAAAGCACAAAATTTATCGAGATACATATTCAGAGTGTTTCACAATGATACTTGTTTTCAAAAGTCAAATTATTAAGTTAAAGTAATATCGAAGCCTAAATAGTAAGGTTATTAAGAATAGACTACTGAAAGAACAGTGATATTTAGCTTATAAATAAACTTAAGTTTGCAGTTTAATCATAGACTCACATATTCTTTAATATATACATGTTGAATGTGAATAAAAAGCTTTGGATAATATAGACAGGTTAAGTTGATAGTGAAGTTTATTCTACGTGATTACTAACAACCATTGCACATACAATGCTTAAAATGCGCGGTAAAAGTTGTATAGTGGAAAAGACCTCAAATTCTTAAAGAAATGGTGTGACTGAGTCTTAACATATTCTTTAGTGGCGATAGTTTCTGATATAATAATACCACTACAGTTCATCCCGACAAAATGAAAATATACGAGTACTATTCAGTTTAATAGAGAAACATGTCATGACTTCTGAATAATTGGTTCCAATGATATATTGTTAGATATGAAAATAGTTCTCACAATGGACTAACTGATTTGCTTTATTTAGTCTGATACTGTGATCTGTTTATACACAACAGGCAAGATACGTTTAGACCACTGAATCAGTTTATCTAACTCGATTGTTGATGAGTCTCACTTAAAGCTGAACAATAGCCCACATATATTTCAGCTTAGTGGTGGCAATTTTAGAATAATTCAATTCAGTACTTCTAGTCAGAAAATATTAAATAACTCTAGATAACCGAAGATTACTACTACTGTAATGCACGAAGTCGGGACCAAACGGAATGTATGTACATATTTGGAGAAGACAATTTATACACAAAATATGTACACGTAATCTTCACACATCCACAGGCAATATAAAAGCAGGTTTTTGACTATCTTCTCTTCTAGTCTGCAGTACAGTCTGATCGTGTGATGCATTTTGATCTGCAGACACTATTCTCTGGTAGAAACTTCTACACGATGCTCCGCTCCATACTGCTTCCATGTCACCTTGTGAGCAGCCTCTACCAAACTACGACAGAATATCATATGACAGTTAATCCAAATTCTTACTATGAAATTTTAATGAAGCTTCTATCTATATACCCATTATTTAAGTTTGAATAAGTAGTAACTAATGAGACCGAGAAGTTCAGCTCAAGTAGCCGAATTTCGAGAGGGATCATGAGTACGTTTATCAGAAATCTCCGAATATCTAGAAATAACTATCAACAATTATTGCTTTCAAACAACTATATCAATCTTTTGGTAGTCTTTGATATTTACACATTATTTAGGGACTCAGATCACGTGACTGCAACTCTTTTTTCAACATAAAAGAACAGTTTGGATAGGTAAGTGTGCACATCAATGGCTAGCTCAATGAAGGAAAGTTTTTTATTTGTTTACTATAATATTGACGCGCATGCTTGTCAGAAAGACCACTAAAAATATGTGATATTAGAAGAATATACTTTCTTTCAATTATTTTTGTCCTGCGGTTAACCGTTCAAATGAGTACACGAAGAAAGAAGATAACTTCGTATTAACATAATTTCATGTATTTTGTGACAAAAAAACTTAAATATTAATTCTATCTTACTGTGATTTTGTACTCCCTTTATTCTTCGTGACATTGTACATGTACTTATATCTATGTTCAGATTATTTCGTTACCATTACTTGCTGAGGGGGCGCAAATTTTTCCATGTTTTCATCTTTCATATTACTGGTTGTAGCGTAGACTACATATCACTACAGTACTGTGTAAATTTTAAACTTTGCAGGATTGCTAGTCACTTTAGAATCAGAAGTACTGTTCCAAAAAACGCCATCAGTCGATAATGTTTCACAAGTACTCCCGTCAATTGTGTAAAGTCGTTGTGGTTGGTTTTCAAGCCAGGATTTAAATAGGAAACAATAAACCTATGCTTAAATTATTCAGCCTTTTTCGTCAATAATTGTATATTCTGTCTGCAAATGTTACTTCACGCTTCTATTTTGTTTCTCCAGGGATATGACAGAACAACAGAAAATCAGTCAGATAGTAAAAGACATTAAGGTGAATGTAGTAAAATTATACTACTGAATAAGTACATAGTAGTAAGTTGATGTCCCATAAATTTAGCTTAAGTTACAGAAAGAGAGATGATTTCAAAAAATTGTTTAAGGGAATCAATAATTAAACTTACAGTGAGACCGAAAGTAAAATTGCCTAAGTGAAGAAACAGTAAATTATGTAATTATGTTAATCAACCGATGACAATTATAAATTAGCTATTCGCTGCTAAAATAATATAAAACACTCAAAGTATGTTGAAACATAACAGGTGTAATAACTAGAATATTCCATGATAAGTTGTTATGTAAGCAGGAACATTTAAAGGACAATGCAAAGAATCTGAGAACACCAATTGCGTGTTATTTAAAATTTTTATAAACAGATGTGCATTGTAGCTAGGTCATTCAGGTACAAGATAGAACTTCGTACGTAAGTACATCAGTTCAAGTTGCCATATCACACTACCACAGAGATGTAATTGTCAATTAAAATACCATAGTAGTAGAGGTAGTAAAGATATTTGCAGTAATCACAGAGATTAGGACTCCAAGATATTATTCAATGAATTATAATCTAGTGAAATAAACTTAAAAAGAAAAAGATAAAGGTGATGAGGAATTCAGAAGATTATAATTTGAGAGAACACAAGCAATGATTGCACCTGCACCATTGCAAACGATTTTGAGCCACGTCATTCAGAGTCCATAACCATCGATCACCATCATCTCGAGGACCTTAACCACGTAGTCTACACCAACCAACATGACTCAGTCCACTTGTCAGTGACTTCATGGATTTCTGTTATGTTTTGTTCCGACCGCCCATAGCTTTCTTCAAACCTACTCCTACATCACGAAACATTGCTGATCGAGGTAGATGGTGGTTGGGCATACGTAACACATGTTCCAACCACCTCAACTGATGCAGTTTCAATACTTCATTTATTAATCTACCATCTTTACCTAGTACTGGTTTCCTGACAACAGCATTGTTTACTCGGTTGTCCCGTGATATACGAGCAATGCTTTGAAGAATGGAGTGGAGTCCAAAACATGTGTCTTCGTCAGCTGAATGTAACTGGACCCCAGGATTGATGTTCTCTGCGGGACTGGAATACAGTCTTGAATGATAAACACCATATATCTCTACTTAAAATGCCTGTGATTTGATGGCAGTAATAAGCAATCCACACTGGATGCACATATGCCTCAAGACACTTATTAATCACAGGATTAGGAATGAATGGGAAGGATCAAAAAACCAATATATATGAGTTAAACATCTGTTTGTAATTTTGTTGTTGAGTATACCTTAGCTTCAGCACAAAATATCTAAAAGTACTAAGTAATCTTTATTCTTCAGTCTAGTAGACATTCGAATTGTGTGAAGTAGATTACAGATTGCATGACCAAACTCATGTACTTTAGCTGAGTAAAATATAATGTATATTTGTGTTTTAACGTACATACCTGAAGTATGATTAATCTTGTGTAGTAAACTAATGTATGTACACCCATGTTTCACAGTCCCGTTTCCCTAAATGTGATTCCAAGCCACAAACTATGAAATGAATTTCGTTACACATTTTATCCTTCATACAGCGACATGCGACTTAGCATACATATACAGATTTTATTCAGTGCGAAAGTTCTATGTCTTTGGGTATTTAAGAATGAAATACATATTTCTTCATGTTATTTTAGAAATCTATAAAGAAGGAAAAAAATGTGACACGCACACAAATCGATACTGGAACAGATAGTCAGAATGATAATATGAGAAAATGACCTGAATTATAGAGTTTACTAATAATTGGTTAGGCAAATTTCGTTATAAAATGATAGTATTGAAACAAATGAAGCTATAAGACAAAAATAACCTTACGCTAAAACTATGCCTGACACCAAGTCACGCAAAAATTTCGAACTAGCTTGATATAAAACGTATGAGGATTATCATAAAGCTTGACAGGATAAACACACTTCTAAGTAACTGATTTAATTTGCGTTCAATACTGTGAACATTAAAAAAAATATCATTCCATGAGAGTAAAATGCCATTTTGCTTGCAAGTTGTTGATATTTATCAACAGTCAATTAAAAAGATCTGCATGATTTAACTATAGGAGTTAATTTATATATATATATATATATATATATATATATATATATATGAAATACATTACTGATTAACTAACATAAATCGCTGCCAGTTCAACGTAGTCAAATATATCCACCGATCGGATATTTAAGATGACAGATAACCCGTTGCAATTTTCTATACAGTTTTGGTACATAAATAAGCTCTTCATTTGTTGTTTTTTCTTTTTCGTGTCAAGCAATATCAGTCATTGGTTCGTTGGAACTAGAGTTCGTGAAGAGCAGACTCGAGAAAACCAGGCTGGTTTCAGACCTGGCCGTGGATGTATGGACCACATTTTCACATTAAGACAGGTCCTGGAACACAGAAACACATTTAGGCGTCCGACAATAGTTGTCTTCCTCGACCTAAAAGCGGCATTTGACTCTGTCGATCGTGAGGTTCTGTGATAGTGTCTGTCATTAAAAGGTGTTCCAAAGAAGTACATTAACCTTATACAAGCTCTCTACTCGAACACTACAGGCCGAGTAAGAGCTTATTGCGAGGAGTCATCGGAATTGTTCACTTCAAGTGGTGTCCACCAGGGATACCCACTATCCCCATTCATATTCAACTTCCAGATATTACTTTATCCTCGTCTGAATTTTCAGGAGTGAACCTTCTACCAGGAGGATCGCTTACTGACTTAGAATATGCCGATGATATAGTTCTACTTAGTGAAAACGCTGACAAAACACAGTCTTCTGACTATCCTAAGCCATAATGCAAGCATGTTCGGGATGCGGTTCTCACCCTCAAAATGCAAAATAATGCTTCAGGATTGGGTTGAATCGGCACCTAAACTAGTGATAGGGAGTGAAGTAATCGAACTTGTAGACTGCTTCACTTATCTGCGGAGTCTCGTCAATGCTGATGGCTTGCTGACTGACGAAATCTCAGTTCGGATATAGAAGGCTCGATTGGCTTTTGCAAACCTGCGTCAACTATGGCGCAGGCGAGATATCCGTTCGCTGACTAAAGGACGAGTGTACTGTGCAGCAGTTCGCTCCCTCCTACATTTATGGCTGTGAAACATGGCCAGTAAGAGTGGAAGATATTCATAGGTTGCTTGCCACCGATCATATGTGTCTGCGGAGCACTGCTTGTGTATCATGGGACAACCGAGTAAACAATGCTGTTGTCAGGAAACCAGTACTAGGTAAAGATGGTAGATTAATAAATGAAGTATTGAAACTGCATCAGTTGAGGTGGTTGGAACATGTGTTACGTATGCCCAACCACCATCTACCTCGATCAGCAATGTTTCGTGATGTAGGAGTAGGTTTGAAGAAAGCTATGGGCGGTCGGAACAAAACATAACAGAAATCCATGAAGTCACTGACAAGTGGACTGAGTCATGTTGGTTGGTGTAGACCACGTGGTTGGGGTCCTCAAGATGATAGTGATCGATGGTTATGGACTCTGAATGACGTGGCTCAAAATCGTTTGCAATGGTGCAGGTGCAATCATTGCTTGTGTTCTCTCAAATTATAATCTTCTGAATTCCTCATCACCTTTATCTTCTTCTTTTTAAGTTTATTTCGTTAGATTATATTCATTGAATAATATCTTGGAGTCCTAATCTCTGTGATTACTGCAAATATCTTTACTACCTCTACTACTATGGTATTTTAATTGACAATTACATCTCTGTGGTAGTGTGATATGGCAACTTGAACTGATGTACTTACGTACGAAGTTCTGTTGATTGATTGAATAATATCAGTGCTTCGACAACTCATTACAGTTACCTAATATCGCAAACGAATCTAATTATGGTAATAACATGGTGTCAAACTGAATGAGCCACATAAGGATTTCTAATCCAAACCTCTCAAACTAGTTGAATATTCTATAACTTGATGAGCTTATCAATTGCTAGTGCATGGATGCGGTATATAAACCTGAATGATCGACTTTTGCATCTAACCAAGCTGTGTTACATAATGATGAGGATCTCAATGTACATGATTGGCTGTTTTGTGACGGGTTAGAATCGACTATGCACACTAAAATTTCAGGATATTTGAGAAAGTGGATATAGCTTGAAGCCTATTTTGTGTTTTGACTTTAAAATGTTTTCACGTATGATATTGTAATTAATTTACATTTCATAAAATAAGTAATATTCAGAAGTGACAAGTTCGACCTCAGTAATCAAGTTACTTTGCACGGTGTTTTGTAAATTGAAGTCCATAATTATCTCGGAATTGTAATTAACACACTACGATCCATTCATGCCAATCATCGAAGTCCATAGCCAGGAGTTACGCATTCTGGCCTCTCATGGATCAACGTCACAGCGTTGGTTGAAAAATGCGTGCGGCGTCAGGAAGCGGTAAAGGTGAATGCCTAAGTTCCGCCGGTTTCGTGGCCCAAACCTGATCATCCTTGGTCCAGGATACAGATCACATTCGTTAGTCCAATGGAACTATGTACTTAGTTGGCCCGTAATGTCGCCCACGACAACTGAGACAATAAAGCCCCTCACCATCATATCACCCGCAACAGAAAGAAATCTTCGCTTTGGCATCCTGCTAGATCTTTCTTCCAGAAGTTATCCTCTCAGGGAGCGGCTAACAATAGTCAAGATGCACGCTATTAAAAGGGGAGGACTGTTGGATCTCCAGAACTCATTTGATGAAGGCCTTAATTCTGGATAGACCTTGAGATAAATAAACGCGATTTGTGTGCTTGAATTCATTGAGTTTGCTGGGTGTTTGTAGAATACATTTTCTACGCTATATAGAGACTTTTTCGTTAGTTCCTTTTGGTCAACGGATCAGAGTAGCCTACTCGTTCTCATTTATCGACTATGGTGAGTAATAGATTCAAGCATATCAAGTGACGAGAATAACAGGTAGCAGTAGTAGTGCCTGTATGGATAAAAAGTGGTGAGAAGATTATTCAGACTTGTGCCTTTCTAGATAGCGGATCAGATACCTCCCTCATAGTTGGTGATCTAGCTGATAAGTTGGGCTTCGAGGGAAAACCAAAAATGGTATCTCTAAAGGTTCTTAGTATCGTCGTCGGTATCCAAAAAGACCGGCGTAGAATTAGACTCGATAGACTTTTCAGCATCCGTTAAGGTGCACGGAGTGTTGACAGTTTACATGACTGTGCCAACGGTGCATCAAATGGCATCGTGGTCCTAATTAAAATACATAAGTTTTCCGAGCGTAGATGAGAACGCCAAACTGTTGATTGGGTGTAACACACCGAGCGTACACGAGATGAAAGAGATAAGAACCGGAAAGAAAAATGAACCGTCTGCTGTAAGGACTATATTGGGTTGGGCGCTGCTTGGTTAAGGAGGAATTAGAGGATAAGTTTGAACAAATGTTCTCAACTGAATTCGTACTTCATCGATGTCTGTGGGGGATCGCATAGCGTTCAGCGCTATATCAAACTGAAAGCAAAATTTAAATGGACACTATCAAATAGCTCTGCTTTGGAGGCACGAACATAAGTTACCTAATAATAGGAGATTAGTAGGAAGACCGTTAATTCATGGTAGATTGAGATTGGAAGAAATCGATAGTGCGGGGGAGGTTATGATTAAATTGTTTCAAATGATGTCGTTCTCGAAAGAGATGGAAACACTGAGGCTAATACAGCATAAAGACGAGCACGGCAATACATATGAATCTCAAGAAAGACGGAGGAGAGTAGGCAGATTTGTTTCAAATAAGGGAAATGACACTTCATCTAATGTCTGCTGGTAAGAAAATGAGAAGTAGCATTGCGCGTAGGAGCCCGATAAGGAACCTTGGAAGCAAACATCTGCCTATACTTCCGAATAAGCATTTTGTTACCGACTTGATCGTAATGCAGTTTCACCTCCAGAACATGTATTCCGGCATTACTCACACCCTGAACAGTCTTCGAGAAGAGTTCTGGACCATTAAGGCTCAAACTGCTATCCGAAAAGTCCTGAAACGATGCTACCTAAGCAACAGACTCAGTAGTACGCCGTGCACGTAGATTATGCCTGCTTTACCCGAATGTCGCCTGGAAGCTTACGTACCACCATTCAATCCCGTTGGTATAGACCATTTTACGTTAAGAGGAGGTGAGTCGTTGAAAAACGATACGGCTGCTTGTTCACTCGTTTATTAGAGCAGTTCACATAGAAATAACTCACACCTTAGATACTGAATAATTTTTAAGCGCTGTCTCCAGATTCGTTGCTAGACTGTAACAGCTCACTACTGGACTTCAGTGTGGACGAGTGATCGAGTATGTGACGAAATAAATCTTCCTTCCCACTTCGGTATATTGTACTTAGGTTAGGCCCGTTTGTGCGACGGTGGTAATGAAAAGACCAAATACGGTTTCTCGGATGAATTTATTTCATGCAATCATTTATGAAGACAAAGGTGTGAAGGAAAGTGTACAAGCAAAACGAAGCGTATTGGAAAAGGCCAGTTAGTCAATTACCAGAGTCAGTCAGTCAGATGCAACGTAGAACTTCGTACGCAAGTACATCAGTTCATGTCGCCATACCACATCAGCACAGAGAAGTAATTGTCAATTCAAATCCAATAGTAGTAGAGGTAGTAAGGGAATTAGAAGTAATCGGAGAGGGTAGGATTAGAAGATACTATTCACGAAGTATGATTCAGTGAGAAAAGTTTAGAGAGTCGAAACTAGAGGTGTTGAAGAATCCAGAAGATTAGGATTTGAGAGAACACAAAGAATAAATGCACTGGCGCCATTGCGAACGATTTTGAGCAATGTCATTCAAGGTCTCTAACCATCGATTATTATCATCTCGCGGACCCCAATCAGGTAGTCGACAATTACCGACATGGCTCAGTCCACTAGTCAATGACTTCATGGATTTGTGTCATATTTTGGTTTGGTTGCTCCTAGCTTTGTTCCAACCTACTCCTACACCACAAAACAAGGCTCGACGAGGCTGTCGGTGGTTGGGCATACGCAACACATGTCCCAACCACCTCAACTGATGAAATTTCAGCACTTCATCTATTGATCTGCCATTCTTACCTAGCACCCGATTCCTAATAACAGCGTTGCTCACTCGGGTGTCCCAGTATATACGAGCAATGCTTCGAAGACACCGATGATCGAAAACCAGTAACCTACGAAGATCTTCTACTCTCACTGGCCATGTTTCACAGCCATATAGGAGAACGGAGCGAACTGCTGCACAGTACACTCGTCCTTCAGTCAGCAAACGGATATCTCGTCTACGCCATAAGTGACGCAGGTTGGCAAAAGCCAATCGATCCTTCTGTATCCGAGCTGAGATTTCGTCAGTCACCAGGCCATCGGCACTGATGAGACTCCCAAGATATGTGAAGCGGTCTACACGCTCGACTACTTCACTCCCTATCACTAGTTCAGGTGCCGATGCAACCCAGTCTTGAAGCAACATTTTGCATTTCGAGGGAGAAAACCGCATCCCGAACATGCTTGCATTGTTGCTTAGGGTAGTCAGAAGACTTTGCATTTTGTCAGCGTCTTCACCAAGTAGGACAATGTCATCGGCATATTCTAAGTCAATAAGCGAGCCACTTGGTAGAAGGTCTACTCCTGAAAACGATAGGCAAGCCCGACCATCACGTCAAGGTAGCAGCTACGGTCGGGAGTCAGTTACTAGCGATAAAGCATGACTAAGAATTTATAGTCAGACAGATATGTAACAAGCAAGATAGGCACGAATATGCGCGTAGGCGTAAGCAACGTTCAGACGTACTAGCTCATACAAACCAGACAATGATAATAACCAATGGTACACATTAGTTGTTGCTATACAAATGACTTGGTTAAATAAATTAATCGAAAGGCTTGACCAAATTAAATGTAAGCGAACTCAAATATATGTGGAGGCACTACAAAACGGACTCACCCAAATTATGTGTTTAGCAACAACGGCTCAAATTTCAGAGGAGCCAATCTTAGAAAGATTGTGTGTAGTTGGGATCAGAATAAAATAGCAAATACCTCTTTGGTAACAGGTTATGAGTGGCACTTTAACCCTCCGAGAGCTAGTCATCGAGTTGGTATATGGCAACGCATTATAAAGTGAATAAGAATTCCACGATCACTATTGCTTCAGAAGGTATTGACGGATGAGTCTTTGGAGACGTTTTTAATAGAAGCTGAAGGAATACTGAACAACTGACCAATCGTAAAGCTAGTTAATGACTGTGATAATCTGGATGTCCTTACGCCAAATAAGTCATTGTTAGTTTGCAGAAGTGTATCATTCGACGACGCGCAGATGAGTAAAACGTGCTTATATAACAGGAGATGGAAGTGCAACAGCTAACCAACCTATTCTGGAACAGATGGTTACGGAAGTACCTACCAACCTTCAGGCAAGATCCAAGTGGTTGGACATGAGAAGGAATTTACAACCGGGAGACTTAGTATTAGTAAACAATATTGGCCCACCAAGAAATCTGTAGTTAGATAGGTCAATTATGGTCCAGATGGACGAGTCAAAACAGTTCGATTGAAGACAGCAAGCGAAGAGATTAGCCGGGATATACGGAACCTATGCCTACTGGAAGAGGTCGATTATTTGAGCGCAACGGTAACGAGGTCTGGATGTGGTGTCCACTTGGGGGGAATGTTAGTTATGTCCATAATTAACCAGTCAAATCGTGGTTTAAGCGCTCATCACGTGATCTGATCTGTAAACTAGCTCTGTTGCACGTGACCTACCAATTGAACGACATTTTTATTTTATGATATTAATGTGACTCATAATTTTATTCATTTCAGTAAGACACACAATATCGGTTGGTATGTTTGTTCGTTTCACTTAATAGATGTAATTTTCCTTAATTATTGTACTGATATAATTGCTTTTACGTTTAGAAACAGATAAAGTTTAAAGCCAAGTTGTCATTGTTCTGACTACAGCTTTCACAGTCTCTGCTCGCCAGTAGCGCGTTTACGGTTCTAATAGTATATCTGTAGGACATATCATTCCTACGTTAGTTTAGGTTGCAATCGGTTAAAGCAAAGCAGTACATACAGTCAAAAGCAATGTACCTGAGTGATGTAAAATTTTCGATATAGACCTTTATAATTTTAGGTAGCGGTAGTCAATCAGTATGACAGCGACACTAAAAACATGTTTGTACTTATCTACATTAAGATCTTACTATTCTATGAAGTAATTTGTCTGTTACCAGCAAAACGTTTTTTTTGTTTTTTAGTATAACTAGGAATTGTATTTAAGTGACAAAACACTGTAGCAGTTTTGTTCTGATTTTTTTCAGATGTAAGAAACGATAAAAAATAATTGGATTTGGTCTGCCAACTATACGCAGGGTATCTGACAGACAGATACAAAGCAGAACTTCGTACGTAAGTACATCAGTTCAGGTTGCCATACCACATCAGCACAGAGACGCCACTGTCAGTTCAAATCAAGGAGTGATAGCGACAATAGAAGTATTAGCAGTAATGCAGAAGATTAGGGAGCGAAGATATGATTCGAGAATTATAATTCAGTAAGATAAATTTAGAAGGAGGAAGATAGAGATTATGAGGAATTCAGAAGCTTAGAATTTCATAGTATTGTGTTTGTGCAATCTATACAATGACCTTGATGATCGCTAATCACTGTACAGACACGTCAGCCTCTCAATTACCAGCCCCACGGAAATAGAAGAAAAACAACGACTTATGAGTCAGACAGACAGATCAGATCAGATCGTTTTTTTTTTTTTTTTTTTTATTTCAATCATGCCTTTATATACACGCAAAATCAGACTGCATCGTAAACCAATTAGAAAACTGACATCAATACAAAATAACAGTAATAGTGAGTGTGAACTGGGGTAACGCATAGCAGTCAATTAACTATAGTTCATAAATGAGAAATGATATAACAACAGTTAATGCCTCAAACAAGAGTATAGGATAAGAGCAACGTCACAATAATAGGAATAAAATCCTTACTTTGTATACAACCAAAAATAATGAATCTTAAGCGGAAAAAACAGTTCTAGAAGATAGTCAATCTTCTTTAATTGCCCGCCATAACACCTCCCCCTTTTTTTTTGAAAAGAAAAATAAATATCATCGGTAAGATTTATCATAGGGGTTCACTCTGATCCTGTTTGGTTTCCGTCGAATTCTTTTTGATTTCCTTAGAAATGATGCTGTTCTTGTCTCCACTGCTTTCGTTTTCTGATCGCTTCTGTCAGTCAAATCAAGTAACATGTTTAACGTCATCGGAGTACTCAGCTTAACTTCATTCCCGTCATCGCATCTGGACGGTCGGATGTGGTTAGCATGTCTTAGCCATTTCATATTGCTTACTCCGACCTCATAGATAACTCTTCCTCTGTTCCTTAGAATAATTCCAGGAACCCACTCCATTGTTTTACGATGAAAATCACGTACCCAAACCTTTTGTCCGGGTAAGAATCTTCTGGGCTTCGCTCCATGCTTCTTGTTGTATTGTATTTCCATTCTGGAATTACGTTCGATAGTCATTGCGAAATTTGGCTTCAAACTATCTAATGGCGTTCTGATTTTTCTTCCAAGCATAGCTTCCGCAGGGGACACTTCACCGACCGTCTCACGATTCGGTGTTGAACGATAAGCAAACAGGAACTTATACAATATCTCTTCTAATCTTCCTTCCCCCTGGGCTTTGAGTAACGCTCTCTTAAAAGTGTCGACGAATCTCTCGACTTGCCCATTTGATTGTGGGTGATACGGAGGGGTTCTGATATGCTTAATGCTGTTAAGAGCACAAAACTTCTGGAATTCTGCAGACACGAATTGTGGGCCATTATCGGAGACAAGTACTTCTGGGACTCCGAAACAGCTGAATATTTGACGTAGTTTGTCTAGTGTAGCCGTGGTTGATGTAGACCCCATACAATATACTTCCGGCCACTTAGAAAAAGCATCGATGATAATTAAGTAATGTTTGCCCTTTAGGGGACCAGCGAAGTCTACATGAATTCTCGACCATGGATGTGTCGCTGGTTTCCAGCAGCAAAGTTCGGTTTTTCTAGGGGCTTTCGCAGCTTGTGCACATTTTGAACATCTCAATACATAATTCATAACATCAGTATCAATGTTTGGCCAGTATACGTAACTGCGGGCCAATGCTTTCATTCGGACGACACCTGGATGTGCAGAATGTAATTGTGACAGGACTTTGTGGCGCAAAGATTTGGGAATAACTACACGGTCACCAAACATAAGGCAATCATCAACAACAGCAAGGGCGTCTCGTCGATGAAAATATTGTCGTTCTGTTGCGTTGAGGTGTGGGGGCCAACCACACAAAAGATAGCGAATAATTGTCGCCAGTTTATTGTGTTTGTGCAATCTATACAATGACCTTGATGATCGCTAATCACTGTACAGACACGTCAGCCTCTCAATTACCAGCCCCACGGAAATAGAGGAAAAACAACGACTTATGAGTCAGACAGACAGATCAGATCAGATCGTTTTTTTTTTTTTTTTTTTTATTTCAATCATGCCTTTATATACACGCAAAATCAGACTGCATCGTAAACCAATTAGAAAACTGACATCAATACAAAATAACAGTAATAGTGAGTGTGAACTGGGGTAACGCATAGCAGTCAATTAACTATAGTTCATAAATGAGAAATGATATAACAACAGTTAATGCCTCAAACAAGAGTATAGGATAAGAGCAACGTCACAATAATAGGAATAAAATCCTTACTTTGTATACAACCAAAAATAATGAATCTTAAGCGGAAAAAACACAAAGAGTGGATGCACCTGCGCCATTGCAAACAATTCTGAGCCATGTCGTTCAAGGTTTCTAACCATCGGTGACTTTCATCTCGCAGACCCCAACCAGGTAGCCTGCATCTACCAACATGACTCGGTCCAATTGTCAGTGACTTCATGGATTTGTGCAACGTTTTGGTCTGGCCGCCCCTAGCTTTCTTTTACCCTACTCCTACACCACAAAACATAGCGCGTCGCAGCATTCGGTAGTTAGGCATACGTAACACATGTCCAAACCACCTCAACTGATAAAGCTTCACTACTTCATCTATTGATGTGCCATCCCTACTTAGAACTCGTTTCCTAACGATAGCATTGATTATACAGTTGTCCCAGGATACACGAGCAATGCTTCGGAAACAACGATGGTCGAAGACTAGTAACCTTCGAAAGTCCTCTACTCTTAACAGCCATGTTTCGCATTCTTATAGTAGGACGGAGCGAACTACTGCGCAGTACACTCATCCTTTGCTTAGCAAACGGATATCTCGCCTGCGCCATAGTTGACGCAGGTTGGCAAAAGCCAATCCATCCTTCTGTATCCGAACTGAGATTTTGTCAGCCACCAGGCCATCGACACTGATGAGACTCCCGAGATATGTGAAGCGGTCTACACGCTCAAATACTTCACTCCTTATCACTAGTTTAGGTGCCGATGCGACCTAATCTTGAAGCATTATTTTGCATTTCGAAGGAGAAAACCACATCCCGAACATGCTGGCATTGTGGCTTAGGATAGTCAAAAGACTGCATTTTGTCAGCATCTTCACCGAATAGAACTATATCATCGGCATATTCTAGGTCAGTAAGCGATTTTTCTGGTAGAACGTCGACTCCTGGAAAGTCGGACGAGGATAAGGCTACATCTAGGAGCAAGTCTATGACAAAATTAAACAAGAATGGACATTCATGACGGACATCACTTAAAGTTAAGAATTCCGATGACACTTAGCAATAAGCTCTCACCCAACCAGTAGTTTTAGAGTAGAGAGCTTGTATAAGGTTAATGTACTTCTTTAGAACACTTTTTAATGACAGACGCTGCCACAGAACCTCACGAATCACCAAGTCGAATGCCGCCTTAAGGTTCGTGAAAACAACTATTGTAGGATGCCTAAATGTGTTTCTGTGTTCCAGGACCTGTCGTAGTGTGAATATGTGGTCTATACAGCCACGTCCAGGTCTGGAACCAGCCTGGTTTTCTCGAGTCTGCTCTTCACGAGCTCTAGTTAGGCGTCTAAGTATATTCGAAGCTAACAATTTAGAAACTATATAAGTTAGACTCTTGTCCTTTCTTACAAATTGGCACAATTAGGGATTGGGACCAGTCGGATGGGATTGTGTCCAGCTCCCAGATCCTACCTAAGATTTCAGTCAATCCAGCTGCTAAAGCTGGACCACCATCCTTAAACATCTAAGGGGTAAGCCTATCTGGACCTGCTGCTCTCTCTCGCTTCAGATTTCCTATAGCCTTTTCAACTTCATTAAGACTAGAAGTACTTACGTCGATTTTCCATCCAGGATGACTGGAGATCGTGGGTAACCGAAGAGTGGCTCGAGGCCAGTTGAATTGATCCTTAAAGTGTTCTGCCCATCGGTCCAGTCTCCTGGATCGATAATAAATAATAGCCCCATCTTTTTCCGAGATAGTCTCACAGTAGGATTCCTAATACGTTTCCTTGATAGATCGGAAAAGTTGTCTACTGTTGCCTATCGCCGCTGCCTTTTCCATCTCTCTCGCTTTCGCCACCCACCACTGTTCTCGATCATTGCGTACGCTTTTTATCAGCCTGCGCCTAAGCTGACTTCGTTCATCATGTTCAGAGCCAGGTGGGATGAGTTTTCGAGCATCCATCAGTTCGGTGGGTGATACTGAGATCCACGGCTTCATTATGGCCTTATGGTTAACCTTACTAGCAGATATCAATGCTGTTTCCACAGCCTTTTTCATATCATTCCAACCTGACTCCGGATGGGAATCACTTGCATGGTCGCCTAACTGTTGTTCTAGTTCCTCCTGAAATATTTTCTTAGCTTGATCATCATTAAGTAGAACCCTAAGAGGCTTCCTTACGGTGTCTTTCCTACATCCAGTAAGCCTCAAACAAATACGTGCTCGCACTAAAGCATGATCTGAATCTAAACATGTGCCCCAGAACGAGCGACAGTCCTCCATCGGTGGCTGATGGCAAGGTGATCTAGTTGGGCCCAACGTTGAGATGACTTTGGAGGTCACCAGGTCAAGAATGCTTTTCCTTATGCCTAGAGTTAGTGTTTACTAGGAATAGGCGGTTATCTGAGCACAGTTGCAACACCATAACATCCAACCAGGTGTCTTTCATTTTCAATCAGTCTACCAACTTGAGCATTAAAGTCACCAGCCATTAATGCTATATCAGAGTGCCTAGCTTTTCGGGGGTCCGAAAGCTTTCTGTAAAACTCATCTTTAACCTCGTCTGAACTGCAGTCAGTGGGGACATAGGCAGATACGACGAAAAGGCAACAGCGAGTGTCCCTATATTCACGAGTCCTTACTGGCCCGTCCAGTCGGACAGCGCACAAGCGACTTTCCACTGGGATCCAGTCAAGGAGAGATTGCTCAGCTCTACGACACAATGCTATACCTACACGAGCGAGAACCCTGGAAGCAGCATCAAGGCTACCGGATACACACAGAGCAAATCGATCTGCTTCTTTATCTTGACATGGTGACGTCAAATGAATGATTTTATTGGGATTCTGTATGCGCGTTTCCGAGACGCAGCATACATCGATAGCGCGAGATTCTAAAGTCCTAGCTAATAAAGCCTGTTGCCCTACTTGACACAATGTCCTGACAGTAAAAGATCCAAAATGTAGTTTAGAACGGGGTTTCAGGAGACCAGGAATGACGTTTCGGGAACTCGCATCGTTTGCATTAACGGTGCAGTGTGATAAAGGAATGTGAGAAGAGTTAGTCGTGGAGATAAGAGAGATGTTAGGGAGTGTAGGAAGGATTTCATTTTGACCAATTTAATCTCGCGTGCTGTTACGGTATGGGGGCGGATGTCACTTCTCGGCTGCCCACACAGTGGGTGTTTTTTATTGAGGAACCTGAAAAGAAAGGTAGAATAGTGTCGGTCTCAGAGAGCTGAGAGCGTGACCGCAGAGTGCAAGGGACAACTGCTTGAGGCTTGTCACGCACGGCCTTTTTATGAGAAGTTTGTCCGAGGGAAACACCTTACTGCTGTCATACGCTTCTGCAATCAGCAGTACGACTTCGCCCTCAGACCTTGGGTAGCTGCTTTTAGTCTCATCGCTCTCCAATCGACCTGTCTGGCATGGCAGAACCTACAGGAACATATGTTCCAGCCAATATAGCTCGGTTGGGTCATCACGATATGCAAGCCCAACCACCACATCCAGGTAGCAGCTTCGGTCGGGGGTATCTAATAAGGAGCCACGTAATAATAATACTAACTGGCTGTCAAAGTTCCGGGTAGATGCGACCAACAACTTGCTAACCACCATCCCAGTACTTCACAGAAAATGAACGAGGCATTCGACAATAAAGCTGACTACAAAAGTGTAAAAAGGTTTGTACTTGGAAACAATTATCCTAAAAATGAATTCTGACTATTTGCAGGGCCAAGAAACTGTATAAGGATCAGGACCGAAACGTAATCAGCAGACAAGAACTATGCAGTTGTGATATTCTTGCAGAAGCGTTACTGACACAACTTTTAGTTGGGGAATAAGTTCGACTTTCGCTTCACTCAATGGCTTGATAAACTGAGTATAAATACGAAAAGCATGGCCGAATCCAATGTACGACAACATGGTCACTGAGTTGCAGACGATGCCAGCCATAACCGTAAATAATTAACTTAAATACACAATACCAGCTGATACAAGCTAACATCTCGTTGCTTGGGTGGCTCGAACTTAAACAGCAGTGGTAGTAGAAAGAATACTGTCTTGAGCTTCTCCTAGGAGCGAAACTCGAATTCAACTCGAGGTTCGGATCTACAATAAGAAGCTAAAGGCATATGACTTATTTCACCAACAGTAAGGCATAGCTAAAGTAAATCTAACTGAACAAGGTAGAATCAAACGGATTTATGTGACAAGCCTATGCAGATGACATTTTCGCCGAGTCGAATTAACAGATAAACTAGTTATTTGGCTTGACTACTTTTTACTGTAAGTTTTAAAGTTGCGCACTTCATCACCAGATTAGGATTTCACGAGTTACGTTCCTATTTTTGAGTAGTGAACGCATACTGACCGCCACAGACAGAAGACGGAGAACCTACTTACACAGATAATTTTATTCATAATACATCGTCGGCTTTGGCTAATGGGGATAACAACAAGCATGATCTCACCCAGAAATAAAACTGCAAAAGTAAGGCTTGTATTACCAAGCTAATGATTACAGATTTGGAATAAATAATCGACTATGTACAAGAAGGATCAGCAGGATCATATAAACTTGAAGATTATCTAGCGGCTACATAGTGCATTCAGATGAGGAAAATTCGAAAATATGCACAAGAAATGAACAATATAAAAATCCTAACCAACCATAAGTCCAATGCCGAAAGAGTATTTGGCTTTAACTTGGTTGCATATCGCGCAAAGAGAAAACGTAAAGGGAAATGGAGTCAATTTTTTCTCCAAAGAAGAAGCAATATTCCAGTTAGAATCCATTTGTGCTTTGAAGGTAACATTTGCCTTGGGAATATCATATTTGTAACCTAAAGTAGTAATATTTGATTGTTGTTGGTAGTTAGATTCAAACTCCGCTGCCAATTGAAGACTATCGTTTACTTGAATATGGAAACTACTGTGAAATGAATTTTGCCAAGGTCTGATAGTTGCAGCACCTTGCCAATAAGAAGAGGTGTATTTTGCACCGAGGCTAAAAACACCGTCTTGCCCTGCAGGTAGCTGAGGCGAACACTGATAAAAGAAAGCAGTACCGAGGGCAAACCGTTTCGTGATTTGGCGCATTACATCTAGCGCGGCCATGCACTGACCACCACCCACATCAGGGTTGATAAGGGTTAAAGATGTTTGAACTTTGGGTTTGCGATACTCTACACATGCTTGTTGTCCTAAGAAGCGGTGACGTTGTAGCTGTGCAATATAGCGTACATAAATGGAAGGGTACATTCGATGGATTATTTGAGCCTGCATATTACCATTGGGTTGCAGTTCACTCATCAAAACCGGATAACTTTCTGTATCTGAAACTTTGTCGTGCCCAACATACGTCACACCAAAACGATAACCAGATTGATCTTCCGAATTTAGTGAAAGAGAGTGGTTAACTTGAAAGTTAGGAGATAGTCCTTTGTTGACAATTAGTCTAGCACCTTCAAAAGGCACCGGAAAAATGTCATGACTTTTATTGTGAATATTTTCCATGGTTCCAGGGCCTTCAACATTTGAACTATCTTGAGATTTTGTCTCAGGCTCAGCAAATACATCATCCTTGAAAGTGGATGCATGCACTGCATTGCCCATAATTCTAAAAGAATAAGAAAGCTTAATAAGGTTAGAAAGTAACTGATTTTAAAACAATCCAGTTCATGCCAGATGAGATAATCTAAATTATAATATCACACACGCTTACCTTTAATAAAACCCGCGACTAAAAGTGACTACTTAAACACGCGTGTAAAAAGAGCTTTTGTGTTGTTAAGAAAACGTAGTCAGAAGAATCCTTTTTGTAAATGGAAGATTGCGTTTCTTCATCTTTTGGTTTGCTAAATAAATATTGTCGTAAGGAACGACTGCAACAAACTGGACATAATTACATCAAGGTCACATACGTTGTCGCACATTGTAACTTTTGGGATTTTTCGAACAGACAGTATTAAAATAGTTACAAAACTTTATCATGGAAATATGTTCGTTGGCTGCATACATTGAACGTGATAGAATGTAAGCATAAACATTTTTATTTGTACGTCTTTTTTCCCCATGCATAATATGTCAGGTTATGCGTGCTCTGGTAATATCAGTATTTCGTGGATAACCTTTAAGAAGAACTTGAAAGAATACATACACCAAGACATTGGATGCTCAGCGAAGGCTTTAATAGTCGTGTGGTTTTTTCTCAAAGAATTTATTTGATTAGAACATACATTCAGTACTGTTGTTGATGATCGTCCCTCTTCATCAGAAACTCGAATGACGTTTACAACTTTTTAACCGTATGGCTCGACAATGCCTGGTATTTCACAAATTCCATGGAAGCTGTTACTAGAAATGAATAGTCATAGAGAGCGTAGCGTCAGGGAACGGATTTATCGTAATCAGTGATTTTAAATTATATTAGGATGTATACTACAAATCTCACCAGGCAAATACAACGGCCATGACAGTAATATAGCAATTCGTAGGTTTATCATTTTAGATATTGTAGACCTACGTACATCAGGATCTTCTGGAGGGTTTTTGGATATATTTGTACAAACGATACCTTGATGGTGGTTTCCAATGATCTTGATCCTCAACTTTTGGTTTCCATCTTATTTTGATTCGGTATTTGCAACTCTTTCTGTGGAGACTTAAGAACTGAAGGTTTGTGGTGTAAATGGTTTTGAACCTTATGGTCCTCGTAAATGAACATGCAATAGCCGAGAAGACTTAAATTCTAGCTTTAATACTTGGGGAAAGTCGAAAAATATGGGGGAAACTAAATGATAACAGCCATGCTCAGATGTTCAGACATTGTCACTCTATATGGCCTCACCCTTCATATCAAGTTTATTAACATATCGCTAACTTCAATGTGTTTTAAAAATGCTCATATAAATAATACTACTAATTGTCACTATAGACTGTGATGTGACTTCAGCGCAAGGTGCACGAATGCGGTCTGAGACCTAAATCTTACACTTATAAGACTTCGGACATTATTGTAACGCTCTTGGTTTGAATTCGCAGAGCAAATATCATATTAGCGTCACAATTAAACCAAACCCTGGAAAGTTAGGTATTGATTTAAATAGGGATGTTTCTGAAGGTTACTGAGAGAGGTTTAAAATTTGGATTTTGATCAAGAAGGATGTCAGAGATCATAAAACTGTAGCCCATAAGCTTACATAAATTGAAAAAGATGCGAACTGATATCTAAAAGAATTAGCATTTCTGAATGAACATATTTTAGTTCACAGTGAAGTTACTGAAGAGCCACTCATAAATCACATGGAGTGTACAAACGTCAAATGTCGTGAGAATTCGGAATTTCCAGAGATGATCCTAGTTTCTCGAGTCGGGAGTGACTACGAGCACCATTACTAACCAATTACATTCTAGTCTTAACGCCTACCCTTGTAATAAACCAAAAGAAGAAGAGATAATCCTGATGAAAAAGCATATCTGATGGCGATTTCGTGGTTTCGAAAGAATGCCAAAATCGTACCACAGAAAAGGGGCGAAGTTACAGAGCGCTAGAATCAAGATGGTGAAGCGTACTGGAGCTATTTATCGCGGTATAATCAAGCTAAACCTCGTCACGGCCCAAAATCAGAAAACCAACTGTGGTTGGAGGTTGAGGTACACTTATTGATAATCTCGTGATATCTAAAAATATCAAGTTCAAAATAATAGCCGTGGGCAAAGCCAATGAGGCAACTGAGCAGTATGAGCGACATGTGACGCGGGCAATTATGGTTTTAAGTGCAGTTAAACAAAGGAGTACAAAAAACAATCATTGGTATAATTGGCTATAATAATGAATGTTTCTATTAAACCAATCGCGTTCTCTTTATAAAAGTGAGGTCACTACATGTTTACTCTGGAATTGTAGAATCGAACCACAAAATGCAATTTTGGTGATGGATTTCATGTTCAGCTGTTTGACTGACTAAATGCAGCAATTCACATGCCAAATTCGGAAAATGAGCTCATCTAAATACCGAAATGGTTCTATCATGATGCTTGAATGCTTACACTAATTCTAAGGTAATGCATATGACGGGCTTTCAAAGCATAAGAAATTCTACTGAACTACTCCATCTCGCTAACCCGATTTTTACTGCAGGATATATGGAGAGATGTGTAATCAACGATCATCATCTTTTTCATGAGAAAATCGGACAAAGTTCATCAAGAGATTACAAGGCAGCTAACGAAGGTGAGCACAAGTTCGATAAATGTTCTACGGGTGGTAAAGTTCATCCTAGTGGCCCATGTCAATTTTGTGTTCCAAATGCTTTAAGTGTGTTAAAATGGAATGCGTCAACTCATTGTGAACATTCACCTTCCATTCCGTTACTAATGATAACGACCGCTGCCGTTCAAATGTTGCTAGTGATATATTAACATTATCTACGAATTCTAAAGATACTTCTCACATTTAGAAGCAAGTATATTATTATTATATACCTCAAGTGAATCATCTCATGATTTCATTGTGGACATAAACCGTATAAAGTTTATTATTTCATTCAAAAAACTAACTCCTATAGATTCTAATGTTTTCATACGAATTTTTTGCAGTTCCAGCTTTTCTATTACTGGATACAAACTTCCTATCACAGGATACTGCGATTTGCTTACAGGAGACGACAGTTTTTCAGATATACAGAAGGCTCGATTGGCTTTTGCAAACCTGCGTCAACTATGGCGCAGGCGAGATATCCGTTCGCTGACTAAAGGACGAGAGTACTGTGCAGCAGTTCGCTCCCTCCTACATTTATGGCTGTGAAACATGACCAGTCAGAGTGGAAGATATTCATAGGTTGCTTGCCACCGATCATATGTGTCTGCGAAGCACTGCTTGTGTATCATGGGATAACCGAGTAAACAATGCTGTTGGCAGGAAACCAGTACTAGGTAAAGATGGTAGATTAATAAATGAATTATTGAAACTGCACCAGTTGAGGTGGTTGGAACATGTGTTACGTATGCCCAACCACCATCTACCTCGATCAGCAATGTTTCGTGATGTAGGAGTAGGTTTGAAGAAAGCTATGGGCGGTCGGAACAAAACATAACAGAAATCCATGAAGTCACTGACACGTGGACTGAGTCATGTCGGTTGGGGTCCTCGAGATGATGATGATGATCGATGGTTATAGACTCTGAATGACGTGGCTCAAAATCGTTTTCAATGGTGCAGGTGCAATCATTGCTTGTGTTTTCTCAAATTATAATCTTCTGAATTCCTCATCACCTTTATCTTTTTCTTTTTAAGTTTATTTCACTAGATTATAATTCATTGAATAATATCTTGGAGTCCTAATCTCTGTGATTACTGCAAATATCTTTACTACCTCTACTACTATGGTATTTTAATTGACGATTACATCTCTGTGGTAGTGTGATATGGCAACTTGAACTGATGTACTGACGTACGAAGTTCTGTGTTGTATCTCACTATACCATATCTATACTATACCATAGTAGAATCTGAAGACATTCCTAATTGACTTCGATGTTCTCAACTATTCGTGATCGATCACTGTACATTTTGGCGATGATTAACACTTCTTTGGTCCATTTCAATATTATTTACTATATTGTATGATTTGTTCTGTAGAACTTTTTTGAGAAGTGACGAATACTATTGAAAAGGATTCTAAATTTTTGACGATAATCAAAATGATCTTATCACTGACGGTCCTGACTGATCATGACCAGCGATTCATGTTTTTTTAGCGCAGTCTATTTTAGTAAAACAAACCAGCAGAAATCGATGTTGAGGGGGATGACTTCCATCCACTGATGTTTGTGGCAGAATATTTTGTTTGCTTCTTGCTTCTTGTGACTGATGAGATGACTTATCAATGTTACTAAGGTTGACCTCATATGCTTGCCACATCCTGGACTCATTTTTATATTTTTATACTGAGATCTTTATTCTGCTAAGATAACTTACAACATGCTTACACAGGCTGTTACAGTATGACTTAAAGGTTTACGTTTGTTGGGTAGAGATAGACATTGAACAATTCATTGATGAATGTTCTTCACGAACTTACCGCCTTTTGATCTGCTCTCCTATGTAAAGTTAATCACGGAAGTGATTGCAGTGATCCTGTTTTTCTTTACCTCTTCCACTTTTCTTCAAAATCTTATCAACAGTAAAAAACCATGATGCTTCTTCTACGCACAGTACACCTTACGTGTGCTCTCCTCAAGGTCGTAGCTCATACCAACGCCTTCGAATCAACAATTTATGAGAAATATGAACATATGAACATACTCTTCAAGTGAATCTGTCTGAATAACGCCTAGGAAATGTCTCCTGACATTTGCATACCACACAAGAACTCAGCTGATTATCTGCCGTTTTTGTAATCACATGAAGAAAATGTAGCTAAATCAAACTGTTCATGTTTTCGAAATGACGTGAACTTGTTATGTCAGAAAAAGACTGCCATTATTATTACAAATGAGAAACTTATTACATTAAGCGTAGTTGCATGTTTAACAATTTTTGCCTGTAAACTGGAATGTTTCATTTAACACACTCCTGACAAAAGTATTTTTATAATAAGAATTACGTTTTTGAACCCAAATAAGGTTTCTCCTAAGAGATGCACGAATTCAAACTCACTTTCCTATTGAACAATCAGACCATAATATTATTATCTATGGTGGCGGCATACGACAGTCACTCATTTGCCGACATTATCCACACGCTAAGCAGGTCGACAGCAGCAACAACTTGTAGATACGTTTGTACTTTTAGTATTGTATGAGCATGTGTAATTGGTTACAGTCTAAGTACATATTCATTGTACTAGTTTTAATGTTAGTCAGTGAAATAATTAGGCGACTCATTCATTTTCCTATGTATATGTAGAATTTAATCCTGTTCATTGGCTCGTCGGCTTTTGCATATCGTTTCGCTTTCACTTGTGGCTTTGTGACCGATGTAATATGACAATAAACATCATTAACGTCTGAATTTTATACATAGTCAGGCGCTTTCTATTAACGGTTATTAGGAAAAGCAGTGTATTAAGTCGAGGAATTATATCAAATATGTACCACCATAACTATCCTACAACGTGGTTTCATATAACAATAATATATTGATTCTCGAATAACTGCGTTACAAGAGTCACGCCAGTTTACAGGCTAGATCAAATTGACTGAACTGCCCTCCCTAAGCTAAGGAATACCTGTCTTTATGCATGTGGAATGCTGATGGTTCGTTGCGCAGTCACTTGCCCTAGAAAAAAATCGCGTGAACCAGCACGACCCCTTTGTTTACGTTTAGTAGCTGTAACAACAACAACATTTTGACTTCGGTAAAACTATTAGTATGGCAAGACAAGAAGCCACGAAATCGCATGGTCCTGTCGCAGCGAAGAGTCAACTAGAGAAAGCTTACAACGCTGTAAAGGTTATAAAACACAGATCGCGAACGGTACATGAATATGCATTTTGAGATATATGCTAATTTTAATTGAAATCGGGGACATAAAATGACACCTAAACTTCTAATCTAGGGTGTTCGAACATTGAAGTACCTAAATATAAACCATACATTAATATTCAGCCAAATAAAACTTATCAATTAAAAACTAGATCGCCTTGGTCCCTTACATCAGACGAACCGACTGAACTTGAATCCAACTCTTCCAAAACTTTCCTGGAAACCAAGACACTCTTCAGTCATAACAAGGAAGTGCGATCCGACTAAATTTTCGATCTCGAATAAAAATAGGTGGGATTCAGGCTCTAGAGCCTGCAGTGAAAAAGGTTGCAGGACCAATCAGGTGTCATTGGTTCCTTGTCGATTAATCCAACAGGCCAATTACTGAGTGTCAGGCAGTTTACCGATCCTCATAAAATCCAAAGACAACCGACGCAAATCAATCCAATATCCAATATCTTTTTCACGAGCTAGTGTAAACCAATTTGATTTCTTCGCGCTCGATTCATGTTCTTTCGGTACGGTTCTAGGTGTTCGGTAATGTCCAATGGATGGAGGTCTAGCCACTCGACTATCTAATTCTAGTCAGTTGGCAGTTGGTTGTGAGTTTGTATGTCTCGGGATTTGAATGAAACGTTTGTTTCAGGGCAGTAGGGTTTCTGGATACTAGCAGCCGTCACATTACCAAACCGGAGATCAGTTATTTGCAATGTGGAGAGTAATAAGGGTAATAAGGATGAAATTCTAATGATGATATGAATAAAATTTCAGATCTGAGTAATATATAGATGAATTTAGTTTGTTAATTGGTAGTGAGGATTGTGATAGAGGACCGAGTTGTAAGCAAGGGAGAGGAATAGGCGAGATAGATTAATTGAGTGATCTTAGGAGATGGCAATGGTAACAACCAGCAGGTCTCGATATATGCATCATGAACAGCTTGTCGAAGAGGGAGATGATAGTCCGTAGGTGAGTACGTGATTCTGAAGTCTCTTCTTATAGCAGTCCACTGAGGGGGCTGTAACTACCTCGACTGGGAGAGCATTCCAAGTTGCGACGACTCGCAATGAGAAAAAGTGTGCACGAATCTGAGTATTCGCTCCTTGATATGCAATCTTTTGAGAATCGCCTCGAGGAGAATGGTGGTGATGCATCGGTAAGATGCTCATATTGGGATGGTTTGGCGTGTTTAATATGGTGTACGCCATAATCAGATCACTTCTGATTCTCCTGTAGCTTAGTGGAAATAATCCCAAGAGCTGGAGTCTATCGTCGTAGGGTTTATTTTTCAACCATATCACCCATTTGGTTGCTCGTCTCTGCACTCGATCCCAGAGATTTATGTCTCATTTAAACAGAGGGGGTGCGATGACGTTGTGAACTTCCAAGTGTGGGCGCGCGTACGTCTTAAACAGGGTTAAAATAATTTCGGTGTGATAGCACCAAGCTGTCTTCGCATAAAGTGAAGAGTCGCATTTGCCTTGGTTGCATCCCCTACATAGTTTGGACTGGTGTGGAGGCTTTCTGTGGTTATTAAACCAAGATCACGCTCTGAGGAGACATAAGGGAGCGGAATTTTATTGAGAGTATAGGTCGTTTGCGTCATATGAGTCAGGAAATGCATGACACTTCGGTTGGTTGAGTTTTAAACCGTTTTTCACTGCCCGTTTTACAATAGATGTAAGGTCCTTTTGAAGCTCAGTCGAATCCTCTTTGCTTCTAATGGACCTCCAGATCTTCGCATCGTCTGCGTAGATCAATGCCGGTGAGCTAACTGAGTCTAGCAGGTCGTTAATAAATATCAGGAAGAGAAGTGGGCCTAGGATGGTCCCCTGTGAAACTCTCGATGTGGATACTCGCCAACTCACGTGCACTCTGTTTACCTCGGTGCGAAACTTCCTATTCTCAAGGTAGTTTCTGAGCCAAGATAGGAGTGGGTGAGTGAAGCCCATTTCCACAACCTTTTCGATTAGGCGTGAGTGGAGCACTGTGTCAAAGGCTTTTGCGAAGTCGAGAAATATGACGTGCGCCGGTATTTTACGGTTCAAGCAGGATGTCTAACTGTCTCATGCGATGAGAAGATTAGATGCACACGACCTGCCTTTCCGAAACCCGTGTTGAGCTTCATGGAGTATTTTATTCTTATCCATGTACTCCCTCATTTGTTCGTCCACCAGTCCTTCCATAACCTTTGATAATCGATCGCATTCCACGGACAGGCGCTCGACGCAGTGGTTTTGCCATGTACTTCCGTCAGTTGTTGATGGTCATATATGCTGCTTTTCATTAAATGCACTTATTTCAGCAATCCGCCTGGTTATGATAATGAAATGATCCAGGTTAAGCATTAACTACAAGGCATGACTTCAAATTATGCTAGGTCAAACTATTTACATCAAAGTGGAGAAGGCCAGAAACAATCGGCTCGGATCACCTACGTCGGTTTACAAATTAACCCCAGTGATGTCATGTCATGTATCCCTAGCCTACAAGTTTCAAGAGTGATAATATAGATAAGTACTGCCAACCCTTCGGCACAGAGACTGATAATAATTATCAAAGCACTAAATTCACCGCCCACTAACCGCAGCGTAGTGCAAGTAATAAGT
The DNA here is from genome assembly GCA_944470395.2 of Schistosoma turkestanicum. NCBI lineage: Eukaryota > Metazoa > Platyhelminthes > Trematoda > Strigeidida > Schistosomatidae > Schistosoma > Schistosoma turkestanicum. The sequence goes on from OX103974.1 coordinate 26,917,217, forward strand.
GTAGTAATGAAAGATTCTCCATCCTGAACCCTTTCTCAAGTATCCAGATCTATAACCATAATACCGTCAAAACAAAATTTGGTTACATATTACCTTACTAATCCAGCTGGCAAAAACGACACCCCAACTATAAACATGATCATAATAACTGAAAATTTTATGCAGCAAATCATCCTTGAGTCAGAATTGATCCGAATAACTATGGCCAAAGCTATGAGCTTTACCATAAAAACCCTACAAAACCCACATTCGACCTGTTCAAGATGTTTTCGGGAGATGGATATTGAGCTACCCCTGGAATAGCATATAGCCGAAGCCACTTCACAGCACATGCAGAAATAAAGCTCGCTTTTCTCACAAAACCGAAGGCAGATAACGTTCCCTTCCTTCCCTCTGGGCTTTCAACCTCTCCAGGCAACTTCACGGGTTCACCTATTACATCCCTATATAACAAATGTTACCAACAAAATGAGTGATTGAAGAACAACTACTGCCTAACTTTAAAACCGTATCACATTCCTGAAGGTCCTAATAACTCCTCCTCAACTATTCTAACTTAGAATGAAAATCTTTAATTTGCATATTTTCAATGGTCGTTCGATCCCGAGTAAAGCCACGGATTTAGCAATGTTTGCATCTGTTTATCAACATCCATTTATTATGATATCTGAAGTGATGACTACCGGTATTAATTGGGTTTTTCGAAAGCTGTTTACCATTCTCAAGTGGCAGGTTACAAGGACGAGGTGGAGGATGCTCGAAATATTTCTATTATAGCCTAAACTCACTAGTATGTAATGTATCTGCATTAAACAACCTAGATCCGAAACACTTAGACTGAGTTATTTCACTGTCTGAATCAACCTAACATCAGAATAAGGCACTTCAGTGACCAGTAAATAGTCCTATCAGTCTCTGACATTGATGCTGACCTTATTAGTTTTGCCTGACACACTCAATCTTAAGGAGCTTGGTCACGCATCCGCATCAGATCACCAAACTGTACTGCAAACAACGTATTCGTTCTTATCGACACTGGAACATACGCTTCAACCGTCTAGGATTGAAACGACTGAGCATCTGAACATCCAACTCATGTCAATCTGTCCTGACTGTCCTACCTGGTTCTGTCGACTCCCACATGCACGCAGTGACGGACCAAGGTGTGCAGTTCGTCGCTATCGTAAAGGCACTACTGCGTAAGTTTAACAGGCACATTATACATACTATAGTTACTAGTGTTTCTGTTTCGAACACCAAAACTTTCTAAAAAGGCGAGTTTCGAATTCGGTCACATAGCCGATCAACAGGGGTTAAACCACTTTTTACACAACATTGGACAGCAACATGGCTCCCCAGTAGATACAAGCTGTTATTCACTCATTTCAGATAGCGTTAAAGCCAAACTAACTTCATTTGTCAGCCGGATATTAGAGACAACTAGAGACTCTATCTAAGAGGTTTATTTTACCGAACAAATCTCGAGACATGAAAATCCACACAAAACTGCCAATTAAATAGAATTAGACAATAAAAAGGGTAGACTCCCATTCATCAGACACAACCTAACACCTGGAACCTTACCGAAAGAACAAAAATCGAACTCAAAGAAATCAATTGATTTATATTTGCTCGTAAAAAATATTGGGTGCGCTTGAAGGCCTCGAAAAGTATTTCATCACGATCTACTAGTATTCCTCAGCCAGTTGAATATACACAGGCCCCTACTGAACGCGCTGCATTTGTACTTGGTGTTACTTTACGTTTGCTCCACTGCTTCCAAGTAATATAACAGCTTGTTTGCATTTCGTGAAAACTAATTGACTTGAGTTCAAGAACTAGTTACTTCACCGAGAAAGTGTTCATGTAGAGAACTTAAGGTTTTAAGGTTAATTTCGAAATACTGTACGTTTGCAAAAATAGTGAAAATTCGCTATTTAGATAACCAGTCGTCAATTCTGGGCTTGGTAAATCTATTTTTATCCAGAAGCAAGGACTCGTGTCTACCACCTTAATGAAGGTGTTTTTTACTAAGCTTCGTTGTATCCAGTGATATTTTTCCATGTGCGCTAATTCTAATAAGTTTTCCAGATCTTTCTAACATCCCATTGTACCTTATTTTGTACTCCATATCTTGATATCATCTCGTTCTTATGAGGCTAGTGACAGATGAAAGTTTGGAAATTCATAAAAAAGCAGGAAGATATACTCCATAAACTCACCAAATATGTTTGTCATACGGCGTAGAGCTTACCCACACTTTATAAGCCCCCAACAAGGTCATTTGTGCATATAAGCAATACTAACTGAAAGCAGAAAAATGTCACTGTTCTCCTAAAGTAACATGTACCAAAATATTATACTGCATTGTCTGGAAGTTTTTAACTTTAGTCTTCCTTTATCTCTTATAGATTATAGTCCTGGTTTGGGAACAGCCATTGTTATATCTGTACATCCTTACCTTGCCTTCATATATTAACGTTCCTACAATTTAGGCACTAGCTTTCCAACGAGTCACATAATGTTAGAAGATGAGTTCGCTGAGCTGGATGTAAGTGTTTTATTATAATCATGCTTTTTCCTCAGCTAAATGAAAACTCAGAAAACATCTTAAATGTATCGTTAAATTCTGAGTCCTGTCTGCGAACTGGATTTACACCTGAACGAAACGTTGCACATGACTCATCACCAGCTGACATTAGAAAAGATACTGAAGTATGTTCAGCGTTATTTTAGTAAAACTCAGAATACTGTTTCCGATGTCGCATTTGTAAAAATCACAAGCCCTGAAAAAGTTGGTGGAGGGATTTCATCATACATAGTATATCGTGTCATTACCAAGGTTCGTGATTTAAATAACCTTATTTTTAAGTTTAATGACAAGGAGTTTTCAGTCCTCAGACGGTTTTCTGATTTCCTTGGGCTTCACGAGAGGTTGGTCTCGAAGTATCTCTCTGAAGGAATTATCGTACCCCATGCTCCTTCTAAAGATATGTTAGGTAATGATTTAGTTTCGTCTTATATTCTTCAGCTACAACTAAAGTTAAAATATCGAAGGACGCTTCTACAGAAAATGAGTTTGTTGAACGTCGTCGGATAGCTCTAGAACGGTAAGAATTTCGTTAGTCATTTCACAGATTTCTATCCCGAGTACTCTCACATCCAGTTTTGCGTATTGATGAATACGTTTGTGAGTTTATTCAGCATGATGGAGAACTTCCACGTGCAACAAACACCCAACTGTTATCCGGTGCTGCAGCGATAAAAGCGATGAAAAATTTGGGTGGTGCGATTGGAAAGCTTGCTTACAAAGTTGATGACCCGGAAGAGGTAAGTATTAAAAGATTTCTGAAGGTTAATGTGATATTCGATAGCATGACAAATGTTATCCGTTAATAAATATAGAGAAGTCTTCTTCATCTCATATAAGGCTTTCGGATAGACAAAAAGGCTATGTAAAATGTTCGAAAATTCCTACCATTATAGGCTTAAAGGAATCCTAGCGCCTAATAAACTATTTTGTTCAAAAGAACAGTTTATAAACGTAGTAATAAAGAAGATACCTGAGTCATTTATCGCTTTAATGTAACTAAAATTAGTGGTGCTACTCACGTAATTTCGTTGCTCTAGTGACCATAAAATGCCGTAAAAGAACTGATGATACTATCTGTTCGTCCGAAACCTTTTGAACGGATCGAAACTAGAACGCTTTACTCTGTAGCTAAAAATAGTTTAGCTAAACTTCGGAGCCGTGCATCACTGCCTAATGTATTCGAAAGTACGATGTGTATGATGTGTTGATAATGTTTTCGAGTTTACACATCAGATGCACCTGTTGCGGAAATCATGTTAATCATTTGCCAATCGCATGATTTTGTATACTCGACTTTGACCCATATTCTCTGTGAGAATATCGATAGTAGTTGGATACCTACATTGGGATAAACAGGATGGCGTCAAAACTTACGACCTACTGTTTGAAAGCCAAGCGCCCCAATCACCTAGCTAATACTATGTAAATGGAGTCCAGCTGATTTCGCGATCTCTTATGCTTATAAACTTTGTCAAACAGAAACATGGAACACGATATTCTATGTTATGAAGTAGTTCATATCACATGCATCTCATACAGTAAAAACATGCAGCGCAAAATGGTGCAACTCCGCCAGTAGAACCTTCGGGGCTACTGCCTGTCCCAAGCCCGGATATAGGAGGAGGGTTGGGCATGGGGTTGGCAACCCCATTCCGTCAAAAAGTAACTTGCCAAAAAACGCTAACCAGAAAAAAACTGGTGGGCGGCCTATGCTCCATTGGGGGTAACAGGCGTAAGTAAGTAAGTAAAATGGTGCACAGTAATACACTAGTTCAAATCACTTCACAATATCAGATGGAATGAAAACTAACGATACAAAAAAGATGCAAGCAACATTGTACAAATAGATAAAAGATATTAGTGTCCAAGAATTATAAAAGGGTAGACAAAAAGTGTGTCTGGATTTATGTGATCAGCTTCAAACTTTGACACCTAAGTTCTTTGAATGTTTCGAAAGTATAATTCAACTGTTCCTCGTACAAACATTTTTAACAATGTGATGTTTCACATTGCCGGCTAGTCCTAGTCTTCTTGGTTAAAAAAATAATACATATCTAAACCCATTGTCGCATTTGCTTTCGATGAAATCTTATCATGGTCTATACTGTATGGTTTTCAGAATACTGCTGAGAAGGTAAGTTAGTCTTTAATAGGAATTGGTCGTCATCGTTTTAACATTAAGTACTTCAATAAATGTTCATTTTAAAATGCGATGTTGAGATATATATGAATGCACTTTTTGACGAAATGCTTTGTGTTGTAACTTCTACTTTATTTTCTTATTCATATCAGAGGTTTAGTATTTTTACTGAAAATTTCAATAAGACTAAGATAGATGTTCGAAAGTTATAGGTTCACCTTATAATAACTTTAAGATGTACAGCCTGTATCCTTCACTTAGATTTTATAAACACTAGAAAGCAAGTTGGTAATTTAATTTTAAACCGACCACCTTGTCATTTGTTCGATCTCCTTGAGAAAGTTTAACTAGTTGAGTCGCTACAAACAGGTCTGGGACTACTATCATGGAGTTTTGGAGCGGTTAATTGGTAATGTCAGATGATTTATCATGACAGTCTCTGGAGATACGAAAGTTGTCAGCTTCGTTAATGGTAAACTTCTTTAAAATCTACATATTACCAAAGTGACTGGTCTTCCGTGGATACAAAGGTTGTTTATATTGTAAGTGAAAAAAAACGCGTCATTAATCTTAAAAATGTGCCAAGTAGAAAATGAATACGTGGCACGTTTTGTACATTAGTTGTAGATATTGTAAGACTTAGTGTTTGATTACAGCTACGTTTTAGATAACTGGCTAAATGTAATGTTAGCTATCAGCAACGTACAATATTTACTTTTCAACGTGAAGTATGTGGGTTGAGATTCATTAAGTATTACAACCTAGTAGTGCAGTGTGAACTCAACAATTT
>OX103974.1:26923225-26953493 GCA_944470395.2 Schistosoma turkestanicum
ATGACGTAAACTGAATGGATCATAGGCCGCCCACCATTGTTCTCCAACCAACTCTGTCCTGGGCTTTCCTTTCTAGTTCTGTCCAATGTTTGTTCATTCTTCTCATATCTTTCTCTATTTCTCGGCGTAATGTGTTCCTTGGTCTTCCTCTTTTCCTTTGACCATGAGAGTTCCATGTGAGGGCCTGGTGCTTTCCGCAGTGTGTGTCCTATTCACTTCCACCATTTCTTCCTGATTTCCTCCTCCACTGGAATCTGATTTGTTCTCTCCCACAGTTCGTTGTTGCTGATGGTGTCTGGCCAACGAATACGAAGTATTTTGCGTAGACAGCTGTTAATAAACACTTGTATCTTCTGGATGGTGCCTTTCGTAGTTCTCTATGCTTCCGCTCCATACAGTAGAACTGTCTTCACATTTGTATTGAAAATCCTGATTTTGGTTTCGGTTGAAAGTTGTTTGGAGTTCCAGATATTTCTCAACTGTAGAAATGCAGCGCTTGCTTTGCCAATCCGTGCCCTCACATCTGCATCCGATCCACCTTGACTGTCGATGATGCTGCCAAGATATGTAAAGGTGTTAACATCCTCCAAGGCATCTCCATCAAGAGTAATTTGGTTGGTGCATGTTGTGTTGCATCGGAGAATTTTGCTTTTTCCTTTACGTATGTTGAGACCTACTGCTGCAGACGCTGCTGCTACACTGTTGCGTGTGCGATAGAAGAGCCAAGTCATCTGCGAAGTCCAGATCGTCCAGCTGCGTACTAACTGTCCAGTTGACACCTTGCTTCCCTCCAGATGTTGACGTCTTCATAATCCAGTCGATGACCAGGAGAAAGAGAAAGGGTAAGAGTAAGCAACCTTGCCTCACGCCGGTCTTCACCTCGAAAGAGTCTGTTAGCTGTCCTTCCTGTACGATTTTGCAGTTGAATCCATCATAAGAGTTTCCGTATAATGATGTTAACTATTTTCTCAGGCACCCCGTAATGTCGAGGAAGCCTTCATAGTGTTTACCTATCCATGCTATCGAATGCTTGAAGTAGTTGAAGTTGATGTATAGTGGTGAGTTCCACTCAGCTGATTGTTCTACAATGATCCGTAATGCAGCATTTTCGTCCATACACGATCGATCCTTACGAAATCCAGCGTGTTGATTTCGAAGTTGGGCGTCTACGAAGTCCTTCATTCTGTTTAAAAAAATACTCTGTTGAGGACTTTGCCTGGTATTGAGAGAAGAGTGATGCCTATGCAGTTCTCTCTCTGAGATCGCCTTTCTTTGGTATTTTGATGAGGCATCCTTCTTTCCAATCTGATGGTACTTGTTCCTCATCCCAAATCTTCTTGAAGAGGATGGGAATTATTTTCGCAGTTGCTTCTACATCTGCTTTCATTGCCTCTGGTGGAATGTTGTCTGGTCCTGCTGCTTTGCCGTTCTTGATTTGTCTGATGGCCATACTGATCTCCTCAATTGTAGGCGCGCCAATATTAATTGGGAGGTCCGTGGATGCTGCTTCGATGTTGGGTGTGTTCAGTGGAGCTGGTCGATTCAATAGTTCCTTAAAGTGCTCTACCCACCTATTTCGCTGTTCTTCAGTGTTGCTGATTACTTTGCCTTCCTTGCTTTTCACTGGTCGTTCTGGTTTAGATAGTTTCCGGCGAGCTTCTTTGTTGTTTCGTACAATTGTCTCAAGTTTCCGTCTTTTGCAGCCTTTTTCGCTGTTTTTGCTCGATCTTCCACATATTTCCGTTTGTCAGCTCTGATGCTCTTCTTCACTTTCCTGTTTGCTTCTGTGTATGCAGTTTGTGCGATAACTTTCTACGCTCTTGTTCGGCTGACATTGATTGCTGCCTTCTTGTTCCTCCTTTCTTGAATTTTTTCAAGAGTACCAACAGAGATCCATTCTTTATGATGGTACTTCTTGTGACCCAGAACTTCGTGACATGTTGAAGTGATTACCTCCCTAATCCCTTTCCAATTGTTCTCCAATGTTGCTTCCTCTCCATTGAGTAGATCCTGAAAGCCTGGAACCTATTGGTGAGGGCCATCCTGAATTCGTTGAGCTTTACAGTAACCCGAAGAAAGGCTGTGTTGAACTTGTGTGATGTTGTCTGTCCCGTTGTGTTATCAACAAGTAATAATTCTTTACAGTTACAGCTATGTATTATCTTATTAAATTGTCGTGGATTAGTGAGACGTAAGGAACTTTGAGATAACAGATGTATTTGTTGTCAACTTTTGTATTGTCACCGCAAGTCTGTTCTTGGTAACGTGTCACTGTAATGTAATTTCATATCAATATTTGTTATCAAACTGTGCTTTAACATTTTTTTTCGAATAACTAACTATTCAGAATGTTGGATCTGTGACAAATTTGAAAAGTGGTATTTATTCCTTGGCCTTTAATGAACCAAAGACAAACGAAAGCATTTACAAACGTACACTACAAATTGCGTTCGCATCTGGTACTCGTGTTTATGTTGCTCAATTTGAACAAAAATAAATTTACAAAGATTTATTTTTTTTGCTGGAACGGAAACTTTTTATTGAATTTTATACGCACGAAAATTTTTCTGTCTTTTTTTATATGAACTTTCACTTTGTAGATTGAAACGATATTATTTTAGCATAGTCTGGTTAAATAAAATACTCTTATATTCCTTCAAGTTAATTGGACTTTTTATTTAATTAGCAAAGGTTTGATGGCAGCTGGCAATCAAATTCAGGATGCGGGTTTAGTTCCATTCAGGACTTATCAGCTGAATATTCCTGCACTGTTAATGTTCCAATCAGTTCTTAAACCCGGTACCTCTCGCAATAAATCGTGAGTAGTGAATTTAAATTTGAACCCTGTTGTGCGAGTCATTGGCTATTCGAACTCCTTAACTCATTGGATAACACACTGTCTATTGAGTTGGAATGAGAACACCAGTGAAGTACAAATATATCTAAATGACGAGTCCCAAAAGGGATGAAACGTGTATTACACTGATAACCATTATCGTACATCTCCTTAAAAATGCTTGCGATTTAGTGGCAACATCTACGCAATCTACTCGATATATACATACGAAAAAGGAGACAGATCATTTGCAGTTTATAACATCCACAACGAAAAAATTCAAAGTCTTATAAGTCTAATTATTTTGCTGATTGTTCTATAGTTAACTAATCTCTAATATTTTAAACTTAAAATGGAGGTGACTTTATTGGTTATTAGCCATAAGCGATACATAATAGACGTGGGCAACTCAATTCATCACTTATTATATCCTCCTAATGAAAACCACATTTTTTATGGTTTTAGAAAAATATCTAAAATGGAACTAAATCAACTAAATAAACCATCAAAAAACGTCTGATAGATATTTCGATTGGACTCCAATGTTAGAAGTAACTGATAATTTCCCCATTTTAAAGTTATGCTCAAAGGTAATTTATTCCGTTACATTTAAAATCTAACAAAACAGCGTACGAAAATTGACTGATTGTAATTGTTGTTGACAAATAGTTCGAACAATGTTCTGAGCTTATTCACTTAACAATAGGTTCTTGTTCGTCATCCTAAGAATTGGATGATGGTATTCGTTTTTGGGCCGATTAATATTGAGAAAACATGAACCGATTGCTAATTTTTTTTTACAATAATTTCAATTTCATTAAGACCTTAAGTTATTCTTAATTATTTAGGCTTGAATCCATGAGAAAAATGTTTTAGCTAGTAGGTTACTGGCTACTTTTTAAATCACTATCAATAGGGTAAACATAAACGCTTGACGATCTTACACATGATGGTAGATACAAACCAGTAATTAACTATCAAAATTGTCTACATTAAATAATGGTACTATTTGGGTGAATAACATTATTGTTAGTGTTGATTTTTAATCACATACATAATTTTCCAGTGTGATTTGATATTCCTAATCAATTTGGAATGAGTTGAATAAATGTGTATATGACAAAGCCAATATCCATATAAACAATACGCAGTCACTAATAATGACTACTTTTTGAACAGTTTAAATGATAAAGCTAAGTAAGATTATAATATTTGATTGATTTATTTCTTTGTTTAATGGTTCGCTTATGCAACTGATAAACATTTACAGGCAATATGCAATTTATTAGTGTGAGTAACAGCATAACAAAGTAAGATCACACTAACCTGTGATAATAATAATCCATCAACTTAATCTGCTCAGATTAACGTACTACTTCCGACCCGAGACTGTGACATGTATACGTAGAAAGAAGTTCACTTAGACAATTAATTGATATTTTGACAATTTTCAAACAGAAATCTCGGTAGAGAAAAGTGCGGAACATCATATCTTGTAGCAGCACGAGTAACGAATATGCACAACTTAATGATCAAAAATATTGTATCATAACCGTTGTGAACTATTTATATTTTGAACTTTGAAAACTTCGGATATCACTTATTAGTTTATCATTGGCAAAGCCTTCATGTCGGCATAAACCGGTATAGTCTTCGGTTGGTCTTTACGGTTGCACATTTACCTTAATTTCAAATATTTGACTAATTAACATCGATATATTTTGCGTTCATACTAGGAGCGAAAAGTGGTATAACTCTGGATGACTTTGTTATTGGCAATTGATAGGAAATACTGGACGATGATTTCGTCTTAGGTGGTAATTGTCAGCTGAGGTACCCCCTATAAGATTTGAACCCTAGTAACCCAACTTTACGGTCTAAGATATTCAGGCCGCTATTGATCCGTTATAACTCGTACTGTATTTATAAGAGATTTTCATTTTTTTTCAAAATCTCACCATCAGAACATATTAAACATATTTTCATTGGTTAAGTATTGAGTCTTCTAGATTGAAATAAATTTGTATACATACTTGTAGCGTGAACTAGCTTTACATTGTGTACATAAATAATAGAAAACATTGAACAGGTAAGCTACAAACTGACTGGTAAACTTAACATTTAAATCGATCTAAACCATGTGGCTAACTAATTTCTAACCAATGAGTCATTTATGCTAATCCAGAAAACAGTAGAACTATTCATCTTCGAAATAATAATAAAGCATTCACTAGTCGTCTTATTTGTGAATATTACAAATAAAAGTTTTTTGAATTACTGTAAATATACAAATCACTACTGGAAACGATCTTCGATATTTAATGACAAAATAAACAAAAATTGCTGATCCGTTCTACTGAAAAATATCATAATGGTTAAATCACTAACTCATGAGTTAGCATATACCATTATATGGTATATGATGGAGCAGTGTCTCAGTAGTTAATGTTATAATTATAACCACCAGGTCGCAAGTTCGAACCCCGCCACACCTACTTCGGTTTCAGAAACCGTATAGTATTACTAGACCTCGTACTTAGGACGTGGTCCCGGGCCATGTTCATGGACCTATACGTTGTAAATAGGTTGATAATTAATGCAGAGAAATATACGTAGAGAGAAACGGGCATACATTCCATATTTAGATCACTTAATATGAAAAGATTACCATGGAAAACGATCAAAGTTAGACACAAGGTGCAAAAACCATGTTCCATGAACTTGTTTGATTCATTAAATTTTGTACGGGTTTTACAAAAGTTTATTTATTCTACAAGCAAAATTAATGTAAATCACCTACTAGGCGCATGTTTATGTATTCAACCTATAGCTGTATATACCTTGTACATTAAAGCTATTGACATGCTTTATTTTGCTTATCCAGAATTTACAATCCACAAAAGCATGAAACGTTAGTCAGCTTTCTGTTCAAATTACTTAGATGACCAGAAGAAGCCAAATGAGAATCCTTTGTCAATAAAAAAACGTTAAGAGAGATCATAATTGATCTGTAAAAGTCGAAGTTGTAGATTTCATCTTCAAGATACTGGTGTGTTGATGTTTAAACTAGCGCTTGCTTTATTAAACATTGTGTAGCTTTAGCGGGTAACTGAGTATTATGAGAACTATTATGAATAAACTGTGCAAGTTAGGTTCCTTTAGTTGAGACTGCTATACAGAGTGATGTGAATAAGATTATTTACTGACATGTTTTAAATAATGTTTTCTAGGATATACAAAACGTCTAAATCTACGCATATTGGAAAAATAAGCTAGTCTACAAACAGGTAATCGACTACAATTGCCTCAAATGCAGAATACGCTTCGTCCTTTAGGTCGTTCAAGGTCGTCTGAACCAAAAGAGTAATAATGTCAATCTAAGCTGATGCCTATTGTATATCATTAGTTGCTTGTTCAAAGAAATGTTGAAGCAAAAGAAAAAAGAACATCATGTATACGGTCCCTTTCGATGAAGATGAACAGTCATTGGCATTGATGGGGGTTCCCATCCAAAGTGACTTTATAAGTTTCATAACTAATGAAAGGAAGACAGGAAGATTATTGTTTACAAAACCTATCCTCTTAGTCAGTGAAGTACTCAATACTTTGTACTCTTACTACAATTACTAATATTTGTAATTCCATGAGGCTAAAGTAAGGAAGTATTACATTGCATATATTTTTTAAAAAATAAAAACACCATATACTCATGATTAATGTTAAATCTATGCATAAAATTAACATTAAAGAGACCAGAGATATCAAATCAAATCAAAGTTGCATAAATTACAAGAAGATTAGCAGAAAAACATTTTTTTTTTAAAATTATCACAACCTCTACATCAAATAGAGTATTTGGAATTAAGTGATCAAAATACAATCAGTATATATAAAATGTACACATAGACATTGTGTGTGTGCGTTAGGTGTATACCATTGATGTGGAATTGACAATATATAACAATCAATTAAAATCCCAACGAAGAAATAATCAAATGTGAAATATTGGATATGAAGTAAGAAGTGAGAAAAACAACTTCAAAACCAAAGAGATTGTTTTATTTTCTTATGAAAAAAAAATATTGTTAAATAATCCTATGCGCATACATTAGTTGATATTGTTTGTATGTGACAGATATTTCTCCCAGTTCTCTAACACCTGTTGTTGTTCAGCAGATATATATATATATAGAAGATAATGTAGAAAGATATTTAGTAAGTTTATCTCGAATTTAAAAACATTTGTCATTTTTCAAGATAGTGTTATACTTACTTGTTCAATGTTTAGTTGGAAGATGGTAGGGAAATAATTATCATAAAAAAAGGTAAGTTTTCATAATTCGCATTATGGACTGATTTTAGCCAGACAATTATCGAAAACCTACCAACCACTGGACAGTTATTCCGTCTTAGTATGAAACTTTTCTTTGAGTATGCATTTACGACCAAATCATGGATTGAACCGAAGAAATTCAAGTCTCCTTTCGGATGCCTAACCTTGAGGCTATTAAGTTTATATTTAATGCTTTCTGTGTCAATCAATTCACAATATAACGCAAACATATTTCGATGCTAACGGTGATTATCTGCCTAATATTCGAGATCGTTAAACTCTCCTAGTCATAGCTTCTCACTGGAACTCGGTGAATTATCTTTTTCAATTAGCCAATGGCCAGTTGGTATGCTTTATATCATGGAAATAACTTTTAATTGCGCTCCAGTTACTATTAGTTCGTGAGGAAAATAATTTTTACAATGAACATTTTTGTAAACAACAGATTAACTTTTCACTAATAATAATAATAATAATTTAAGATTGATATTCATCATAAGCCAATTGTGTGAATCAGAAAAGTATCACTGAAAAACCATGGTTTATATATATATATATATATATATATATATATATATATATATATATATATATATATATATATATATATTTATACATAATAAGCATTAGCAAACTGTTTATACAAATTAAACACTTATATGTTGCTTGTATATTAATTATAAGAAACAATATTCACTTACTTTTAATTGAATTTGTAATAACAATTCTAAATAGTCAGTAATAGCTTGTTTGAAATAAACAAAACGATTCAAATCGAAATTTTGAAATTCATTTTTAATATTGATGGACATATTATTGAATTTATGTTGAGTTTCGTCGACACGAGTTTCAAGCTTTAACAAAATTAGAGAGAAAAAAAAAGAGAACACAACTGTGTGTTTATGTATCAATGTACAATAATGGTTATAAACTAATTGAAGAAAACTTATTGTTTGAATAAAGAGCAATATGATGTGAAATGTAAACAGTTTAGAAAATTTAATGAGTAACAGAGAATGAGAATAATATGGATGTTAGTAGTTAATAATTATTAACTGTGATATCAGTCCATGAAAGCATTGACTGTAAGGATTAAATTGTGTCACTAGATGATGCAGACTATCTAACTGGAGTTATCGTGAGATTATTTTAACCAGTTGTGGAAAACAACGAATAATAATAATATGACTTAGAGTGGTAGCAATGGACACAAGTCTAATTACTCTAGAACTTATTCACATTACGTTGTGCCAATTTGGTGCAACAACTTAAATTAATCCACATATATACAAGGGGTTCTATATTTTGTATTGTAATGAAACAAGACGGCAAGGTCAGATGGGATAAGCTGTTTATCTGAAGACGCAGTTTAATAGCCATTATGTGTACACCTTATTATTCTTATCTGTCTTCTTCCACATGTGGTCTATTCTTCTAAACATTCAAACTGTACCATACATCCAGACCCGACACTCTTCGCTTCGGCTGTGACTTAAGGACAACACTCTGCTGAATATCCATCAAATACTACTTATAAGCTCTGGATACACTTGATTGGTAAAAGTGTGCAATTCCACTGTCCAGTTAATCAGTTATGTTCATAGGTAGTTGTTAAAGTGCATAGATCAATACAGTTTAATAATGAAATGTTGAATATTCAACAAAATATTACATACTAACTTTAGATTACTAACTATTTTTCAATGAATATGATTCCTACTCAGTATATAACTTTAAGTATCTTAGTTTTTATGTAATGAAAGTTTGGTTTAAAATAATAACTAGTTTGTAACAATAATTTCTAGGATTAAATGTAACGTTGCCAAATACTTGTACACAATTTCATAGGGATTACACAATGAGAAGAAGTGTCAACTGAACTTCAAATCATAAATAATAGCTAAATCGATTTAAATCATTTCAAACTTCTGTGGATAAATCAATAGAAAGATGCTCTTCGAGTATTATTTGATAATTATATTCCACAACTTAAATATGCTTTGAAAAAAAAAGAAGTCATTCATTGACATTATTAACAAATTAATTAATAATCATCTTTTAAACTGTCAGTTTTCACAGTGAAATACTTAATTTTAAAATTTCAAACTAACAGAATATGATGCTGTCGTGTGAAATAGGAAATCAATCATTTAAATTGATATGAACTGTAATCATATGATAACGGCCGACAGAAACTTAATTAATTAATTAACTGACATGAATTTCTTATAAATACGGATATAACAAGAGAGAAAAACCTGTCAAACAATTGTTTCTGTTTTAAACCAATATTACACATACAAATAAACAAAACATTTAAGCTAAAAATAGAAATGAATAACATTTAGTTATTGAAAATGCAAGTGCTAATTTACAATACAGCTTCTAAACATAATTTCACTAACCAACGAAACTGAGATCTATTCAATCTCTCAATTGTTGTTGTTCGTCATATTATTTAGTAAACAATAAATATTGTTGAACATAGAATATATATATATATATTTTTTTTTTGGAACCATGAATTGATCAATGTTAGACCATCATTAGAAACCTGGAAGCACTGGACGGCCGTTTTGTCCTGGTATGGGACTCATCAGCAGTACGCATCCACGATCGAGTCATGGTTTCAAAAATGTGTAACTTAACAATCTTCACAACCCCGTAATATATATATATATATATATATATATATATATATATATTACAAATGATTCGGAAACCGATTCACATCAACAAAAAAGTCATCAATGCATCAAAAACAAATCCAACAATAGAAGAATGAGGAAATGATTATACCTTAATTATTGATAATAACAAAAATCTAGAAAAAAGTCAATCGGTATATCAGACAGACAGACAGATACAAAGCAGAACTTCGTACATATAAGTACATCAGTTCAGGTTGCCATACCACATCAGCACAGAGACGCCAATGTCAGTCCAAATCAAGGAGTGATAGCGATAATAGAAGTATTAGCAGTAATGGAGAAGATTAGGGAGCAAAGATATGATTCGAAAAGTATAATTCAGTGAGATCAATTTAGAAGGAGAAAGACAGAGATTATGGGGAATTCAGAAGCTTGAAATTAAACAGCACACAAAGAGTGGATGCATCTGCGCCACTGCAAACAATTCTGAGCCATGTCGTTTAAGGTCTCTAACCATTGGTGACTTTCGTCTCGCGGACCCCAACCAGATAGCCTAAATCTGCCAACATGACTCGGTCCACTTGTCAATCACTTCATGCATTTCTGCCATGTTTTGGTCTGGCCGCCCCTAGCTTTCTTCCAACCTACTCCTACACCGCAAAACATAGCTCGTCGCGGCAGTCGGTGGTAAGGCATACGGGCTGGGGTAACACAGGTGAGACCACACCTACACACACACAAATGGAACCGAGGTGTGTGTACCAACAAAAAAATATTGATGAAGTTTCAATGTCCTTCTCATGAATATAATGAGGTGATGAGTGCGCCTCTCTCGTCTTTAGGGCATCTGTGGAACGTATTCTGTGTGACTGGTGTTTTCTAACGCGAGAAATAGCTTGTGGTCTTGTGTCATTGAGCTGTCGATACAGTCCGTCTATCGGTATAAGATTCACACATAAGTTGTTATGTGGAGGTCAAAAAATTATGTGTGATTGCAACTAGATTCTATAATATATGAGATGGGTGGCCACCTCGGGTAGTGTGTGTGTTGTGTGTGGTCTTTGTAGAGCTGGAAAACTAAACCAACGAGGGGGAGAAGGATACACACATATAGTTGATATATGTGGCTGCGTAGGTGGGTATGGGATGTCATCTCAGGTGGTTCTCGAGGGTGGATATCGTCCAGACTCCTAGAATCTGGAATGAGATCTCGCAACAGAGGCTCGAGAGAAGGGGAAGGAGGGACGAGAAGGAGGGCACGGGAGAGTGGTCGCGTGAGAGCTGACGGAAGGAAAGAGAGAGATTTCACGTGCTCACTGTGGTGATAATTAATTTCAAATAAAATTCTATTCCTTTTTTGTTATGCTAACAAAGAAAAAAGAATATTAGTACTTCAATCTAGTTTGAATTAATAATTTTTTGACAAACTTATTGTGTTGATATACTGATATGACGACCGAGTAAGCAATGCTATCGTTAGAAAACGAGTTATAGGTAAGGATGGCACATCAATAGATGAAGTAATGAAACTTCATCAGTTGAGGTGGATGGGACATGTGTTGCGTATGCCTAACCACCGACTGCCGCTGCGAGCTATGTTATGTGGTGTAGGTTGGAAGAAAGCTAGGGCGGCCAGACCAAAACATGGCAGAAATCCATGAAGTCACTGACAAGTGGACTGAGTTATGTTGGCAGATTTAGGCTATCTGGTTGGGGTCCGCGAGACGAAAGTCACCAATGGTTAGAGACCTTGAACGACATGGCTCAGAATTGTTTGCAATGGCGCAGATGCATCCACTCTTTGTTTGCTGTTTAATTCTAACCTTCTGAATTCCTCATCATCTCTATCTTTCTCCTTCTAAATTGATCTCACTGAATTATACTTTTCGAATCATATCTTCGCTCCCTAATCTTCTCCATTACTGCTAATACTTCTGTTATCGCTATCACTCCTTGATTTGGACTGACATGGGCGTCTCTGTGCTGATGTGGTATGGCAACCTGAACTGATGTACTTATGTGTAGGAAGTTCTGCGTTGTATCTGTCTGTCTGTCTGTCTGATATACTGATGTGATTGGCCGATTGACTTTTTTCTAGATATTTGTTATTATCAAAAATTAAGGAATAATCATTTCCTCATTCTTCTATTGTTGGATTTGTTTTTAATGCATTGATGACTTTTTTCTTGTTGATGTGAATCGGTTTCCGAATCATTTGTAATATATATATATATATATATATATATTACGGGGTTGTGAAGATTGTCAAGTTACACATTTTTGAAACCATGACTCGATCGTGGATGCGTACTGCTGATGAGTCCCATACCAGGATGACACGGCCGTCCAGTGCTTCCAGGTTTCTAATGATGGTCTAACATTGATCAATTCATGGTTCCAAAAAAAATATATATATATTCTATGTTCAACAATATTTATTGTTTACTAAATAATATGACGAACAACAACAATTCAGAGATTGAATAGCTCTCAGTTTCATTGGTTAGTGAAATTATGTTCAGAAGTTGTATTGTAAATTAGCACTTGCATTTTGAATAACTAAATGTTATTCATTTCTATTTTTAGCTTAAATGTTTTGTTTATTTGTATGTGTAGTATTGGTTTAAAACATAAACAATTGTTTGACAGATTTTTCTGTCTTGTTATATCCGTATTTATAAGAAATTCATGTCAGTTAATTAATTAATTAAGTTTCTGTCGGCCGTTATCATTTGATTACAATTCATATCAATTTAAATGATCGGTTTCCTATTACACACGACAGCATCATATTCTGTTAGTTTGAAATTTTAAAATTAAGTATTTCACTGTGAAAACTGACAGTTTAAAAGATGATTATTAATTAATTTGTTAATAATGTCAATGAATGACTTCTTTTTTTTTAAAGCATATTTAAGTTGTGGAATATGAATATCAAATAATACTCGAAGAGCATCTTTCTATTGATTTATTCACAGAAGTTTGAAATGATTTAAATCGATTTAGCTATTATTTATGATTTGAAGTTCAGTTGACACTTCTTCTCATTGTGTATTCCCTATGAAATTGTGTACAAGTATTTGGCAACGTTACATTTAATCCTAGAAATTATTGTTACAAACTAGTTATTATTTTAAACCAAACTTTCATTACATAAAAACTAAGATACTTAAAGTTATATACTGAGTAGGAATCATATTCATTGAAAAATAGTTAGTAATTTAAAGTTAGTATGTAATGTTTTGTTGAATATTCAACATTTCATTATTAAACTGTATTGATCTATGCACTTTCACAACTACCTATCAACATAACTGATTAACTGGACAGTTGAATTGCACACTTTTACTAATCAAGTGTATTCAGAGCTTATAAGTAGTATTTGATGGATATTCAGCAGAGTGTTGTCCTGAAGTCACAGCCGAAGCGAAGAGTGTCGGGTCTGGATGTATGGTACAGTTTGAATGTTTAGAAGAATAGACCACATGTGAAAGAAGACAGATAAGAATGATAAGGTGTACACATAATGGCTATTAAACTGCGTCTTCAGATAAACAGCTTATCCCATCTGATCTTGCCGTCTTGTTTCATTACAATACAAAACATAGAACCCCTTGTATATATGTGGATTAATTTAAGTTGTTGCACCAAATTGGCACAACCTAATGTGAATAAGTTCTAGAGTAATTAGACTTGTGTCCATTGCTACCAACTCTAAGTCATATTATTATTCATTGTTTTCCACAACTGGTTAAAATAATCTCACGATAACTCCAATTAGATAGTCTGCATCATATAGTGACACAATTTAATCCTTACAGTCAATGATTTCATGGACTGATATCACAGTTAATAATTATTAACTACTAACATTCATATTATTCTCATTCTCTGTTACTCATTATAGTTTCTAAACTGTTTACATTTCACGTCATAATGCTGTCTATTCAAACAATAAGTTTTCTTCAATTAGTTTATAACCATTATTGTACATTGATACATAAACACACAGTTGTGTTCTCTTTTTTTTTCTCGCTAATTTTGTTAAAGCTTGAAACTCGTGTCGACGAAACTCAACATAAATTCAATAATATGTCCATCAATATTAAAAATGAATTTCAAAATTTCGATTTGAATCGTTTTGTTTATTTCAAACAAGCTATTACTGACTATTTAGAATTGTTATTACAAATTCAATTAAAAGTAAGTGAATATTGTTTCTTATAATTAATATACAAGCAACATATAAGTGTTTAATTTATATAAACAGTTTGCTAATGCTTATTATATATATATGTACATATAAACCATGGTTTTTCAATGATACTTTTCTGATTCACACAATTGGCTTATGATGAATATCAGTCTTAAATTATTGTTATTATTAGTGAAAAGTTAATCTGTTGTTTACAACAATTATTTTCCTCACGAACTGGAGAGCAATTAAAAGTTATTTCCATGATATAAACTATACCAACTGGTCATTGGCTAATTGCAAAAGATAATTCACCGAGTTCTAGTGAGAAGCTATGACTAGGGGAGTTTAAATATGTTGAATATCAGGCAGACGGTACTCACAGTTAGCATCGAAATATGTTTGCATGATATTGTGAATTGATTGAAGTTAGACACAGAGAGCACTAAATGTAAACTTAATAGTCTCAAAGTTAGGCATCCGAAAGGAGACTTGAATTTCTTCGGTTCAATCCATGATTTGGTCGTAAATGCATACTCAAAGAAAAGTTTCATACTAAGACGGAATAACTGTTGTCCTGTGATTGGTAGGTTTTCGATAATTGTCTGGCTAAAATCAGTCCATAATTTAAATTATGAAAACCCACCTTTTTTATGATAATTATTTCCCTACCATCTTCCAACCAAACATTGAACAAGTAAGTATAACACTATCTTGAAAAATGACAAATGTTTTTAAATTCGAGATAAACTTACTAACTATTTTTCTACATTATCTTCTATATATACATATATATCTGCTGAACAACAACAGGTGTTAGAGAACTGGGAGAAATATTTGTCACATACAAACAATATCAACTAATGTATGCGCATAGGATTATTTAACAATATTTTTTTTTCATAAGAAAATAAAACAATCTCTTTGGTTTTGGAGTTGTTTTTCTCACTTCTTACTTCATATCCAATATTTCACATTTGATTATTTCTTCGTTGGGATTTTAATTGATTGTTATATATTGTCAATTCCACATCAATGGTGTACACCTAACGCACACACACAATGTCTATGTGTACATTTTATATATACTGATTGTATTTTGATCACTTAATTCCAAATACTCTATTTGATGTAGAGGTTGTGATAATTTTTTAAAAAAAATGTTTTTCTGCTAATCTTCTTGGAATTTATGCAACTTTGATTTGATTTGATATCTCTGGTCTCTTTAATGTTAATTTTATGCATAGATTTAACATTAATCATGAGTATATGGTGTTTTTATTTTTAAAAAAAATATACAATGTAATACTTCCTTACTTTAACCTCATGGAATTACAAATATTAGTAATTGTAGTAAGAGTACAAAGTATTGTGTACTTCACTGACTAACAGGATAGGTTTTACAAACAATAATTTTCCTGTCTTCCTTTCATTAGTTATAAAACTCATAAAGTCACTTTGGATGTGAACCCTCATCGATGCCAATGACTGTTCATCTTCATCGAAAAGGACCGTATACATGATGTTCTTTTTTCTTTTGCTTCAACATCTCCTTGAACAAGCAACTAATGTTATACAATAGGCATCAGCTTAGATTGTCATTATTACTCTTTTGGTTCAGACGACCTTGAACAACCTAAAGGACAAAGCGTATTCTGCATTTGAGGCAATTGTAGTCGATTACCTGTTTGTAGACTAGCTTATTTTTCCAATATGCGTAGATTTAGACGTTTTGTATATCCTAGAAAACATTATTTAAAACATGTCAGTAAATAATCTAATTCACATCGCTCTGTATAGCAGTCTCAACTAAAGGAACCTAACTTGCACAGTTTATTCATAGTAGTTCTCATAATACTCAGTTACCCGCTAAAGCTACACAATGTTTAATAAAGCAAGCGGTAGTTTAAACATCAACACACCAGTATCTTGAAGATGAAATCTACAACTTCGACTGTTAGAGATCAATTACGATCTCTCTTAACGTTTTTTTTATTGACAAAGGATTCGCATTTGGCTTTTTCTGGTCATCTAAGTAATTTGAACAGAAAGCTGACTAACGTTTCATGCTTTTGTGGATTGTAAATTCTGGATAAGCAAAATAAAGCATGTCAATAGGTTTAATGTATAAGGTATTTACAGCTCTAAGTTGAATACATAAACATGCGCCTAGTAGGTGATTTACATTAATTTTACTTGTAGAATAAATAATCCTTTGTAAAACTCGTGCAAAATTTAATGAATCAAACAAGTTCACGGAACATAGTTTTTGCACCTTGTGTCTACCTTTGATCGTTTTCCATGGTAATCTTTTCATATTAAGGGATCTAAGTTTGGAATATATGCCCGTTTCTCTCTATGTATATGTATCAACCTATTTAATAGGTATGGATCCATGAACATGGCCCGGGACCACGTCCTAAGTACGAGGTCTAGTAATACTATACGGTTTCTGAAACCCAAGTAGGTGGGGCGGGGTTCGGACTTGTAACCTGGTGGTTGTAATGAGAACGTTAACTACTGAGCCACTGCTCCTTTATATACCAAATAATGGTATATGCTAAGTCAGGAGTTAGTGATTTAACCATTATGATATTTTTCAGTAAAACGGATCAGCAATTTTTGTTTATTCGTCTCAGTAGTGGTCTATGTATTTACAGTAATTCAAAAAACTTTTATTTGTAATATTCACAAATAAGACGACTAGTGAATGCTTTATTATTATTTCGAAGATGAATAGTTCTACTGTTTTCTGGATTAGCATAAATGACTCATTGGTTAGAAATTAGTTAGCCACATGGTTTAGATCGATTTAAATGTTAAGTTTACCAGTCAGTTTGTAGCTTACCTGTTCAATGTTTTCTATTATTTATGTACACAATGTAAAGCTAGTTCACGCTACAAGTATGTATACAAATTTATTTCAATCTAGAAGACTCAATACTTAACCAATGAAAATATGTTTAATATGTTCTGATGGTGAGATTTTGAAAAAAAATGAAAATCTCTTATAAATACAGTACGAGTTATAACGGATCAATAGCGGCCTGAATATCTTAGACCGTAAAGTTGGGTTACTAGGGTTCAAATCTTATAGGGGGTACCTCAGCTGACAATTACCACCTAAGACGAAATCATCGTCCAGTATTTCCTATCAATTGCCAATAACAAAGTCATCCAGAGTTATACCACTTTTCGCTCCTAGTATGAACGCAAAATATATCGATGTTAATTAGTCAAATATTTGAAATTAAGGTAAATGTGCAACCGTAAAGACCAACCGAAGACTATACCGGTTTATGCCGACATGAAGGCTTTGCCAATGATAAACTAATAAGTGATATCCGAAGTTTTCAAAGTTCAAAATATAAATAGTTCACAACGGTTATGATACAATATTTTTGATCATTAAGTTGTGCATATTCGTTACTCGTGCTGCTACAAGATATGATGTTCCGCACTTTTCTCTACCGAGATTTCTGTTTGAAAATTGTCAAAATATCAATTAATTGTCTAAGTGAACTTCTTTCTACGTATACATGTCACAGTCTCGGGTCGGAAGTAGTACGTTAATCTGAGCAGATTAAGTTGATGGATTATTATTATCATCACAGGTTAGTGTGATCTTACTTTCACACTAATAAATTGCATATTGCCTGTAAATGTTTATCAGTTGCATAAGCGAACCATTAAACAAAGAAATAAATCAATCAAATATTATAATCTTACTTAGCTTTATCATTTAAACTGTTCAAAAAGTAGTCATTATTAGTGACTGCGTATTGTTTATATGGATATTAGTGTTGCCATATACACATTTATTCAACTCATTCCAAATTGATTAGGAATATAAAATCACACTGGAAAATTATGTATGTGATTAAAAATCAACACTAACAATAATGTTATTCACCCAAATAGTACCATTATTTAATGTAGACAATTTTGATAGTTAATTACTGGTTTGTATCTACCATCATGTGTAAGATCGTCAAGAGTTTTTATTACCCTATTGATAGTGATTTAAAAAGTAGCCAGTAACATACTAGCTAAAACATTTTTCTCATGGATTCAAGCCTAAATAATTAAGAATAACTTAAAGTCTTAATGAAATTGAAATTATTGTAAAAAAAAATTAGCAATCGGTTCATGTTTTCTCAATATTAATCGGCCCAAAAACGAATACCATCATCCAATTCTTAGGATGACGAACAAGAACCTATTGTTAAGTGAATAAGCTCAGAACATTGTTCGAACTATTTGTCAACAACAATTACAATCAGTCAATTTTCGTACGCTGTTTTGTTAGATTTTAAATGTAACGGAATAAATTACCTTTGAGCATAACTTTAAAATGGGGAAATTATCAGTTACTTCTAACATTGGAGTCCAATCGAAATATCTATCAGACGTTTTTTGATGGTTTATTTAGTTGATTTAGTTCCATTTTAGATATTTTTCTAAAACCATAAAAAATGTGGTTTTCATTAGGAGGATATAATAAGTGATGAATTGAGTTGCCCACGTCTATTATGTATCGCTTATGGCTAATAACCAATAAAGTCACCTCCATTTTAAGTTTAAAATATTAGAGATTAGTTAACTATAGAACAATCAGCAAAATAATTAGACTTATAAGACTTTGAATTTTTTCGTTGTGGATGTTATAAACTGCAAATGATCTGTCTCCTTTTTCGTATGTATATATCGAGTAGATTGCGTAGATGTTGCCACTAAATCGCAAGCATTTTTAAGGAGATGTACGATAATGGTTATCAGTGTAATACACGTTTCATCCCTTTTGGGACTCGTCATTTAGATATATTTGTACTTCACTGGTGTTCTCATTCCAACTCAATAGACAGTGTGTCGCATTCTGAATTTAATTGCCAGCTGCCATCAAACCTTTGCTAATTAAATAAAAAGTCCAATTAACTTGAAGGAATATAAGAGTATTTTATTTAACCAGACTATGCTAAAATAATATCGTTTCAATCTACAAAGTGAAAGTTCATATAAAAAAAGACAGAAAAATTTTCGTGCGTATAAAATTCAATAAAAAGTTTCCGTTCCAGCAAAAAAAATAAATCTTTGTAAATTTATTTTTGTTCAAATTGAGCAACATAAACACGAGTACCAGATGCGAACGCAATTTGTAGTGTACGTTTGTAAATGCTTTCGTTTGTCTTTGGTTCATTAAAGGCCAAGGAATAAATACCACTTTTCAAATTTGTCACAGATCCAACATTCTGAATAGTTAGTTATTCGAAAAAAAATGTTAAAGCACAGTTTGATAACAAATATTGATATGAAATTACATTACAGTGACACGTTACCAAGAACAGACTTGCGGTGACAATACAAAAGTTGACAACAAATACATCTGTTATCTCAAAGTTCCTTACGTCTCACTAATCCACGACAATTTAATAAGATAATACATAGCTGTAACTGTAAAGAATTATTACTTGTTGATAACACAACGGGACAGACAACATCACACAAGTTCAATACAGGCTTTCTTCGGGATACTGTAAAGCTCAACGAATTCAGGGTGGCCCTCACCAATAGGTTCCAGGCTTTTCAGGATCTACTCAATGTAGAGGACGCAACATTGGAGAACAATTGGAAAGGGATTAAGGAGGCAATCACTTCAACATGTCACGAAGTTCTGGGTCACAAGAAGTACCATCAAAAGGAATGGATCTCTGTTGATACTCTTGCAAAAATTGAAGAAAGGAGGAACAAGAAGGCAGCAGTGAATGTCAGCCGAACAAGAGCAGAGAAAGTTAAGGCACAAGCTGCATACACAGAAGCAAACAGAGAAGTGAAGAAGAGCATCAGAGTCGACAAAGGAAATATGTGGAAGATCTAGCAATGACGGCGGAAAAGGCTGCAAGAGACGGAAACTTGAGACAATTGTACGAAACAACAAAGAAGCTCGCCGGAAACTATCTAAACCAGAACGACCAGTGAAAAGCAAGGAAGGCAAAATAATCAGCAACACTGAACAACAGCGAAATAGGTGGGTAGAGCACTTTCAGGAACTATTGAATCGACCAGCTCCACTGAACACACCCAACATCGAAGCAGCATCCACGGACCTCCCAATTAATATTGGCACACCTACGATTGAGGAGATCAGTATGGCCATCAGACAAATCAAGAACGGCAAAGCAGCAGGACCAGACAACATTCCACCAGAGGCAATGAAAGCAGATGTAGAAGCAACTGCGAAAATAATTCCCATCCTCTTCAAGAAGATTTGGGATGAGGAACATGTACCATCAGATTGGAAAGAAGGATACCTCATCAAAATACCAAAGAAAGGCGATCTCAGCAAGTGTGAGAACTACAGAGGCATCACTCTTCTTTCAATATCAGGCAAAGTCTTCAACAGGGTATTGTTAAACAGAATGAAGGACTTCGTCGACGCCCAACTTCGAGATCAACAGGCCGGATTTCGTAAGGATCGATCGTGTACTGACCAAATTGCTACATTACGGATCATTGTGGAACAATCAATTGAATGGAACTCACCACTGTACATCAACTTCATCGACTACGAGAAAGCATTCGATAGCGTGGATAGGAAAACACTGTGGAGGCTTCTTCGACACTACGGTGTGCCTTAGAAAATAGTTAACATCATACGGAACTCTTATGATGGATTCAACTGCAAAATCGTACAGGAAGGACAGCTAACAGACTCTTTCGAGGTGAAGACCGGCGTGAGGCAAGGTTGCTTACTCTTACCCTTTCTCTTTCTCCTGGTCATCGACTGGATTATGAAAACGTCAACATCTGGAGGGAATCACGGTATCAACTGGACAGTTAGGACGCAGCTGGACGATCTGGACTTCGCAGATGACTTGGCTCTTCTATCGCACACGCTACAGTGTAGCAGCAGCCTCTGCAGCAGTAGGTCTCAACATACATAAAGGAAAAAGCAAAATTCTCCGATGCAACACAACATGCACCAACCAAATCACTCTTGATGGAGATGCCTTGGAGGATGTTAACAACTTTACATATCTTGGCAGCATCATCGACGAGAAAGGTGGATCGGATGCAGATGTGAGGGCACGGATTGGCAAAGCAAGGGCTGCATTTCTACAGTTGAGAAATATCTGGAACTCCAAACAACTTTCAAACAAAACCAAAATCAGGATCTTCAACACAAATGTGAAGACAGTTCTACTGTATGGAGCGGAAGCATGGAGAACTACGAAAGGCATCATCCAGAAGATACAAGTGTTTATTAACAGCTGTCTACGCAAAATACTTCGGATTCGTTGGCCAGACACCATCAGCAACAACGAACTGTGTGAGAGAACAAACCAGATTCCAGTGGATGAGGAAATCAGGAAGAAGCGGTGGAAGTGGATAGGACACACACTACGGAAAGCACCTAACTGCGTCACGAGACAAGCCCTCATATGGAACCCTCAAGGTAAAAGGAAAAGAGGAAGGCTAAGGAACACATTACGCCGAGAAATATAGAAAGATATGAGAAGAATGAACAAACATTGGACAGAACTAGAAAGGAAAGCGCAGGACAGAGTTGGTTGGAGAAAACTGGTGGGCGGCCTATGCTCCATTGAGGGTAACAGGCGAAAGTAAGTAAGTAAAGTAAATCTGAAAGTGGTTTGCGGTATTTAGACAATACAGATACGAACTTAAGTCTGTGATGTGGAAATTTCTACCTCATTGACTAGTGGTCTGAAATGTCCATTTTTAACTTAACTGCCTTCTAAAAATTTTCTATCGTACATATTTGTGAGAAGGCTGTTAAATGATCTGTTAACTCTTTTCAATGGCAGAGTTACAAGTTTGGATTCCGCTTAAAATAATATTCTTTCTTAATTGTTGGTGGTCGGCTACAGAAAATCACTTAGTCTAGTTTATTCCTTCTAAGTATGAAAGCTGCTTTTCATTTATTTTTCCAATATAAATTCAAAAGGTCTGACTCAATCAACACCAAAAGGAGAGATCAATTTTTTATTCACTGTTAATTACAGAAACTTTCAATTCCATAATTATGCTAAAATGCATCAAATGTCCGAAGACTTAAACGCCAGATCAAGTGAGAGACAACGTCAGTGACCTTGTCTAACACTGTGGCATAGTCACTCTAACAAAGTGTTAAATATATTACTTAGGCAATACATATTGTTTAAAATACCTATGGGATACTTTTATTAATCAGAGATGCAACTTAATATAAAATTAAGATATACACAATGTTGTTTCATCTCTACAAGTTGAATGGTGTAGATATCGATCTGTTTAATTAAATGAAAGTTCTTTCAGTTGTTGAAGGCATAGTTCGACAGAACGACTGTTACTCAGAGGATAAGTAGTTGAGAGTTACGACACTGTAGGGATATGGAATTTCAGTGAAGCATTTTGAGGAAAAAAATTTAAACCACCTACAAGACAACTGATAATGTTTTGAAGTCCTCCTTAGCGGTGATTGATAATTATTGGTTTTACAGGTTATATTAAAATAAGGAACGTATGTCACAAACTAGCAATCACCATCATGCTGAAATGTTTTATTGACTAAAAGAGTTCTAATTATTACTTGTGTAGCACATTCAGTTTATATGACTCAAAGTTACTATACACTGCAAGGATTTATATAATCTGAGGTAAAGATAAGGGAGACGGATATTAATTTTGATGCTTATCAGCAAGAACTACTATCTACAAAATAAAAGGCTGCTATTTTCTCAGAAGTTCTTTCTAACATTCTAAAAGCCACTAATATGTGGTCAGTTTTAGTGTTTCTAAATGAAAAGTTAAAAAAAACATGGATTTGGTTTTCTGAGAGAACAACAGCCTAGTGACTACATATGAACCTTTTCGGTAAATGTTGCCAATGGCCCGCCCAACAAAGTTACAGCGCATCTTGAAGATTGAACGTATTGGAAATCAAACAAATTGAAAAACTTACATTTAATGTGAAACGATTGATAAGTTTCAGCATATTTGCATCTGATCCACCGAAGGCTACGTAGTACGACCCAAGCCATTTCGCTACATAACCCTAAATATACAATGAAAGAATTGATTGCATCTGAATTAACTTTGAAAATCTAAAATGAATCATATACTATAATAAAAATAATTAATACACTAGGCATTCATTGCATATCAATGGCATGTCCTTTTAATTCATCAATTAGATTACTTTTTTGGTACTTTTGT
Organism: Schistosoma turkestanicum; assembly: GCA_944470395.2. NCBI lineage: Eukaryota > Metazoa > Platyhelminthes > Trematoda > Strigeidida > Schistosomatidae > Schistosoma > Schistosoma turkestanicum. The sequence goes on from OX103974.1 coordinate 26,946,454, forward strand.
TTAAAAAAAATTGACAGATTGGCTTTAGATAGGAACAATATACAATTCTAGTCATCTATTTATCGTTGACCTTATATATATATATAAATATAATGTTCTTTTTGGTGTTTGGCTTATTTGAAAATAATCAAATTAACTCTTTGTTGTAAGATTTACTACAAACCTATATATTTGTTTTGTCATATTAGATAATATATTCAGTTATTGACAAGTAATTGTTTTCGCTTGCACTAAAAAACTTATTCAAATAAAATACTCTGTCAATGCTTTCTCATACGTGTTAAACCTTAAACGTGTTTTAATATTTTAGTCATATGATGTCTAATTTATTATTCAACAAAAAATGAATTAGGCTGATCATTTATCAGTCACATTTTCAATGTCCAGCATCGATCATAATTCCTGATTGACCAAGTGAGATTTCTATTCGTGATTTCATTTCAGACTTTCTAGTAGTACACTGGTTGTTTATTCGTGGAAGAGTTTCAGATAACTCTGTGCCCTTGAATTGAAATTTTTCAGTGAATGTTACTTTCCAATATGAAGCACTCATAGATTAAATGAATAGAAAATTGGATGTGTACCGGATATAACACACATATTAAACATCTAACATATAAACGTATAACCCAAGCCATAAACAATGATATTGATAATGTTCACTTCGATTTAGTCTGAAAATTCTAATTAAAGATGACAAGTAAGCAGTGATGTTCTGCTTTTATGAATTATAGGAACACTGAAAAATTCATCATTCCGAATTTATGAAAAATCAACTAGTCCTTTCTAAAATTTCCGAAAGTGTAATGCTAAGACAGAGTTGGTGTGAAAAGTATATGATGTGTTCGCGCAACAAATTTCGTTGAGTCTGATTACAGCCACACCCAACAATTCATTTCATATGAAACAAGGAAAGATCACTTAAATTAAAAGTGATAATTGAAAATGTGAGAGAAAGATTAGAATATTAGGCGAACAGAAAGTTTTCATATCACCGCTAGTGTTAAACATGAATTAGTTATTAACAAGGCAGGTTCAAAGGAAGAATAAACTGTTTTTGAACTTAAAAAAAAATAAGACTTTCTACCAGTCTAGGTATGGGTTCCTGGAAAATTTTCCATAGGAATTTAAAGGTTACTTTGAAATTTTTCGTTAATTAATCTCAATTTTATTTTCTATATTCGAGAGGTATTTTCGTCTATCCATGTGGATTACTTGAATTCGCTAAGTTAACAAATATTAAGAGCATTGTGGTTCATATTTTATCAATCTGAATTATTTCCCGCCTATTTCTAATTTTCACATAAAACTCTCTAATAAGCATTTAAAAAGACAAAAAATAATGTCGTTTCATTTGATCTAGAACATATTGTTAAATATTTACCAACCACCAACTTAACTCACTTACTTTACTCGGTCCATCATAAACATCTTGAGGTATCTCAGCTACTGGATTACTGTATTGTGAATCTTCAGTTTGATTATGAATCATTTCCTTTCCGGATGGAATCGACAATTCATCACCTCTTTGTTCAGCTACATTATAAAATTCAACCATAATTTCTTCATTAAATTTCCAAACCTTATGTAGATAAGTGAAAACAATTTATGTTTAAAATTGAATTCAATAATTTACAAAGGATATAACTTGCTCAAAAGTTTCTTACAGATATTCAGTAGTATTGCTGTATTTCATTATCAGTAGTTCAATGTTGATTTAGACTACCATAAAATTTCTTCAACTCATAAATACCTTTCTAAACGGCCAGAGTATAATATTGAAAAGATTTTTTCTATTTTTTTTCATTGAATCGAAAATATTTTGAATTAGAGTAATGGAGATTAGTGTTTTTACACATTTGAAATCATCAATCAATCATTGTTAGAGCACCATTAGAAACCTGGAAGCACTGGACGGGCGTTTTGTCCTGGTATGGGACTCATCAGCAGTGCGCATCCACGGCCTCCAGTGCTTCCAGGTTTCTAATGGTGCTCTAACAATGATTGACTGATGATTTCAAATGTGTAAAAATCGAAAATATATTTGAATACATTTCAGTACTGTATAGAATTGCACAATGATTTATTCGTATGATAGATGATATTCTTTTAAAAACATTGTTTCTACCACTTTTTCTTAATGAAACAGTGTCTTATACTGTCTAATTAATAAAATTTTTTATAACGGTCAGTCGTTTTGTGAGCTAAATTCTTCGTTCGATTCAGCAGTAAACGATGGTTGTTAGAGTAGTTGAAATTTGTAATTAAGGCTAGTAAATACTTATTGTTTACACTTATCTATACGACACCAATGAAATTTTCGGTCATACTGAAATGCGTAAACTTTTCATTGAATGAGTTGACACAATAGTCTCATTTGAAGTTATTAGTTGTACTATATTTACTATCTATAGCAAAGAACGAGTCGAATTACCTGACCTGGATTGAACTGGTGGTCACCATTCAACTCTGCTTATAAGAAGAATATGTGTTGAAACAATTTTTTTCCAATCAAGAATGTAGTCTTTATTGCAATTAATAAGACGAGATGCGCGGAATTTCTAGAAAAATTGATTTGATTTTCCAAAATGTAGCTTTACTGAACCAATATGCAGTGTAGTTGTAGACTGACTGATTTTAGAATTAAAATAATAGATGCTGACAGTCAACTATAGTCTATCATCTGTTGTTATTTCTAAAATAACAACAGATGATAGACTATAGTTGACTGTCAGCATCTATTATTTTAATTCTAAAATCAGTCAGTCTACAACTACACTGCGTATTGGTTCAGTAAAGCTACATTTTGGAAAATCAAATCAATTTTCTAGAAATTCCGCGCATCTCGTCTTATTAATTACAATAAATACTACATTCTTGATTGGAAAAAAATTGTTTCAATACATATTCTTCTTATAAGCAGAGTTGAATGGTGACCACCAGTTCAATCCAGGTCAGGTAATTCGACTCGTTCTTTGCTATAGATAGTAAATATAGTACAACTAATAACTTCAAATGAGACTATTGTGTCAACTCATTCAATGAAAAGTTTACGCATTTCAGTATGACCGAAAATTTCATTGGTGTCGTATAGATAAGTGTAAACAATAAGTATTTACTAGCCTTAATTACAAATTTCAACTACTCTAACAACCATCGTTTACTGCTGAATCGAACGAAGAATTTAGCTCACAAAACGACTGACCGTTATAAAAAATTTTATTAATTAGACAGTATAAGACACTGTTTCATTAAGAAAAAGTGGTAGAAACAATGTTTTTAAAAGAATATCATCTATCATACGAATAAATCATTGTGCAATTCTATACAGTACTGAAATGTATTCAAATATATTTTCGATTTTTACACATTTGAAATCATCAGTCAATCATTGTTAGAGCACCATTAGAAACCTGGAAGCACTGGAGGCCGTGGATGCGCACTGCTGATGAGTCCCATACCAGGACAAAACGCCCGTCCAGTGCTTCCAGGTTTCTAATGGTGCTCTAACAATGATTGATTGATGATTTCAAATGTGTAAAAAACACTAATCTCCATAACTCTAATTGCAAAATATTTTCGATTCAATGAAAAAAAATAGAAAAAATCTTTTCAATATTATACTCTGGCCGTTTAGAAAGGTATTTATGAGTTGAAGAAATTTTATGGTAGTCTAAATCAACATTGAACTACTGATAATGAAATACAGCAATACTACTGAATATCTGTAAGAAACTTTTGAGCAAGTTATATCCTTTGTAAATTATTGAATTCAATTTTAAACATAAATTGTTTTCACTTATCTACATAAGGTTTGGAAATTTAATGAAGAAATTATGGTTGAATTTTATAATGTAGCTGAACAAAGAGGTGATGAATTGTCGATTCCATCCGGAAAGGAAATGATTCATAATCAAACTGAAGATTCACAATACAGTAATCCAGTAGCTGAGATACCTCAAGATGTTTATGATGGACCGAGTAAAGTAAGTGAGTTAAGTTGGTGGTTGGTAAATATTTAACAATATGTTCTAGATCAAATGAAACGACATTATTTTTTGTCTTTTTAAATGCTTATTAGAGAGTTTTATGTGAAAATTAGAAATAGGCGGGAAATAATTCAGATTGATAAAATATGAACCACAATGCTCTTAATATTTGTTAACTTAGCGAATTCAAGTAATCCACATGGATAGACGAAAATACCTCTCGAATATAGAAAATAAAATTGAGATTAATTAACGAAAAATTTCAAAGTAACCTTTAAATTCCTATGGAAAATTTTCCAGGAACCCATACCTAGACTGGTAGAAAGTCTTATTTTTTTTTAAGTTCAAAAACAGTTTATTCTTCCTTTGAACCTGCCTTGTTAATAACTAATTCATGTTTAACACTAGCGGTGATATGAAAACTTTCTGTTTGCCTAATATTCTAATCTTTCTCTCACATTTTCAATTATCACTTTTAATTTAAGTGATCTTTCCTTCTTTCATATGAAATGAATTGTTGGGTGTGGTCGTAATCAGACTCAACGAAATGTGTTGCGCGAACACATCATATACTTTTCACACCAACTATGTCTTAGTATTACACTTTCGGAAGTTTTAGAAAGGACTAGTTGATTTTTCATATATTCGGAACGATGAATTTTTCAGTGTTCTTATAATTCATAAAAGCAGAACATCACTGCTTACTTGTCATCTTTAATTAGAATTTTCAGACTAAATCGAAGTGAACATTTTCAATATCATTGTTTATGGCTTGGATTATACGTTTATATGTTAGATGTTTAATATGTGTGTTATATCCGGTACTCATCCAATTTTCTATTCATTTAATCCATGAGTGCTTCATATTGGAAAGTAACATTCACTGAAAAATTTCACTTCAAGGGCACAGAGTTATCTGAAACTCTTCCACGAATAAACAACCAGTGTACTACTAGAAAGTCTGAAATGAAATCACAAATAGAAATCTCACTTGGTCAATCAGAAAATGATCAATGCTAGACATTGAAAATGTGACTGATAAATGATCAGCCTTATTCATTTTTTGTTGAATAATAAATTAGACATCATATGACTAAAATATTAAAACACGTTTAAGGTTTAACACGTATGAGAAAGCATTGACAGAGTATTTTATTTGAATAAGTTTTTTAGTGCAAGCGAAAACAATTACTTGTCAATAACTGAATATATTATCTAATATGACAAAACAAATATATAGGTTTGTAGTAAATCTTACAACAAAGAGTTAATTTGATTATTTTCAAATAAGCCAAACACCAAAAAGAACATTATATATATATATATATATATATATATATATATATATATATATATATATATATATATATAAGGTCAACGATAAATAGATGACTAGAATTGTATATTGTTCCTATCTAAAGCCAATCTGTCAATTTTTTTAAACAAAAGTACCAAAAAAAGTAATCTAATTGATGAATTAAAAGGACATGCCATTGATATGCGATGAATGCCTAGTGTATTAAATATTTTTATTATAGTATATGATTCATTTTAGATTTTCAAAGTTAATTCAGATGCAATCAATTCTTTCATTGTATATTTAGGGTTATGTAGCGAAATGGCTTGGGTCGTACTACGTAGCCTTTGGTGGATCAGATGCAAATATGCTGAAACTTATCAATCGTTTCACATTAAATGTAAGTTTTTCAATTTGTTTGATTTCCAATACGTTCAATCTTCAAGATGCGCTGTAACTTTGTTGGGCGGGCCATTGGCAACATTTACCGAAAAGGTTCATATGTAGTCACTAGGCTGTTGTTCTCTCAGAAAACCAAATCCATGTTTTTTTTAACTTTTCATTTAGAAACACTAAAACTGACCACATATTAGTGGCTTTTAGAATGTTAGAAATAACTTATGAAAAAATAGCAGCCTTTTATTTTGTAGATATAAGTTCTTGCTGATAAGCATCAAAATTAATATCCGTCTCCCTTATCTTTACCTCAGATTATATAAATCCTTGCAAAGTGTATAGTAACTTTAAGTCATATAAACTGAATGTGCTACACAAGTAATAAGTGGAACTATTTTAGTCAATAAAACATTTCAGCATGATGGTGATTGCAAGTTTGTGACATACGTTCCTTATTTTAATATAACCTGTAAAACCAATAATTATCAATCACCGCTAAGGAGGACTTCAAAACATTATCACTTGTCTTGTAGGTGGTTTAAATTTTTTTCCTCAAAATGCTTCACTGAAATTCCATATCCCTACAGTGTCGTAACTCTCAACTACTTATCCTCTGAGTAACAGTCGTTCTGTCGAACTATGCCTTCAACAACTGAAAGAACTTTCATGTAACGACACACATCGATATCTACACCATTCAGCTTGTAGAGATGAAACAACATTGTGTATATCTTAATTTTATATTAAGTTGCATCTCTGATTAATAAAAGTATCTCATAGGTATTTTAAACAATATGTATTGCCTAAGTAATATATTTAACACTTTGTTAGAGTGACTATGCCACAGTGTTAGACAAGGTCACTGACGTTGTCTCTCACTTGATCTGGCGTTCAAGTCTTCGGACATTTGATGCATTTTAGCATACTTATGGAATTGAAAGTTTCTGTAATTAACAGTGAATAAAAAATTGATCTCTCCTTTTGGTGTTGATTGAGTCAGACCTTTTGAATTTATATAGGAAAAATAAATGAAAAGCAGCTTTCATACTTAGAAGGAATAAACTAGACTAAGTGATTTTCTGCTAGCCGACACACCAACAATTAAGAAAGAATATTATTTTAAGCGGAATCCAAACTTGTAACTCTGCCATTGAAAAAGAGGTTAACAGATCATTTAACAGCCTTCTCACAAATCATGTACGATAGAAAATTTTTAGAAGGCAGTTAAGTTAAAAATGGACATTTCAGACCACTAGGTCAATGAGGTAGAAATACTCCACCAACTCACAGACTTAAGTTCGTATCTGTATTGTCTAAATACCGCAAAACCACTTTCAGATGTTACTTCTTACTTACTT